>LPNX010678195.1:552511-760334 GCA_001517045.1 Pseudotsuga menziesii
CGGGAATGTGGAAGGAGCATTAATGAGACCAAAGGGCATGACCAAAAACTCATAGTGGCCATCATGTGTGCGGAAAGCTGTTTTAGGGATATCATCCTCATGAACCTGAATTTGATGATACCCAGAGCGAAGATCCAACTTGGAGAAAAATTGAGCACCATGAAGCTCATCAAGAAGCTCATCAACAACAGGAATTGGAAACTTATCCTTGATGGTGAGGTGATTAAGTGCTCAGAAGTCAATGCAGAGGCGCTATGACCCATATTTTTTGCGGACAAGAAGAACTGGTGAAGAAAAGGAACTTGTGCTTGGGCGAATAATACCTTGCTTCAGTAAGTCCCTAACGAGGAGTTCAATCTCTGTTTTTTGGTGAAATGGGTAGCGATAGGGCCTGATGTTGGGAGGAATGCTTCCAGGAAGGAGCTGAGTACAATGGTCCTCTGGTCGAGAAGGTGGAAGTCCCACTGGTTCAGCAAAAACACCTGTATATCGATCCAGAATTTGTTGGAGATCCAAAGGAGCAGTGGGGGCCGTTGATGGTTGCATTTGAATGGAATGGAGCTTAGAGATGACACCATGGGAACTCTTCTTAAGGAGTTTTTCCATGCGATGTGAACTGATGATGCTAAGAGAGCCTGGTTGTAATCCTTTCAATGTGTGTTTGTGTCCATCGGGGGAGAACTGCATCCAAATTTCAGCAAAATCCCATAATATGGGGCCAAGTGTGCACAGCCATTGAGCGCCCAAAACCACATCACATCCGCCTAAGGTCAAGGCAAACATGTCAGAGCGGAGGTTATAATCTCCCATAGAGATACGCACATTACGACACTTCCCTTTGCAAGGTAAGGTGCCCCCATTGGCAACCATGACTTCAAAGTTGGAGCAAGGATGGATAAAACAATCAGCTTGTTTGGAGATCCAAGGGTCAATGAAATTATGAGTGTTTCCAGAATCAATGAGTATTGTAAGAGGAAGCTTCTTGAAGTAACCGCGTACCCGCATTGTTTGGGGGGCCGTGACTCTAGCTAAAGCATGGAGGGATATCTCGGGCTGTTTGTCCTAAGATGGAGGGTTAGTAGGTGGCTCCTGAATCTCAACTGGAGCATCCATTGTATCGGGAGCTTCTTCACCAATTTCAGAGGTAGGTGGAGAATCCACATCCAAGAGATAGAGCTTTTGTTGAACACATCGATGTTCGCGATTGAATTTCTCATCACAATTATAACAAAGCCCTTTTTCTCTGCGTGCCTGCATCTCTGCTTCAGACAAATGCTTGATTGGATGTGAGAGAGGAGCTGGCGGAATGGGAGGTCGTTGAGAACCCATATTTCGGAAGGGAACAAAAGAGGATTTGGAGCACTGTTGGGCTGCCAGCTTGTCTTCTGCCAACTTAGCCAACCCCAGGGCTTCCATCACTGTGTTGGGACTGAACATTTTGACCTCAGAGCAAATTGCATCCGTTAGACCACTGATAAAACAACTCTGGTAGAAGTCATCAGGTAATCCTTCAGTGTGATTAGCTAGTTTCTTAAATTTCGTTTGATACTCTTTCACAGTGCCAATTTGGCGTAGTTTAGTGAGAGCTCCTGTGAAGTCATCAAAAGCACTAGGACCAAATCGTTGCAAAAGGAGCTGACAAAAATCAGGCCATTTTGGCTCTTCATGAGCCTTGATGTACCAATGACACCATTGAAGAGCTTCCTATTCCAAATGAAAGGAGGCAAGTGGAACTTTGTTGACATAAAAAGAATTATGAAGACTGAAATACTGTTCTGCCCGATAGATCCATCCAGTCAGATCAATACCATTGAAGTGAGGAAAATCTAGCTTCGGACCGCGAAAATTGCTGGAATAAGAGAACCCATTGTCTGATGAAGACTCGGACTGTCGTCTGGTGTTCATTGCTGAATGCTCAAGATGGAGACCGAGAAATTTTTCATCCAGTTCCTGGAGTTTGGCTTGGATGGCTGCAAGTGCTTCCTCCATGGTTTTTGCTCCTGTGCAGGTGACAACCATAACCAGGAGTTTGTTTGTTTGTTTGTTTTTTTTTTTTTTTAGGGGGGGGGGAGTGGGTAGAAAAACAAAAACAGAAACTGTTTCAGTAGAGGAAAATCTGGATTTGGGAAAAAATCGTAAGGGTAATGTGGGTTTGAGTAAGTTTTGGACACTGTCGAAAGGACAGGGAAACAAAAAATGGGGATTTTAGGAGCGGGGGTGAAAGAATGAGAAAATTTGGTAGAGAGGGACAAAGAAGCAGAATGAGGAAAGGAATACGGTGGCAAAATTTGAAGGCGTTTGGGTGAAAATCGAAGGAGTTATGGCAAACCCTAAAAATAGACAAATGTGGGATTTCGGGTCTTGGGAAGTGGAATTTGGGATAGGGTCTTCAGGAATGAAATATGCAGAATGGAATTGCAGAGGTGTCAGTGAAGTTTCAGGGAAAACAGAGTTGCAACCAAGGAGATATGGCCGAAAAACAGTTTTTTTTTGTTTTTTGTTTTTTGTTTTTTTTTTCCAGGAAGGAATCTGCAACGGCGCGAAAGTGATCGAAAACAGTGGACTCTACAACGACGCGAAAGTGATCGGAAACAAATGGATCTGTAACAGCGCAGAACTGAGCGGCAACAGTTCTGGATAGAGGAAATCTGCGATTGTGCAACTGAAAATAGATATGGACCCCAGGTATGTGCGGCTTCATATCGGTTCAAGGGATTCACTCGGCCACCAATGCTGTTTGACGGCTTGCGTATTGGGGCAGTACCCCTCACTCCACAGCTCGGGTAAAACTGATAACCGCTTGGCCACAAACGACAGCTCTTGGTTTACCTCACGGGTGGGAACTAGTCAATCAGGTAGGGGTCGTTGCCCTTTTCGCTGGCAGGTCCTCTCAATGGGCCAGCTACTTCGGGGTTCCTGTGGTACTCCTCACAATGAGTTTTAGGGCTTATGCCCAAGTACTTCCCACAGTTAAGCGGATAGGGATTATTCTCAGATCCGAACCTGCAACAGAAGCGAAAAAAATTTGGGCAGAAATTTCACCCAACGAGCCCAAGAAAGTGCTCTGATACCAGATGTGAGGACCCTGCAGCAAATAATTAATCAAAATACACGATATAGCAGCAGAAATCAAAATCAATTTTATATTAATCGCAGGCCACTTCGAGGGGACAACCTCCTTTGAGCAAGCTCAATACAAAATAACTTCACGGTGCCTTCCTTGGCCTTAACACACACTTATATACTAAAAATAGGCGCCAATACTATGGGTCAAAACCATGGGCCAATATAAACTATGGATCAACAAATACTACAGGCGGCTTGCAAAGCATATGCGCCCAACAACAATAACACAAACTATGGATCAACAATTACTATGGGATGACTTACAAAGCATATGCGTCCAACAACAATATACTAACACGGTAAAGAGAAGGATTGACATGGGTTCCTAACAGCTTGCTTAAGGCCATATAAGGATTTCTTAAGGAGACAAACAAGGCTAGAGTTATCCTGAACATATCCAGGAGGTTGTTCCATGTAAATTTCCTCCTGTAAATCACCATGTAAAAAGGCAACCTTGACATCCATTTGATGGACTTCCCAGTTATGTGAGGCTGCAAGGGAAAGAACAAGGTGGATGGAATTCATTTTTGCGATAGGAGCAAAGGTTTCAATGTAGTCAATCCCTTCAACTTGGGAAAAACCTTTGGCAACTAACCTTGCCTTAAGTCTTTCAACACTTCCATCTAATGCATACTTAGTTATGTAGACCCATTTACATCTAACAAGTTTTCTTCCTTTTGGAAGAGGAACAAGATCTGAAGTATCATTCACCATTAAGGAACAATATTCTTCATCCATAGCTGCATCCCAATTTGGATTTCCTGAAGCTTATGCAAAAGTTTCTGGATCATGATTCTCGAAAACTTGAGCCAAAAGAGAAGAGGCTCACTGAAATTGAGAACATGTTCGACGTTGATCTCTAGGATCACCAACAAGATCACAAGCTACTTCACATGTTGAATGGACCCATCGAGAAAGCATTGGTGCTGGTGCAATTGGCGGTGATCCTAGAGATCAACGTCGAACACGTTCTTAGTTTCAGCGAGCCTCTTCTCTTTTGGCTACACAAGGTACTCCCAAAAGACTGAAGACCTTGAGCAACCGCTTCACACAAATAGATCACAGATCAACACACCGATGTTTGTCACGTGGTTAAAACCCTCGAGAGGGAAACAATCCATGGCCCCAGCCAAATAGCTACTTGGAGCAATTTATTATGCAAAAGAAATAAAGTTACATGAGCTTCTCATAATCGATCAACTAGCCAAGGACCCTCTATGCTCTTTAAATAGAGATCATAGACCAATCGGGTGTTAAGCCACAGATCAATGGTAGGTATGATCTAAGAGAAGTTGAACCGTCGGATCACTCTATGTCTAGAACATACCGTGACCATCGGATTAGAATATTTACAAATGCATACTAAAGAAACACACCTTTACCTAACGGATATACTACACAATTTGATCTTAACTAACTCCTAAGTGTCTAAATATCCCAACAAAAAATACAATTTACACTATTCTTTTGGGGACTATTTCCCTTACTTACAACGAAGGTTTTACCTCGACTCTTACATGACCAATTACATTAATGACACCTTCCGATTAGAGGGAAAACATCCCCGAAATGGGGTACAATAAAAGTACAACAACATATAATAATAATAATAATACAATGAAGAATATAAGTTACATTTTCAACAAAACTTGGGGTTTAATCTCTTTAGGAATTTTATTAATTAATTTTTGAAACTTCAAGTTGAACTATCACAATTTCATTTTCCTTTTTCTTGATTACATTGAGTTTAACTAACAACATTCTACCATCTTTTTTAACCTACCATTGTCCCAAAAATAATTTCTTGAAATCATTCCAATCTTTAACACTAGCATCATCAAGACTTCTGAACCAAATCCAAGTATCTTCTTCCAAATGCCACATAAAACATTTCATCACGCCATCCTCATGATCAACATCATGTTCTTAAATTGCATCCTTGACATTTAACACATTGCCTTTAGTTGTAATGAAATTATTACCATTAAATTTTGGAAACCACTTGTGATAATTTTCTAGCATGTCATGAGGGGATCCTTAAAAGCCTCGTGTATCTTAGGCCTCTTAGAAATTAGCTTTCCATGAAGTCCCATGAATCTAAAAATTATAACATCAAAAATACCCCAAACATAGATTTATAACAAGTCCATAAACTCTTCTATACTTATCATATATTCCTTGACTTAGTGAAGATAGGGAAGCCCCCTTGTGTTGGTAACTACCCAACCGAAAGTGACAAAAGAGGGTGCTAAGGTGAAAGTGGTAATTGTTTTGAGTTCCAATTGAAGTTTCACATAGTGAGGACTTTGTACCTTGGGTGAGATTTTAAGTCGTAAGAAGCTGCAAAGAAGCTTTTCAATGGCTTGTAGAATAAGGGCATAGAGGATATCTACAATCTCTTCGAGAGCTGCAGAACCCATGAAATTCAAAATAAATAAATAATATATTTGTGATACCAGCCTCATTGAGGCAAAAAATACACCATTCACTAGCTAAAGGCGGAGACATATTCGTTTAAATGAAAGCAATTAGAGAGTACACCATTCATAAATATTGATACAACCCTGCAGTCTAGATACACAAATTTATAGTAGTTATTAAACCCAAACCCTAACTTTACATGAATAATTATAGTACCCACTTGAAGCAAATATTTAATTATTGACCCGGACAGGAGACCAATTAGAAATAAAGATTGTGGAATAGCCCTCATTATCTAAGGAATGCATGTTATCGAGTGTAGACATAGGAGAGGATTTCTAATGGTGGTTGATCCATATTTATGTGAGAACGAAATGGAAGAACCCATATAGAATAGAGTACACACACACACACACACATATATAGAAAAGAACACAGTGATATAATAGACTCAAACTCTATAAACTAATGAAAGAGAGCAGACTATAAAATGAAAAATACAAATAATTGGAATGGTGGTAGCTAATCTCTGAGAAGAGATGTGGTGGCTGCGATCATATGTAAGAAGCTAAGTTACAATGAGGCCAAAAGGGCCTTTTAATATAAAACATTAATGGGAGAACCCTAAACATAAAAAACCCTAACCTTAAAAGATGAAACACCAAAAGGTTTGTGGGCCCCATTGTGGTTAGTTGATACGTCAACTTCTCGAGGGTATAAATTTTGCATACTATCTCTATTTGGGGCATTGTCATGCCAAAAAAACCTTATTTAGGGCTTCAAAATGACCCCAAACAAAAGATCAAGACTCAAAAAACCGTGAAAAAATAACAACATGGAAAACTATGTTTTGAACCAATGGACTAGGTGGGTGGCCACTGATTCCCATCTAAATTAGCCCTCCTCCATTAGGAAGCAATGGTCTCCATTGCATCAAGTTTCCTCATCAGATGGGGAAATTTCTCTTGAATTTGACTCTTGGTGAGTCACTTTCCTTGATGAAGAAGCTGCCCTACTTTGACGACCTGATAAAGTTGAATGCATTGTCATCGAGTGCCCTTCACCTGTGTATCCATGATCCAATCAACAATAGTATGCTCCAACTAGTTAGGGTTTATTGTTGTAGGTGATAGTTGTTTTTCCACTTTTGAGGTGTCCAATATCGATGGATAATATGGACGAAGGAGCTCCACATTAAATATTGGATGCAAACCGATAAATGATAGAATGGTCAATTCGAAAGCATTCTCGCCTACTGTCTTGGTGATGGTGTAGGTCCCATATCTACGTGGACGAAGCTTGCGATGGGGTCTTGTGAGCCGCTCTTTCTATAAGTGCAACCAAACCTTATCACCCACATGAAACTTGTGTAGAACCCAATGTTGGTCATGTCGTTGCTTGTACTTGGCATTTCCTTTCTCCAAAATGTCATGGACATGTTGGCAAATGTGTTGAATTCGTTCAATAAATCTAGTGGCCTTGTCAGTCTCAGTTTTAGCATGGACATATTCCTCTTGTGTGGCTGAAATGGGCAGATCTAAATCAATTTGGGCCAATGGTTAGAACCCCAAGCAAACCTAAAAAGGGTTGTGGCCAGTTGAGCTATGAAGGGATATGTTGTTTTGTACTGAACATATGTAAGACTCGTCATCCCAGGTGCGAGGATGTTTAGAATTGGACATTCTCAGAATATGCACAATCAACCTATTGACCACCTCTATCTGTCCATCGGCTTGGGGGTGGAAGGTAGTTGATTTAATGAGCTTGGTGTTCTTTAGTGACCATATGCTGGAACAAAAAGTTCTTAAGAACATGTTGTCCCAATCTGAGATGACAGTCTGTGGTAGCCCGAAATGAACCCAAATATATTTGAAGAAAAGTTTAGCAACAACTTTGGTTGTGATATTCTTCTTGCAAGTTGTCAAAATAACCATCTTAGAGAAGCGATCAACAATGATGAATAAAAAATCATTACCATGCTTGGTTGAAGGTAGTCCAGACATGTAATCCATGGAGATGGATTCCCAAGTCCTATCAAGGAGTAGGCAGAAGGGTGCACAACCCTTGCTTTTTAATGGTGGGTTTGGAGATGGTGTGCAGAAAGTGCATGCCTTGATATTATTGCTAACATCTTGTCAGAGCTTTGGCCAATGTTGATTGACGTCGATGTCACAACCCTGGCTTAGCCAACCAATGTTGTATGGATGTGGGTCTAGTGTTGTCGACAACTTCAACCTTTTCACAACCTTCGTTGATATCAGTTTCTTTTGACTCCCAATGTTAACAATGAAATGTAGTGGAAAACTCCATTAAAGGAAATTTGGATGAAAAATTAGCCTCCTAAGGAAAATGATAAAAAAACCATGTAGGCAATTTTTTATACTATTTCACTTTTATCGAAGCGACCCATAATTATTTCATTTTTAACAAATCTACCTAAGATAAATATTTTAAATTAAAATAAATTATGATGACGAAGTTGGATGTAGTGTTTTCACCCAAAACAAGGAAAGAAAATTAAATACACAATTCCATCTTAAAAGTTATTGGACCCAACTTTTCACGGTGTATAGTATTATTATAAAATATTAGTTTTAATATAATATTATTATATATTAGTTTTAATATAACATTATTATATATTAGTTTTAATATTAATTTATTATATGTTACTTTTAATATTTTTTTGAAACATAAACAATTATATTAAACGACAATGGTTTAACCACTGGGAAGGACCACAGAGTTCAAATTCCCTTAAGGTAGCGGCATACAAAACCGAATATAGCTTTTAGCGCTTGTGGAAGCGGCAAACCCCAAAACAGTCTGAACATACCAAGTTTCAACGTAAACTAATCGATTTTTACATAGAGGGAATATTATCATAATGACTAACATAAGCAGGAAAATAAAAATTCAGAGAATACAGTTCAACGGGCTATTTCTCCATGATGCGCTAAGGCTCCAGGATGCGCCTGCATTTCCAGTCTGGTCACTTTCAGCTCCAATCTTTCTACCTTGATTTCCAGCTCTGCCAAGAACCAGATGGACACCTGTTCAGTCCTCTTGATCCCAAGCTCGAATTCCTTCCGGAGCTGAATTAAATCTTGGTCCACATTCTCAAGCCTACGACCACCCTCTGAATCCATACAATGCAGGAGGCGTTTCATTTTTTTCATCTTCTTTTGATCTCCCTGATATCCTCTTCTACGACCATGTTAATTAGAGAGGAAGTAGAGGGTTCGGAAAGAGAGTCCATGAATGCACAGAACAACAGATAGCGAGCTAAAATAGAGGGAGCGACTACCTTACAAATTATCCAATGTTGTGAAATCAACGACCAACCACCACCTTTTATAGTTCCAGGGTCATCATGCATCATAATGCAGATTGATGTGGTCGTACTAGAGATATTCATCGATCCAGAGCTGAGGGTGGGCGAGCACAGAATGATGAAAAGTGAGATCGGGAGGGTACAGCTCTGGACAAGCCACCCTTTAAACTCATTTAATCCAACTCATGGCATGATCCACGTACCATGGGACAGTGCTTCTCTCCAGATCTTGCCACAAGGAAGGATGGGACAAGAATCATTGAAGCTAAGCCACATGGAGGACTGCTCAACGAGCTTTAGAAGCCAAAATCCCAGGGTCATATGGAAGCGAGGGTTAACAACGCTAGGGGATAGATATCCTACTCCTGCGCCCGTTGATTTCCAGAATTCCTCGGTCCAAGGAGGAAGCGTGATTAGTTGCTAAGTTAGCGAGTGTTTTTGCTCCTTAGAACATGGTAGGATTCAATTTTCTGAAAGAAGGTGACGAAGTTGTGGATTTTTTTTAGAATCTGCCGGATCTTCATATCCTTTGGGAGTTTGCCCAAATTTAGAGCTTGGATAACCAATCTAGAATCAACTATCACCACTATATCTCTGATGCTTTGATCCTTAACGAGGGTGAGCCCCTGCCAGAGAGCTAGGGCCTTTACCATATTGTTTGATTTAATGCCCAGCCCCTAGGAAAAGGACAATTCCTGATTTCCATTCGGGGAAAGAATTACCCCACCCCTACCTCCCCAATATGTTACTTAAAATGTTAGCTACTATAAGCCCCAAGGGTTAGTTAATCTCGTCGAGCACCCATCACTAAATCACCTCTGTGTGAGAGGTGGCAAGTTCAATTTTCCTCGATGCCCTTGGGGTTAGGCCTACTATATGTCGAGAGGTGTGAGGATCTTTCGGGTGGACCCACTTAGCTTTGTTCCATGGATGTACACGATACCGATCTTCAGTATGGCGTGAACCACAATTAATAATAATAATAATAATAATAATAACAACAACAATAATAATATCTACTATTGTACATTAATTATATATTAATATTAGTTAAAAGTTATTGGACCCATCTCTTAATGGTATATAATAATATTATATTAAAAATAGTATAATATAATTATATTAGTTATAATATTAATTACTATTACTATTATATATTATATATGGGTCATTTATTACCTAAAATATGGATGGGTATATTTGATATTATTATCTATTAATTATATATTAGCTATAATATTATTACTATTACTATTATATATTGGTTATATATTACTTAAAAGATGGATGGTTATATTAGTCATGATAATAATTACTATTTATATTAATTATATTATATATTAGTTATGATATTAGTTAAAACTTATTGGACCTAGGTTTGCCAAAAGGAGAAAATTTTTGCTCCAAGAAGATTTTCAAACTTTTTCCAATTCTGGTGAGTTTCTTTGGCTCTCGACCAGCCTTTTCTCAAAGTTTCAGTGGATTTAGCTTGTTTCTTCTGCTGGTGAAGAGTTGCACGCTTCGGTCTTGGAGTCTTCCCTCATTGAAGCTTGTTTTGGTGGAGGATCGTGAATCTCTATTGTTGCATCTCTTTGAAGACTTGTGCAGGACCGTGCTTCTCTGCTGATGTCGATTTGAGCCTTTTGATTTTGGAGCACTCACTCAGAATAATGCAGGATCGGGATTCCTCCTGCTGCTGCCTAGATTGTAGTGCATTCTTTTGATTGGAATTTTTTAACCTAGAGCACCTTCGAATCTGGTTCTTTGGGTTGGTTCTCCCTCGAATCTGTCAAGAAGGAGAGTTCAAGGATTTGTTGGTGGTTGGTGATCTTCTTTCATAACGAAGCTGATTGGAGTGCAGAAAATGGATGACGAAGGGGGTCCTCCCCCTCCTCTGCCACATGAACTGGAAGCTTTTAAAAGTTTTATTGCCTCTTGTGGCAAGAGGAAAGCTGGCTCATCTCTGTAGATATTTGTGAAGAAAGTTGACATACCTTCTATTGAATTGCCTTCTAAACGACCTTATCGCACAACTTTAAATCTTGCTCAGAGAGGGATCATTGGACAATTTTCTGGTCTCTAGCCTTCTCCTAAGGCTATTGATGGATGGATTTAGAGAAATTGGAGGCCCTTGGTAACTGAACGAATTCGTATTCACCTGGTTGGAAGAGGATATTATGTCTTTGTTTTTTATTCAGCTGAGGGTCAATACCTTATTTTTCGAAATGGTCCATACTTCATGGGCCCTCAGGGGATCTATTTGAACAAGTGGACTCTAGATTTTGATCCTACTCAAGATGTCCCTTCTGTTGTTCCTGTTTGGGTAAGGCTTCCTTACTTACCTTTACACTGCTGGAACTCAGAATCTTTGGAAACCATTGGGAACAAGCTTGGAAAATACATTGATATGGCAGAAAGGAAAGATCAATACTCGTGTGCAAGGATATGCGTTGAAGTTGATTTTGAGATAAGGATGCCTGAGGAGATCAATTTAACGGTATCTAAATAGTCTCATTTCCAGGAGATGGATTATGAACAACTTCCTTTCAAGTATCGGTACTGCCATGGTTATGGTAATTTTTCTAGAAACTACAAAAAAAAATCAAAAGAAGATCTTGAAAAAGAGAAGGCTGATCAATGGACTCATGTTCAGAAATCAGGTATTTCCAGCCAAGACAATAGAAAGAAAGGTAAATAAGGAAAGACTAGGAATGGAGCTACTACTGATGGGAAGACTCTTCTAAAATCTCAGGCTGCAGAAAAAACCAATACTTTATCTAACCATTTTGTTGTTTTAAGTTCTTATGAAGATATTCCTATTCTAGAAGAGGGAGAATTATAGTGCTTAATAGAGCATGATGTTGATGTTGATGTAAACATCGGACTAATGGAACAATCTGGAACAGTAAATTTAGAAATACCTAGTGTAGATGCAATCCTTCAAGAAACCCATCCTTCTGCAAATGGAGTTAATCCCTCTCCTTCTTATGCATATATAATTAAGAAGAAACTAGTTGACAACTCTGGCTCTTTTGATGATGACTCCATTGAGAAAATCTCCAAGAAGGTGGGCAGGAAGTCTCGAAAGGAGGATATAGAAGTAGAGGCAGAGAGATCAAAGATGTAGGGAAGTTAGTCCATGATTGAAATGTCTCTTAGTAGAATCAAGCAGACTAGGCCCCAAAAGGGAGTCATAACTCCCTCTTTCCCGGGTAAATAATGCAGATCGTCTCTTGGAATTGCAAGGGTTTGGGAATCCAAATAAATCAGAAGCAGTGAAAGACTTAACAAAAATGGATTCTTTTGATATTCTCTTGCTCCAAGAGACAAAAATTGAAGAGGATACTCTTCTTTCCTTAATAAAAACTAAGCGGAAAATGAATGATGGTAAGGCAGTCAATGTGTGAGGTACCTCTGGAGGCCTTGGAATCTTATGGTGTGAGGACAAATTTCTTTTGAAAAGCTTGTTTGTGACTGAACATTGGATTTACACAGATCTTCAACATATTTCTAGTAACATCTCTTTGGCCCTTTTCAATATCTATGTTCCTGTAAATTAAAAAAAAAAAAGAATGCTAGAATACATTGACAGATTTCATAGAAATCTACTCTCCCTCAAATATTATCGTGGCAGGGGATCTTAATATTGTTCTAGAACCTAAAGAGAAAAAAGGAGGATTGTGTGGTAAGGATCATTTACAAGATACTGTAGAATCTTTGATTCAAACCAATGATATTCTTGACTTTAAACCCAAAAAAGGTCGTTTCACATGGTCTAATAACCGAGGAGGGGTTGCCAATATCTCAACTCGTCTTGAAAGGTTTATTGTTGAGAGTTCCTTGATAGCGGGGAAATTCATTATTTCGACCAAAATTCTGTCAAAACTAACTTCAGATCATCATCCTGTTTCCTTGATGTTCGAAAAAGAGGAAGATCTCGGTCCAGTTCTGTTCCATTTCAGTCCTCTTTGGATTGAGAGAAACGACTTCTGGGAAATAGTGACATAATCTTGGTCTTAGTATGTTGAAGGTTCGCCCAAGTTTGTTTGGGAGCAGAAGTTAAAGAACACAAAACATGAATTGAAAAAATGGGCAAAAAAACCTCTCATTACTCCAATAAGCAGTAGGAAAGAGAATGTGCAGTAGTTAGCAAAGATTCAATTAGGAATGGAGGAAATTGAAACTACTAAAGCTTAGCTAATTTTGGAATAGTCAACACAAATCAAAACCTTTCACTCTTTTCGCTAGGAAGAGGAATACCTTCGGCTGAAGTCACGTAGCCTTTGGATGCTTGCTGGAGATAAAACTTCAGCATTATTTCATCACCAATGCAAAGCTATACTCTCACGTAATCATATCTCTCAAATCTCTATAGGCGAGGGAGAAATCATTAAAAGTCATGAACTATTAAAGCGGGCTGCAAGAATTCATTTTCGACGATTGTTTCATGAGGATGGGATCTTTGATGAAGAAGTGACCTCTAATTTTTTATCTAATGTCCCTTCTATTGTTAGATTTGAGAGTAACGTTGGTCTAATGAAGACATTTTTTGAAAAATAAGTTTTGGATGTAATATGGGCAATGGAGCTGGATAAAGATCCTGGGCCGGATGAAGCTCCTAGGCCGGATGGATTCTCCTTCCATTTTTACAGAGTATGCTGGAATATCATTAAACCTGATCTAATCATAATGGTGACAACCTTCCAAAAAAAAACTAAAGTGGGAGGGTGCACTAACTCCACTTTTCTTACTCTAAACCCAAAGGAAGTCAATCTTGCAACTTTTGATATATTTCGACCAATCTTGCTTTTTAATTCCTCCTACAAGCTCCTTGCTAAACTATTAGCTAACTGAATTAAGCCTTTGCTTGGGAATTTGATCTCTCCTCTTCAAGGGGGTTTTGTAAAAGGTAGGCCTCTAGTTGACAATGTAATCCATGTTCAAGAAGCCCTTCATTCCAGTTTTCAAAGGAAGGAGAAAGGAATGTTAATCAAGTTGGATATGAAAAATGCATTTGATCATGTTAAACTTTCATTCCTTTATAAATTCCTTCTCTCTTTTGGGTTCAACGCCGTGTTTGTTAACTTGATAAAAGCTTGTACTAACAGGCCTTGGATAGCACCTCTTGTCAATGGTCGACCTTCATATTTCTTCCAAGCTTCTAGAGGACTCCGCTAGGGATGCCCTCTATCTCCATTCCTCTACATCTTAATGGTAGATTCTCTTAGAAGAAAGCTCAGTGTTGAAAAGGAAGCAGGTTATATCCCAAGCATTAAGATATCAAGGGGAGTGGATCATATAAACCATGCCCTCTTTGAGGATGACTCTCTTCTCTTAGGAGGGGCTTCATTAAATATTGCTTAGGCCTTTAATGGAATTATTCAAAACTTTTTCCTAATTGCAGGAGCTATGATCAACAAAAAGAAAAGTGTTCTCTACGGTTGGCATGTAGACCATCAGAAAATCCTACGAATTGCTCATTATATGGGTTTTCTTGGCTTTGATAAATGGGAAAAGATTAAATATCTGGGATTACCCCTTACCCTAGGGCCTAGCCCTCTTTCTCTTTGGTTAGAAATTTTAGCTAAGATAAAAGAAAAGATTGAATCATGGGGTGGACAATGGTTAACCAAGGATGGAAAATTGATTTTGATAAAGGTTGTTCTAGCAACACTTCCCATCTTTCAATCCTCTCTAATGCTTGCTCCTAAGTCTATCACGTCTCAGATCTCAAAAATACTGCAAGATTTTCTTTGGAATGGTGGAAATGGAAAACAGAGCAAGTTGCATTTAGTTAGTTGGGACATTCTCAAAAGACCTTTAATGGAAGGTGGATTGCAGATTCAGGACCCTGTCTTAGCAAACCTATCTATGGGAGGCAAAATTATTTGGGAGCTGTATGCAGATAAAGAGCACCCGGTTAGTAATATTTTTTGCATGAAATATCTTAAGGGAGGATCACTGAGAAACATAAAAGTGGAAAACATTCCACATGGAACAACAATTTGGGATTTATGAAAATGAATTAGAACTTATTAAATCTCAATTATATAGAATTTTTGGAAACGGGGCAAGGACTTTTCTGTGGGAGGATAGCATCCTTGGAAATCATCCACTCTCTTCCATTCTCTTGCTTCAACCTATCATGCAATTGTTTGTTAATAAAGGTCTAACACAACTTGCTGATATTTGTTCTTGGGACGAGGAAGGGAACTGGTCATATTGGTCGCTGCCATAGTTTCCAGATCCCATGCTGCCTCAAAAATATTTCCAGCTATCCATGCTCACATGATTAGCTCATGTTCAACGATCTTGTAAGGATAAATGAGGATGGGGGCATACTGGATCTTATTACGTAGCTCAAGGATTTATTGCGCTCCAAACCTCTCAGCCTTCTTTGTTGCCACCTTTACTATGGAAAGATGTCTGGTTATCTGTCTGTATGCCCAAGGTAAATGTTTTTACTTGGATGCTCATGCATAATCGAGCTTTGACTGGAGAAAATTTATTAAAATGTGGCTTCAATGGACCATTCAGATGTATCCTGTTCAATTCAACATCAAATTCTACAGACCATGTCTTCATTGATAGTTGGTTCACCCAATTTGCATGGAGATCTGTTCTTAAAGGGTTGAATGTGACAGTCCCTTCTCAATTGGGTGTTGTTCCCCTATTCAGCAAATGGAAAGACCAGATCCCTTTCAATATCAATCAAAACAACGATTGGAGGAAAATCTGGGAGACTGTTCCAAAATTTATATGGTGGTCAATTTGGATTGCCATAAATGATTAGATTTTCAACAATTCACCTTCAAAGACGGTTAATATTGCGTTCAGAGCTAAATCTTTCATTATGGAAGCTGCTGGTAAAATTAGTATTACCTCCTTACCCCCTCCAGTAGTTGAATGGTTGGGTCCCTGCTTGAATGCTGAAAGGAGGATAGTGATAAAAAAAACCTGTCTCTGCCCAATCCTGGCGTTTAAGAGACAATGTTTCAAATTTTTCCTTATGGTGGAAGAGGAATGCAATTCTCACTTTATTGTTTGACGGTGCATCCAAGGGAAATCCCAGGATTGCTGGTGCAGGTGCAGTGATATTTTCTGTGGATAGAACTACAGAAACCAGTTTTAGCTGGGGCTTAGGGAAATGCTCAAACAATCAATCAAAATGCTACAGTCTCCTTAAGGCGTGCCAGACAGTTAAAGATATTGGATATAAGACTATTCATATTTTCAAATATTCAGAGTTACTCATCAAAGTGTTGAAGTCTGAAGATCACTTTAGCAATCCTTCACTTAATAAATCCCTTCATAGAACTCGAAATTATCCTGAAAGCCTTTGACATGGTAGTTTCATATCATATTATGTGGGAGATGAATAAGCAAGCAGATTATCTGGCAAATAAATCATGTCTAATGACACAGGGAAGCCTCAGCATCAAAGATGAGTTCATTTCATTCCATCCGCTACCTTAAGCATGGTTTATCATGATGTGACTTGATAACAGTTTTTCATATCCAAGAGAATTGTAAATATTTTGATCTTTTTGAAGATTTGTTTATGCTCTTTGTGTAATTGGTTGACGTCGAAATAGCCCAACCAACCCTGTAACATTTCAGAAATCATAAAAAAAAATCTAGCCGTTTGAGTTAAAAAAAAAGAAGTTATTGGACCCAACTTTTGATGGTTATTATAAAATATTAATAAGAATATTATTATATATCAGTTATAATATTACTTTCAGGAGGAATCGGAAAAACCACAGTATTCATAATTGTATAACGACGTTTTGAATCCAAAACATGATCGATTCCTCCTGAAATCAACCACCACAAAAGTCTTGCTATAATATTACTTACTGTTACTATTATATATTACATATGGGTCACGTTTTACATAAAATCGATTAGCATATTAATTTCATTATCAATATCCAAGATAATTTGGATAGCTTGGGTAGCGGATAGACAGATTAAATTATTAAAACCCTCCATCCACCCCCAAATTATATAATAATAAAAAAATTTAAGACATACAATTTTTTGAATTTTAAATCAATTTGATTGGTTAATACATGATGACATGGAAATTGAATTAGGGTTGAAAGGCCCATTTTCATCCAAATTTCCTCTAATGTTCACCCACATCTGTCAGTGGAAGATTTGTTCACCTTCCTTTGGCTCTTTGAGCTCACTTGGTTGGACCTTTGTGGTAGCGAGTTAGCGACCATGACGATGGGTTCTACATCAATGATCTACTTTCCCTTGTCTACAATTGTGACACTAGGTTCTGAATCATAATTGAAAACGAGATCTGACTCTGAAGCTTTAAGATCAACCATTTATGATTGCTTTCAGCAACATTCATCAATGTTGTGCTAGGGGCTTTTGTGGAACTTGCACCACTTCTCGATGTCCTTCTTCATCTTCCCATTACCCTTCTTTGCTTATGGCTTGGAAGGGTTGTCTTGAGGTTGGTTACCCTTTTCCATATCCTTTTTTTTGTGAGTTAGGGTTTCCTTCACCATACTTCTGCTATGATGAATTTGTAGACCCAAATTCTCGTTTATTTATTTGCTTAAATTTTTTCTCGATTTTGACAACATAACGATAAGTGGCTCCCAATGATAAGATGTACAAAAACTTCATTTCAGTTTGTATGTGCCTATGTAGTCCTCCACGGTATTTTAGAACCAAATGTGACTTTGAGTCTTTGATAGCTATCTTGGTGCACAAGGTATGGAAGTTATTTGTGAACTCCGACACTATTTGGTCCTTCTCCTGATGCAAGGTGGTCCATCTCGTGTATTGGTCGTCATAGTTTCCAAAAAGGTAATATTGTTCCTTAACGACATCTATTAAAGATCCCCAAGTGGGATCGACCCCAAACATTCCAAACTCCTCTATGGTGTTTTACTCACAGTAAGATTTGAAACAATTTTTGATGTGGGGAACAACCTTAAGGAGCGTAAAGGTGATCTTTTCCTCGTCGAAAAATTTGTGGACATAGAAATACCCTTCTAGGAGATTTAACCATTTTTCCAAAATATTTGCATCTATCTGACCTTCAAATATGGGAATCTCAAAATTAACTTGTACCTTAAAGGGTGTTGCTCCCCCAAAGTGACTGCTTGTTGAAGGTCTTGTTATCACAAATATTTTAGTTTCCCCATGAGGTGATCCTATCCAGGATGGTAGAGGGGAAGGAAACTAAAGTTATGACCTATGAGAGCCAAAACTTCTAAAATAAATAAGTTGTCACACCGGTCAAAGCTTCCAACACTTTAGACTACGCTGGAAGCTAAGCCAAGGGGACGTCCCTATAAACAAGAAAACCTTACAAATGAATATTCTAGGTGAATTATTGAAGTTATCTTGATGAAATCCGTTAGTTCTTATGGTTAATTAGAGATTAGATCAAATTCTAAGCGATAAATCGTGCCTCTGTAAAAAGCCCCAAATTTTGCCATAGGATTTAGCTATGAAAATTTAATCTAACGATAAATAGGAGAAATTAAATAAAATTAGGCATGGTAATTAATTTCTAGGTAGTAGAGATGTCGATTAAGGGTGATCCTAGCAATAGCCAATTTACGGTTTGAAAAGACTGCCACTTTACCGAAGTGGGGGCGCCCCTACACAAGGTAGACCAGTGCCTTAGAGTGGAAAAATGGAGTTCGATGGTCATGAAAATTTAGACTAAGGGGTTTTAAATTATTTATAAAGTGAAGAGTTTTAAGTTGTATTGCTAGCCACAAACCAAAACCTACAGATCTAAAATATGAGGGATTTAATTAAGGGTTTTGACAGTTAATTTATGACTAATAAAATATAAATTTAAAACAAGAGATATATAGTAGATCTTGCTCGAAAAATCTTGTAGATTCCATGCCAATGATGATCTATCCCGTATCGATCAATTTGAAAATATTTGGATGAAGCAACAAGTGAAATCGATTTGCCAAAGTGAGGTAGTGTGCCCCTCCTCCCTACACAGTCAAACTACCACTGTGAGATTTGCTACACAGGAAAAAGAAACTAGAGATGCAAAATAAATCGAGAGCATAACAAAGATCAAACGATACTATTGAAAACCCCCTAATTTACAAAACTCCTTCAAGATAAACGAGTTGGGGAAGCCCCTAAAAACGCCCAAGTGAAGTCACCCTCTTGCATGCAAACACTATCTCTTCCACAAAAATATTTTGATGCTTCAAGAAATTACTCAAATGCTAAGCAAGATATACTTTTCGATTATAGACAAAAACATCCCACAAAGAACCAATAATGTTTGCAAAAATCTCTTTATTCAAATATCGAGAGCCAAGAGTCCAAATTTACCGATGGGATACAATGAGGGGATCACATCTCTTAAATAGATCTAGAGTGTTTCCACATTTTAACCAACATCCATCCAACGTTTGAGATTAAAACATTATCAACGGTGAAGATTTTTTTTAAATTTTTTTTTGCATGGATTGATTAGATGGATCAATAAGAGTGGGGCACACTTTTGCCCAAGACGCCTTAGGAAATGTGAAATACAACATAATGCCAAAATATAACAAGGGGTACATCATGGTGGTCGCCTTAGGGGAATAAATCATCCTAGGTGCCAACTAAAAAATAAAACATAAATATATAACATTTAAATACACCATATGCCAAGGTGAGGGGCACCCCATGGGGGACGTCCTGCCTAGAGAAGCCAATAAAATAATGTGGACCCAAATTCTGAACAAAATTGGTGAAGAATGATCCATAGAGACACCATACATCATCATAAAACCATCCCATGCCATTTCCATGATCAAACCTAGCCAAATTGATTTCCTTTGGTAATTTCATAGTCCATTTCCTATGAATTATATGTTGGTACATAATCCCAGAACTATAAAAATGCCAATAACTCTCTTCCGGCTGCATCCTATGATAAACTGAGTGTTAAAATGGATCCAGAGACATAGGAGAATGGTAATGACGACTGTACATACGCCATGGTCCCTCACAGCGGCTTGGGAGCTCCATCCTCGTCATCATCTCATCATAAATAATATGACCAGAATAATAAAAGTGATAATAATCACTGAAACTAGGAACTGTGGCCATATGCTGAAAGCTGAGACTATAGTATGTGTGTTGGGCTTGTCTGGAACATATATAAACAATCTTGATTTTTGTAATCACTGCCTCGGGAAAAATGTTTGACTCGGTCAACTGGGTTGACCCGATGAAAGTACTCCATGTGAAGATGAGATAACGATATGAATGAATCTACATAGATTCAAGTTAAAAGATGCTCCAAGTTGTATATTAATACCCGGCTACAACATGTTAATCATAATCATGGTGACCAAAATAATAATACATAAACAAATTATACTTGTGTCCTTGAATAACCTTCGAATCTTTAATGAATCCCATCGTATATGCCATACTTACAAAGTTTAACCCATATGCTAACACTGGGTGGATGTGGATAAACCATGCTTAAGGTTAAGGGTGATGACTAGTTATTGAATTTGATCATGTGATCTTTTCAAGTGACAATGAATACACACAACCACAGTGACAATATGCATGACAGAGAACAATAGGGTATGGTGGTGTTGTTGTCACATATATAGTAGTTGGGATACTTTTGTTCCTGAGCAGTACTGAGTAGTTCTTTGATCTAGTCATTTACTATGAAATCAACAGATGATGAGCCACCAGTTGATGATCTCTCGCTTTCAGCAGATCTAGAGTATCCATATTGACCATTTCTATGCCATCACTGAGCCTCATAAGCCCATATTCAATGATCGAGTTAGCCATTCTTCCGTGACCCATAGCAGAGATTATTACAGTTCCCATGATATGTATTTGCAATGATTGTTCCAGTGATCTTAAGATTGGTTTCAGATCCAGTGCAGGTATATGACCTAGGTGATATTATGGTTTGTGCATATGGATTTTGATGTTGCTCAATTACCTATTTTAGCAGTGAGACTTGGTTGGTATTGATTATATTTTGGCAATACTTTATCTTGGTTTTACTTGGAATCTAAAGTATAAAGGATCTAGTTGTTTTGACCAAAATATTATTTTGTATACTCATTGGACTTTCCCTACTTCTAGTATGGATTTGGTCATTTCCCTTTAGGGACATAGCTTTCTAGTCTTAGAACCATCTGCACTATCTATGTCCATTTGTTGCCTTCCCTTGTTGTTGATTATCCTTGACTTGTAACTTGACCAGTGACATCTAGGATTTACCCCACCTTCACCTCTGTGTTGTAATAGGTCTCCATGCATAAATTGCGTCTCAGTGTTGGTTTATGTGATGCTTGTCACAGGGAATGTCTGCCTCTAGATATTGAACACAAATAGTCCTACCAAAGAAGTGTTTTTAAACACTAAGACATTAGAGCTTAAAGTTATTATAAATAAATTCCCTACCAACAAAATAAAAGTGTCTCTAGACACTACTACAAATAAAAGTAAAACTAGCTGGTTTCTAAGAGATGAGCACTCATCCATTGTATGGTGTAAGGCTCATTTATCCCCACAGGGTATCAATGTGAGGCAAGCCCCTCAAGGTGGAGCTTTAGTCATTTTCTAGAAGCCCAAAAGGCTTTCCAAGGCACCTACTCTTGGATGTTGGAAAGTTAGTAATAATAAATAAAGTTGATGGCTAAAGGATGAGCACTCATTCTTTGTATAATGTACGCCTCATTTTCCCCCACAGGGAAACAGGGAGAGACTGGCCCCAGAAGGTTATGTCATTGTCATTTTTTGGACTCCCAGAAGGCTTACCAGGGCACCTGCCTTTAGTGGTTAACTAGTGTAATAATGTTGTGCAAATAAGTATAGAAAGGTTGTTTGTCTAGAGTCTAATGGAGCCTTCTCATCATTCCACCCATTTGTGAGACAGTGCCATCCCCTATTGTTCACTTAGTCCAACTTATGTATTGTTTGGATCCCTTTGTCCTTTAACCCAACTACTTATAGTGTCAAGTTATCAAGTCATCCCCTTGGCCTTACCTGGTTTTAGTTCCCTTCACCCTTGACTAGTAAAATGGCTAAATCTATAAATGAGTATACATTGGAGGTTCTTGTTTAAAGCAACTAATCTAGATTTAGTTTATTATATATGTATTGTGCTTATACTTTCCAACATAATCTAATTGAACTTGAGTCTCACTGCTAGCATAGATAACTGAGCATGCATGTCCATTTTGTACTTTGGAATATCAGACGCTAGCACTTGGGTCTTCATTTGATCAGTCTTGACCTGGTAAACCCAGTGTTGACCAAGCCATGAGCATGGTCAAGGATGAGTTTTAAACCGATGGTTGTGGATAATGATTATTTATGGTCTACAGGTGTCAATTAGACATATTCATGCTTCAGATGGTGATTTTATATGATGTCTTGTACTATTTTTATGAGTATCAGCATTTATAGGCTTTATATTATTATGGTTCTTACTGTTGAAATATTGTAACTTCGAAGAATAATCTATATGTATTTTACTAATGTAACCCAAGGGAGGCGTCTTATTCCTTTGTCGGGATGTTACTATTGTATTTGGTCATCAAAGAGTCATAAGATATAACCTCCATTGTAAGTTGGGTTAATGGTACCCTCTTGAAGATAATATAATACTGTTTTGTGTCTTCCTAGGTGAAGTTGGCCCATTAAGTTTGTTTGGGCCAACTTGTTAGGGTAAAAGTCAAGTGACAGAAAGAGTATAAATAGAGGAGTTGTGTTCCTCATTTGAAAACACACACTCACTTGTGTATAGTGCATAGGAGAGAGAGAGAGAGAGAGAGATCAACAAGGAGAAGGAGTACATGCTTTGGGGTTTTACCTTATACATCTATATAGAGGAATTTTTGTTGGGTTTTCTTCCCCTTGAGGGTTTTCCAGGATAAATCTGTGTCTATCTTGTGATTGTGTTTCTTTCAGTGATTCTACATATGTTATTGATTTGAAATTGGATTAAACACTAATGATATCTAGCTAAGCATACGAAATATTAACATGGTATCAGAGCTAGCCTGAATATAACAACTTTCACAAGGTGAAACTCTCTCTCCTCTCCCTCTGGCAAGAAAATAGGGTTTCTGTCAAAATTGGAATTTTGGAAATATGATTACATAGAAAGTTTCCCCTTTCTAGAGTGCATATATTGATCTAGATCAAAATTTTTGAGTGGGTGGATCTACGGGAAAGCCAAACCCTAGTTTGGCCTTGAACCAAAAATCTGCAGAAAAACCAAAACCAGAAATCTATAGAAACTGAAATATCACAAGCAAGTTTTTAAGGGCGAAGATTTGGAATCTCCATAAACCAAGTGGACCAACCAAATCGCCTCAATCAAGCACATCTCCCGGTAAGGTTAGTATTATATTTTGAGAACTTTCATTTTTTAGTGACCTCCTGGATAAGATGGCCCCAAGAACTAAGCTTGAGGACAAGTTAGAAGGCATAGAAAACTTTCGAGCATGGAAGTATAGGATTGGGCTCATTCTGGGAGAGAATTATCTTGAGAAATATATCAAAGAAGAAGTTGCACAACTAGAATAAGATGAAGCTAAGGAAAACCACCAGAAGGACCTAATCAAGGTAATGAAGATCATTGTTGATTCTATCAAGGATCACTTGATCCCTCAAGTGTCATCCAAAGATACACCAAAGAAAATGTATGATGCCCTTTCTAGAATGTATGAAGGAAAGAACATCAACATGAGGATGAATTTGAGAGCTCAATTGAAGAGTACCAAGATGAGTAAAGGAGAATCCATTCAAGACTACTTCATAAGGGTCTCCAAGTTCAAGGAGCAACTAGAAGCCATTGGAGACTCCCTTGATGAAGATGAATTAGTTATGACTTCTCTCAATGGTCTCGCTATACCTTGGGATTCATTCATACAGACTATGTGTGCCAGAAAATAAAGTATGAAGTTTGACATTGTATGAAAAAATTGCATCCAAGAGGAAGCTAGAGTAGCTAACATACAAACTCTACTAAAAGAAGATGATCAAGCCCTTGCCACCCATACCATAAGAATAATAAGACAATCAAGCTTCAAAAATGGAATTCAAAAGGAGTATCAAACTCCTAAGAGGTTTCAAAAGAAAAGAGAAAACAATCAGAAGAAAAACTACTCCCAATATCAATGCTACAACTGTCACAAGATAGGACAACTTGCCAGAGAGCGCCCATTAAAGAAGAACAACAACAAAAAACAGCATGCTCATCTAGCTGAAGATAAGGATGATGATGAAGAAGAAATACCTCAAAATATGTAAGCAAAAGAAGAAAATGCAGAAGAATATGTACTATACTCTGTACTCTTTGGATCTGTAATACCTTGAGAAGAAACATTGCTTATTGATAGTGGTGCTTCAAAGCACATGACATGACAGAAGAAAACTCTATCAAGACTTGAAGAGAAGAACTCTCCTCAGAAAGTATCATTAGGATATGACTATCAATATCCCATCAAAGGTATTGGTGAAGCAAGCTACAAGCTTGACTCTGGAACTCCCTTGAAGATGAAGGAGTTACTATATGTACCAGGTTTGAAGAAGAACTTACTTTCCATCTCAACATTAGATAAGAAAGGATATAGAGTTGCTTTTATAGATTGACAAGTGCTCATGTGGACCAAAGGAAAATCAATTGAAGATGCAGTTGTCATTGGTGAAGAAGAAGGAGGATTATATAAACTCAAAGGACATTTAGAAATAACCTTTGTCCATGAGATCACTAGCTCAAGTGAACTATGGAATAGAAGGCTTGCTCACATCAACTACAAAGCATTACCCTATGTGAGCAAAGTAGTAAATGGCTTACATGATTTGAATATGGATCATGAAGGAACTTGCAAAGGTTGTGCAAGAGGAAAAAATATCAAGAATCCATTTTTCAAAGAGTGAAACAAACACTAAAGGTACTTTGGAATTAATTCATTCTGATGTATGTGGTCCAATTCCCTCCACATATTTAAGTGGATATGAATATTATGTTACATTTATTGATGACTATTCAAGAAAGACATGGATATACTTCTTGAAAACAAAGGATGAAGTATTCAGGAAATTCAAGGAATTTGAAGCCTTGATAGACAACCATTCAGATAGAAAAATCAAGACACTCAGAACAGATAATGGTGGAGAATATACTTCGAAAGGATTTGAAGCCTTTTGTAAAGATGATGGAATCAAGAGAGAACTAACCACTCCCTACAATCCCCAACAAAATGGTGTTGCAGAAAGAAAGAATAGGACCATTATAGAAGCAATGAAGACAATGATCCATGATCAAGATCTTCCTATGCATCTATGGGTTGAAGCAACAAGAACAAAAATTTATGTGTAGAATATATTATCCCATAGTGCCCTTGGATTCAAAACTCTATAAGAAATATACACAGGGAAGAAGCCTGAAGTGATCCATCTCAAGATATTTGGTTGTCCAGTATATGTCCACATTCCAAAAGAAAAGAGAACCAATTTGGACCCTCCGAAAAGAAGGGAATATTTGTTGGATACCGTGAATACTCCAAATCCATCAAGATATACATTTTCGGATTCCATCACATAGAGATTAGTAGGGATCTAACATTGGATGAAGAAACAACTCTTAAGAAATCTATAAAGTGTCGGCATGAAGAAGTACATGAAGAGGATGTAGCTCCCAGAAAAGTAGAAGTTGCACCCTCTCCTGAAATAGAAGCATCAGAATATCACGATATGCTAGAACCTCAAGAACCCCCTACTATGGACAGATCTCGAAAGAGAAAACCTGCTTCGGTAAGAGAAATAATACAAGAAGCAAAAACATATGGAGCTCCAGAAGGCTCCACAAGAACAAGCAATAGATCAACGCCATTGTTCAGTTATGTGGCCTTGATGTGTGATATTCTAGATCAAGAACCTACCAGTTACGAGGAAGTCGTACAAAAGAAAGAATGGGTAGAAGCGATGACAGAAGAATACCAGTCAATAATGAAGAATGATGTTTGGGATATAGTACCCAAACCAGAAAACAATAGTGTGGTATCTTCCAAGTAGATATACAAGATAAAAAATGTAGTTGATAGAAGTATTGAAAAATACAAGGCAAGATATGTGGCCAGAGGATTCTCTCAAAAAGAGGGGATTGATTATGCTAAGACATTTTCTCCAGTAGCAAGGTACACTTCCATAAGAACCATCATGGCACTTGCATCCATGATGAAGTGGAATCTACACCAGATAGATGTAAAGACAACCTTCCTGAATGGTGTGATTGAGGAAGAACTATACATCGAACAACCACAAGGATTTGAAGTTGAAGACAAAGGGACTCACGTATGTAAGTTGAAGAAAGCTATGTATGGACTAAAGCAAGCTCCTAGAGCTTGGTATGGAAGAATATACAGCTTCTTAACAAGCTTGGGCTTTGCCAAGAGTAAAGTAGACCCTAACATTTACCTAAAGGTTATGGATGATGAACCTATCATACTATTGCTATGTGTGGATGACTTATTCCTGACAGGACGAAATGAGAAACAGATTGCAGATTGCAAGAAGAAGCTTGTTGAAGAATTCGAGATGAAATATCTTGGATTGATTCACTATTTTCTCGGCATGGAAGTGTGGCAAAGCCCAGAAGGAATCTGTATGAACTAGAGAAAGTATGCAGTGGAAATCTTTAAAATATTTGATATGTTGGATTGTAAATCCATGGCCACACCCATGGAAACCAACCTAAAGTTGTTGTCTGATGAATTGTCAGATTTAGTATATGCGACTCAGTGTTGCCCGTTGATGTGCACACCATCAAAAGAAATATTTTGAAAGTTGTTTCCAAAGTGGGAAAGGTGTGGCCTTGGGGGCAAGCAAAGATTCATGTGTTGTCACCTGATCTTGACTCCTTCGTTTAGGAAAACTCCTAACAAAGCCAAGGGGGGTAGACCCTACAAAGAGTTTCTAAGGCTCTTGTGTTTTAAAACGATTTTTTTGGTGTATGATGAGGATGGGTGTTTTTTAGGAGATTTTAAAAGATATTTACAACAAATTACCCAAGTAAGTACTTGCAAGATAATTAAAGATGCACAATCACTTGACAATGACAATTTCAAAGTAAATCATCCATAGTATGATACAAAAATAGATAAACAAGTGCTCCAGATAGATAATAAGCAAATGAATAATTGATAATACCAATGCCAAATGGAGTACTTGGGATGCTTGATACAAGTCTGAGTTATGCTTGAGAACGTTTTGCAAGTGTTTGTGGTAAAATTTATTGTAAATTTTTAGGGGTGAAGTTGATTATTAAAAGGGAAGGGGATCACCAAGATTTACCTTTTGGTACTGGGGATATGTCCGAATAATATTGAAAGTGGTTATGTACAAGAACATGTGGGTTGTCTGGAGTCTCTAAAGCAGTGTTCAACACTGCACCAACAAGGATGCAACCTAACTATGCTTTCAAGGTCTCGGTATAGTGGTTCCCGCGTTCCCAGGCATAATTTTCCCACTTACTAGTGATCAACACCGAATTTTCGTTGGTTATCTTTGGAGAATATTTTATTTACGGTTGTAGTGGATTAAAAAGTGAAGATTAAAGAATCTACAACTGCTTCTGGGTATCCCACAAGTGGGTGGAATATACACAGTGTAGTAAATGTAAATTCCAATTTTAACAGTTGTGAACAAGAACCACCAAAAAACTCTGCGAGAGAGAGTACTCTTTATCCACCTTATGGCGAGATTCAAGAGATTTATTTAAAATGTAACAAAGCTAAAGCAAATGAACTAAAAGTAAATAAAACTAAAGAACCAACTCTGCGAGAGAGAGCAACCGTTTGGTGAGATTCAACATATTTTATGTTCTTTTTAGCAATTTATATGAAAAAACAGGAAATCTAATCTTTAAAAAAAGAGGCAAAACCTCTCCGATAAAAAGTGCTCTTGATCCACTTTTCAGTGAGATTCAAGAGACTTTATGTTCTTTTTAGCAATTTATATGAGATAAAGAAGAAACATTTTCAAAAGAAGAAGCTAACCTTTCCTATTCTACTGTAACAGTTTATTGTGTAGGTATAAAGCTTAGTAAAAGGATAGATACAGGCTTCTCCCAAATGGGGGAAGAGGGGTGTGTGAGCCATAATCCCACTTGCTTTTATTAATTATTTATTGCAATGCTTAAAGTTTTAGGGAAAGAACCGCCTTTTGACCCTCAAAAAATAGTTAACATGGCTTACAAATTGCCCGAGAAAGAAGGGGAATGGAGAAGGGAAAAATGGGTTGGATCTTGGGTGCTCCGAAAGTATTAAAGCACAAAATTTCGATAGCGAATCCCTTTATTTTTTGTTCAACCTTCTCAAAAACAACAAGTTAAAAGTTTACAAATTAATGGATTAGTGCAATAATACAATGAGGAAAATACACTACTAAGTACTAGCAAAGATTGGAAAAAAATGGAACTTGATGTACTAAGTAATAGCTGCTAGATCTAGGCATAAAACTATGATTTAGATGTGCTTTAGATGTAGTAAAATAACAAGCTAATCTTTATGATAAAACTTCTTTTTAAAAATGAAATAGCTTGCTTCAACATGAAACCAAGGAAAAGTTTTGAGGTTTGAGAGAGGAAGAAGAGAAAAGCTTTGCTCAAGCTTGAATCTTTCTGAGACTTGAAGGTACTAATGGGAACAAGAATTTTTAGATTCTTCAAGATTTGAAGAAGAGGGTGATGCAACTTAGCTCTTCCCCTTACTCCAACGTTGCAACCTGAAATTTTTTATTCAAACTTGCACAAAAAGGGATAAAATCTAGTACATTCAACCAATGGAAACCGAAAGAGCACGAATACAACTTAATAAACAATGCTATTCTCGAACCTTAAGAAGCCAAACTGTAAGTAAATAACTTGAAGCATAAAATTTTTTCCCTATGTGTTTCAGAAAACCCTCGAAGATAGATTGATTACCAATTCGATACCAAGCATAAACAAATTAAAACAAGATTACCTCAATAAGCATACACCATTCACCATGTGACATGAACACCAATGGACCTTCAAAGTCTCAATATTATTCAGATGATAACAAACAAATTACATGAGAAAATGTTCCTTGCTTCTGTCCAAAATGGGGAAAGAAGGCCTCACTTTTATAACAAAACCTAGCACCAAAAGGGGCACCAACCAACTGAAGATCAAACAAAAGTGTAATTGAGTTGCACTGAGCTGAATAGGAGTCCAACTGAGTTGGCCTAAAAAAGAATTACAGAGGTAATTGACACCTCTCTCTCTAATCTCCACACACCAACTACCAACAAACCCAAAACTCCTACCAAACTCCCAACACATGTGAGTCACCTTCCTCATGCGATTGTAGGACATCTGAGTGACGTGAATGATTGATTTGAAATAAACGTTTGTAACCATAGTTTGAAATAACATAAGATTTTAAGAGAGGGGAGGGGTCCACCCTTACCCCACTCGCATTCAGTCATGCTGGAGCGTGAGTCACGTAATAGTTCACGTCACCCTTCATATTGTAACCATCACGATATGCCATACATTTTACTATACCATCGTTTTAAATTAATATAATATAAGTGGAGAGGGGTCTACCATATTCCCACCCATCTTACTCTCAAATAGCGTGAGTATTCACTTCATGCTGACGTCACTCACTCTTATATTAATTCACCATTTCAAACAATTATAACCCAAATTTAAGTTATAACTTTGAAGAGGGTAGTAAATCCATAGGGGACCCATGCCATGCCAGTTTTTCACAAAATTTTAATTACTTTTTGGCTTTTCAAAATATTTGACTTTTGTGCATCTTCTTCAAATTTAGCATTTAAATGCTATTCTGGTGCTCTGTTAGTCAAAGGATGCCTTCCGGGGTGTTATAGCTGCCTAAAACATAGTGAAAGTGTCCCCTAGGGTAAATATGGTTTCGGGATTGAAAATGAGCCCAACCATGCCAAAAACGGACTCCGTATGACACTTTTTTTACATTTTGAATTTTTCTATTTAAACCATTAAACAATGGATTAAAACGATTCTCGAAAGCAGACGAAACTCTAGGGGGACCTAGTACATGTCCATATGACTCAATTCGAATTTCTAGCATGTTTAAAAACACTGACACAAAGGCTCAAATAACCTCCTAAGGTTGAAACACCAAGACGACTACCCGAGCTTTGGAGACATGAGTGAAAAACTCAGAAATTATTAATCGTTTGTTCAACAACCAATAATAACCAAGGGAAATAACACTCTAGGCTATTTGGCCTGATGCTTAAGTTTGGGAAGCTGAGCCTTATATAAAAAATTAAATGCTAGGACATTTTTTACAGTTTCCCCAAGGAGGGTATGAACATGTGTTACACAAATTTTCGAACAGACTCCTAGAAAAAGGTTGGCGGACTTCTGAACTCTGATCATGAACAAGTGTACTTATTCAATACTCTAGCGGACCTCCAAAGTCTCAATAAGCATACACCATTCACCATGTGACATGAACACCAATGGACCTCCAAAGTCTCAATATTATTTAGATGATAACAAACAAATTACATGAGCAAAGGTTCCTTGCTTCCATCCAAAATGGAGAAGAATGTCCGTTTTTTATAACAAAACCTAGCAACAGGGGGGCACCAACCAACTTAAGATCAACCTGAAGTGTAACTGAGTTGAACTGAGCTGAAGAGGAGTCCCACTGAGTTGAACTGAAGAGGAACTACAAAGGTGATTGACACCTCTCTCTCTACTCTCCACGAACCAACTACCAACTGCCAACACACCCAAAACTCCCACCAAACTCCCCCACACGTGTGAGTCACCTTCCTCACACGATTGTACGACATTTGAGTGACGTGAATGATTGATTTGAAATAAAGGTTTGTATAACAACAAAACCAACCTCATATATATGATTTTCCACTCTAAATAAGCATCCTCATATAAGGTTTGTATAACAACAAACCAACCTCTTATATTCTGATTTTCCACTCTAAATAAGCATTGTATAACAACAATCCAGCCTCATATATATATTCATATATATATATATATATATATATATATATATATGATAAAACCTTCAATTTGCAAAAATGAAAGCCTAACCTGAGCCCCTGCATGCACATTTAGCAACAACAGCCAAAGCAACTTCTTGCAGATGAGAGATACCTAAGTTCCAATTAGATATGTCGGTAGAGTATCAATGTGAGATACCACGCAAACCCTATCACAATCATAAGGTTCAGAAGACTTACCTTTGTCTTTTATGACTGTAAATCATATCCATCAAGAATTTGTATTTTGCATTATCATCCATAACGTTGCGATCTCTTTGGCATATCACAATCAGTACGTTTACGAGGATCATATCAAACCGGAGTACCACTTTGAGTAGGAGAAAGTGTATGTAAATTGGCGGAATGCTAATATTATTCCACCACCCCACTCAGGAAAGTCTATCATCATTTGCAACTAAAGAACCAAGTGTGAAAAGATTAAGGCAAATACCTTTAGCACAGGTAGCTTCAATAGAACTCGTGTTGCACGCTTTGAATGACTTTCTTTGCGGAACGATCATACCGAGAATAATTTCTCCAGAAGAAACAAATTTCTATGAGCATCCGAAGGAAAAACCACAGTTGTAGGAGCAAATAAAACGGAAGAAAACAATGGCATTTTGAAGAAAACGCAAGGCATTTTACATTTCCAAATGCTATATTACGCAGTAAGGCGTTTTCTCTCTCGGAATGCTATGTTTTCCTCCACAATTTTTTTGGTTGATAGTCATCCAATGTGTTATACTACCATCGAAGAATCGTCTACCATCCATCGTTGCCGAGAAACTTCGTATCAACTGCTCGCAAACCGAGCCGGTAAAACACTACCATTCGTCTTCCGTCTCATTCCTTCGTTTCTTCCGTGTTCTTTAGTTTCTGCAGATCTGCATTGTTAACGACGTCTCACCCCAACATAAATTATGATCACTGCTCCGTCTGGGCCTTCGAGGGTACCTCTATAAACCCTTGCAAAGGCATCGGTTACCAACAGTTCCGTCTTGCTGAATTTCTTTGTCGCGGTCGAGAGACGTTAATAGGAGAAGTGGTGAGAAGCGTACAATGAATTTGAAATCACCAATCTGCCCTTTGTCATTGTTGGAAATATTAATTCCTCGCAAATCCATATCTGAGCCCAGCCGACTCTATCAGAGAGTCTGTATTAATCAAGATCTGGTCAGTCAGTCTGACAAGAGGGAAGACCCTACGATTCGGCAATGTAAACCAGTCGTATTAATTTCTGAAGCTAAGTTGTTAGGTAGATAGTTATTACAGTCTTTAATGGTGAGTCAGTTGATTCATGTAGAAGCAATTTTCACGTTTCGTCTAAATAGTAGAAGAAGATTGTAAATCATGTTAGTCACTAGACACTAGAGAAAACTCTGGGTGAGAAAAGAGAGAAAGAGAAGTTGAAGCTCAAGCTTCCGTGTATGTGATTCTCTCGAAGAGCCGAAGCTCTGTAAAATTATCAATCAGTGAGCCGACAAGTTTGGATCGACAAGTTTCGCTGCACATTCTTTCCATATTTACTTGTGTAAATGTCTTTTACAATTACGGTTGAATGAAAGAACAAGAATCCTTAAATTTCTCATCCAGTGAAAGTTCCAGGCACAGTGGTGGACTCGAGTCTTCCTACATATTTGGGTATATGTTTTTATAAGTTATGTTGAATTGTTAATGTGTCGATTTTTACTTCATCTTACTCACAGGTGAAAAGCATTGGTAATTTCTTAAGTCTTTTAGACTAAGAAACATACTTTGTAGATTTCGACTAAAACCAAGTGAATCGACTAGTGGTCGAAGTTAAGTAACTGACTAGTGGTCGAAGAGGTAAACAAACAAGTGGTCGAAGTAAAACGTGTCGGTAAGACAAGTAAAAACTTGTCGAAGTAAATTAGTCGGGTCTAAAAGGCTGACCAAAGTTTATAAACTTGTGTAGTAAGGAGTTAGACAAGTTTCACCCGACAAGTAAACAAAAGAAAAGGAGGTCAGCGTGAAAAATAATTTTTAATATTAACTGAGCGGTAACTCAAGTTTAGTCAACTTGGTTTTGGCTAACAGTCATCGCTAGCTCCCGGCAGAATCTTGAATGCAAGAATTGTTTCTTCTATTCACTATAATTTCAGGTTTTGGTATTAATGCATGCCCTGTTATAATCTCTGTTATTGTTAGCTCCGTTATTTGTTTCTATTTCTCCATCAGCCCTGGTGTATACATTGATTTCTCAGACCTGGTGTATACATTAATGGTAGGCATTGAAGGCATGAAATGTTGCAAATATTAAATCTGTACAACGGTGCAGTGGTGAAAAAAGCTTACAGCCATTACAAAGTGTTCCATCACTGAAATTGAGTCTCTGTATTTTCAAATCAAATTCAACCAATAACTTGGAATATCTCAGCACCTGACTTGGCAGCCAACAGAATCGCAACCAAATTCAGCGAGTCGCCTGAAAGAAAAGGGCGACCAGCCCGCGACACAATCAAGCTGGCTCAGAGAGTATGATAACCTTGATATGAGTACTACAGATGCAATAATAAAGGGCAAGGTATGCCTATGCATTCCTAGTGTTACTGATTGATTTCTCTTTAGAATGATCTCAAAGTTAGGGCAACCTCACATTTACTATGTTTATGATTCACATATATGGTGTTGTCTGGGAATGACACATTTAAATATATATATGGTGTTGTGCGGGAATGATTCATTCGTGAAAATAGTGGGGTTGTTGACCTGGTTTCCATGTTTGGACTCACCCAACGCTCCTTAATTGATTTTGCTGATTATGATTTTTTCCACGAATTAATTAGTGTTATAAATACTTTAACACTGTTCTGATCTATAGCACCATCCTATACATTATTTTATCAAATATTGTTAGTAAAAGCGCTAGAAGTTTGGAAAGAAAACTGAAAAAAAAAACGGCATCAAACTGTGACAGTTCCTTCCCACATATTTATATTGGAAGGGCTTGGGATGGGGACTTAGAGAATTTGTGTTTAACCTTTGTTTTCTCATCCTACTTTATGAATGCCAGTTAGACAACTAACTACAGTTGTGTTAGCCAAAACCAAGCTGACTAAACTTGAGTTTACTGCTCAGTTAATATTAAAAATTTAACTTTCACTTTTCACGCCGACCTCTTTTTCTTTTTTACTTGTCGGGTGAAACTTGTCTATCTCCCAACTAGACAAGTCTATCAACTTTGGTCGACCTTTAGACCCGACTGAATTACTTCGACTTACTTGTCGGTTCTACCAACTGATTTTACCTTGACCACTTGTCACTTCGAAGTCGGCTGACTTCGACCTCTAAGTCGGCTCACCTCTTCGACGACTCAAGTCGGCTGACCTCTTCGACTGCTCAAGTCTGTTGACCTTTTTGACCTCTCAAGTCGGCTGACCTCTGCGACCTCTCAAGTCGGCTTACTCAACCGACCTTGTCGGTTTACTTTGGTCGAAATCTGCAGAGTATGTTTCTTAGTCTAAGAGACTTAAAAAATTACAAATGCTTTTCACCTGTGAGTAAGATTAAGTAAAATAGACACATTAACAAATCCAAATAACTTATAAAACATATGCCCAAATATGTAGAAAGGCTTGAGTCGACCAATGTGCCGTAAAACCCTGGAACTTTCACGCGGTGAGAAATTTATGGGTTCTTGTTTTTTCACTCAATTGTAATGGTAAAAGACATTTACACAAGTAAATATGGAAATATTGTGCGGCCAAATAAACACATTCAACCATAAACTATTTTGTATATATAACTTATGCAGAAATAACAAAGTATTACAAACTTGTCGGTCCACCGACTAATCCTTTTACAAAGCTTCGACTCTTCGACTAAATCACTTACACAGAAGCTTCAGCTTCGACTTATCTTTTCTCACCCTGACTTCCTTTGTCTCTCTATTGTGTGTGTTGTGTCTCTAACCTAATTTACAATTTGTTTCTTCTATTTATAGGCAACCTGAAGATTGCTTCTACATGGGTCGAATGACTCACCATTAAAGACTGTAATAACTATCTACCTAACAACTTAGCTTTAGAAATAAATTCCACTGGTTTACATTGCCGAATCATGGAATCTTCCCTCTTGTCAGACTGACCGACAAAATCTTGACTGGTACAAACCCTGACAGAATCGGCTGAGAATCAGGTACAGATTTGCGAGTAATTACTTTTTCCAACACTCCCCCTTAATTATGAGCATATGGAGTTTTTAAAACAAAATTTACAAAATGTTTCAGAGCTTAGACATGATCTGTTTATGACAGAGTTCATTGTGGAGAGCTTGTCATTCCAAGATAACTACGCAGATACTGGAATGGTTTCGTAAAGATGTCTGCAAGTTGGTCTTCAGACCTGCAAAATTTCAAACAAATTTCCTTATTGTTCATCAACTCTCTTATAAAATGAAACCTTGTGTCGATGTGCTTGGTTCTCTTGTGAAACACACGATTCTTTGATAATGCTATGGCTGAATTGTTGTCGCAGAAGATTGTTATCGGTTCTTGATGGTTCTGTGACAAGTCTTTTAATACTCTCCTCATCCAGACAGCTTGATATGCAACATTTGTTGCTGCAACATACTCTACTTCAGCTGAAGACAAAGTTACAATGGGTTGTTTCTTTGAAGCCCATGAAACAACACCTGTACCAAAATTAAATGTGTACCCAGATGTGCTTTTCCCGTCATCTATGTTGCATCCATTGTCACTGTCAGTGTAACCAATGAGTTTAAAATTTTCCGAGGTTGAATACATAATACCAAGGTCTTTTGTGCCACTTACATACCTCAGAATTCTTTTACCTGCTTGCCAATGAGAGTCTTTTGGTGACTCCATGAACCTTGAGATCAGACTTACTCCATACATAATGTTTGGTTTTGTCGCTGTCAAATACATAAGGTTGCCAACAAGCCTTTTGAACAACATAGGATCGATAGTGGATCCTTCATCATCCTTGATCAATTTTAAATCTGTTATTACTGGTGTTGGAGCTGTCTTGCAATTAGACATGTTAAAAAATCTTTTTAAAACTTCACTTGCATACTTTGTCTATGATATAAAAATACCACTTTCAGACTGTTGAACTTCAATGCCCAGAAAAAACTTCTTGAGCCCCAGATCAGTCATTTCAAATTCACTTTCCATGACTGCTTTAAAATTTGTAATGCCAAAATCATCAGGAAATATTAAATCATTTACATACAAGCAGACAATTAACATCTTACCTTGCTCATCGACTTTGGTGTACAAAGTCGGTTCACTTTCACTTCTGTGAAATCCATTTTTAGTGAGATAGGAATCAATTCGACTGTACCAAGCTCTAGGGGCTTGCTTCAAATCATATAATGTCTTTTTCAGCCTATACACCTTATGCTCTTAACCTGGAACTTCATACCCCTGTGGTTGTTCCACATATACTTCCTCTTCTAGATAGCCATTTAAGAATGCTGACTTGACATCCATGTGATGAACACGCCATTTGTTTTGTGCAGCAATGGCCAAAACTGTTCTAATTGTATCCATGCGTGCAACAAGTGCAAACGTTTCATTGAAGTCGATGCCAGGTTGTTGTGTGAACCCTCTTGCTACCATTCTTTCCTTGTGCTTTTGCACATTCCCATCAACATCTTGCTTTGTCTTATAAATCCATTTGACGCTGATTACATCTTTGTCTTTTGGTACATCAACCAGTTCCCATGCCTGGTTCTTCTCAATGCATTCTTTTTCTTCATCCATGGCTTGTGCCCATACTTCTTCTTCAACAACTTCTTCAAATGTTAGTGGATCATATATATGAGAAAATAATGCAAAGAGAGAGAATGAATTTGGTGTACCAACTTCATATATCTCTTGCAGACTTCTTGTCTTCACCGGTTCTATCGATGTCGACCTTAACGAAATGCTTGATGGAGTCTGCTGTCCTCTTGGTGTGCTTGTCGGTGTAGCTTGCGCTGCTACTTGTGTCGATGGTCCTTGTGCTGAACCATGTCGTGGTGTCATGGGAGTTGACGGTGCTATGACCGGTTGACTTACATGTGGTATTTGAACCACTTACTCTTCCATATCATCATTGTCGACATTCTACACAATCTTGACATTTATGTCAACAGTTCCATCCCATGATTCATTCTCGACAAATTGAACATCTCGACTGATTATCACTTTCCTTGCGACAGGATCATACAGCTTGTATGCTTTTGTGTCTTCAGAATAGCCGACAAAAATACATTTTTGTCCCTTTGGTCTAGCTTCATTCTCAGCTCATCTGGAACATGAGCATATGCAACACAACCAAAAACTTTTAAATGTGAAACACTATGATTCATACCTGTCCATGCTTCTTGGGGAACTTTGTTCTTCACACTTTTTGTCGGACACCAGTTCATAATGTATATGGCAGTTGCGACTGCTTCTCCCCAATATTCATTTGGCAAATTCTTGGTTGCCAACATGCTGCGTGCCATCTCCATGATGGTTTTGTTCTTTCTTTCAGCAATACCGTTCTGCTGAGGTGTATACCGTGCAGTGAATTGTTTCTGTATGCCATGGGTCTTGCAAAAATTCAGAAATTTATTTGAAACATATTCACCTCCTCTGTCGGTCCTTAAGATCTTGATGCGGTGTCCACTCTGGTTCTACACAAGTGCCTTGAACTGTTGAAAATAACTGAATGCATCAGATTTATGTTTCAAAAAATATACCCATGTTTTTCTTGAGTAGTCATCAATAAAAGTTAGAAAATACTTGCAACCTCCAATGGATGATGTCTGCATTGGACCACAAATATAAGAGTGCACAATTTCAAGTGGTGTGCGTGCTCTATAGGACTTTCCGACTAGAAAAGTCTCTTTGTGCTACTTGCCAAAAATGCAGCCTTCACAAACCCTCTCTCGTATGTCGATCAATGGTAATCCTTTTACCATATTCTTTGTGTGCAGTAGCTTTAGCCCACTAAAATTCAGATGTCCAAATATGAAATGCCACAACCAGGATTCATCCTGAACTTCTATCTGAAATGCAGCTTGCAAATTAGTGCTGCAATTTTCTCTCTTGTCGAGGAGCTCGACCGTTTCTTCACTTTCTGCCTTGAATGCAGCTCATGTGTTTGCCTTCCCTTTCATGTCAGGAACTATCCTCAATGGAAACAAGCGTTTGCTTGTCATTGACACTTTTGCTATCAGCTGGTCGCTTGCACGCTTGTCTTTGATCACATAGTGATCATCTTCCATGTAGACTCTGTAGCCTTTTTGTATCAACTGTACAATGCTTAACAAATTACGTTTCAGACCTTCGACATGATAGACATCAGGGATATACTATTTTCCCCCTGTTTGGTTAGAATATCAATAGTGCCTTTTTCTAAAATAGTAACTTGGACATTGTTTCCAAGTGTAACATCCGTTTTAACTGAATTATCTCGACTGAAAAACAAATTTAAATTACGAGTCACGTGGTTGTTGCATCCTGAATCTAAGTACCATATGTCATGTGGACTTTCTTGAACAGCATTGCATTCGAGTGGAGATGTCGATGCCATTAACATTGCACTTGTCAAAGTGTTGGTGTTGGTCGACTGATTTGGGCTTTGCCTTCCTTGGTCATATTGTTTCTTCTTGCATTCATATGCATAATGACCAAATTTCTTACAGTAAGGACATTGAATTTTTGATTTATCAAACCTCTGGCCACTTGGCTGACTTGGGTTCTAATTATCTCCTTTACCATCGACATTTGCAGGACTTCTACCTCGTCCTCCTCTTGAAGAACTTCTTCCTCTGCCTCTGAAGTTGTTTCTCCCCCTGCCTCTACCACGACTTATGGATGGCTGTGCTGTGAATGCACCTTCCAATGATGTCTGTGTTCATGATTGATGAGTGAAGCTTGCAACTCATCAATGGTAAATGTCGTCATGTTTGTGTGTTCTTCCAAGGTCACAACCAAGTTTTCAAATCTTGGGGGAAGACTTCTGAAAAAAATTTCAACAACCCTTTGGTCTTTTATGGCTTCTCCATGAGATTTCAGTTGGTTTATCCACCCAACAACTCTGGTGTAGAATGTGTCTACATTCTTTGAATCTTTCATGGATAGAGATTTTAAATCTCTTCTCAGAATCTGCAGCTTGGATTTCTTTACCTTATCCAAACCTTGATAGGTAGTCTCCAATGTATCCCATGCTTGATTAGCATTAGTTTTTGCTGCTATTCTTGGGAGAATGCTCTCATGCATAGCTTGATGTATGTAGAACAGAGCTTTTCCATCTTTCTTCCTCTGTTCTCTGAAGACATATTTCTCAGCCTGTGTGAGATTGTTATATGCTGTCATGTCTGCTGGTTCTACATAACCATGCTGGACTATCTCCCAGACATCTTGACCTCTGAATAAAGCCTTCATTGTTAAATACCAATATTCATAATTCTTTCCTGTAAAAATTGGAGCTTGCAATGAACCAGAAGTGGAAGCCATTTTTAATTTTTTTAATTAACTTTTCTTAGAAAATTAATTTCCACCTTTTAAGACAAGATTTCTTTCCTAAATCTTGGGCTGATATAAACCTTGCTCTGATACCATTTAACCAAAACCAAGCCGACTAAACTTGAGTTTACAGCTCAGTTAATATTAAAAATTTAATTTTCACTTTTTACGCCGACCTCTTTTACTTTTTCACTTGTTGGGTGAAACTTGTCTATCTCCCTACTAGACAAGTCTATCAACTTTGGTCGGCCTTTAGACCCGACTGATTTACTTCGACTTACTTGTCGGTTCTACCGACTGATTTTACCTTGACCACTTGTCACTTCGAAGTCGGCTGACTTCAACCTCTAAGTCGACTCACCTCTTCGACCACTCAAGTTGGCTGTCCTCTTCGACTTCTCAAGTTGGTTGACCTCTTTGACCTCTCAAGTCGGCTGACCTCTTCAACCTCTCAAGTCGGCTTACTCAACCGACCTTGTTGGTTCACTTTGGTCGAAATCTACAGAGTATGTTTTTTAGTCTAAGAGACTTAAGAAATTACAAATGCTTTTCAACTGTGAGTAAGATGAAGTAAAATAAACACATTAACAAATCCAAATAACTTATAAAACATATGCCCAGATATGTAGGAAGACTTGAGTCGACCAATGTGCCGTAAAACCCTGGAACTTTCACGCGGTGAGAAATTTATGGGTTCTTGTTCTTTCACTCAACTGTAATGGTAAAAGACATTTACACAAATAAATCTGGAAATATTGTACAGCCAAATAAACACATTCAACCATAAACTATTTCATATATATAACTTATGCGGAAATAACAAAGTATTACAAACTTGTCGGTCCATCGACTGATCCTTTTACAGAGCTTCGGCTCTTCGACTGAATCACTTACACAGAAGCTTGAGCTTCGACTTCTCTTTTCTCACCCTGAGTTCCTCTGTCTCTCTATTGTGTGTGTTGTGTCTCTAACCTAATTTACAATTTGCTTCTTCTATTTATAGGCAACCTGAAGATTGCTTCTACATGGGTTGACTGGCTCACCATTAAATACTGTAATAACTATCTACCTAACAACTTAGCTTTAGAAATAAATTCGACTAGTTTACATTGCCGAATCGTGGACTCTTCCCTCTTGTCAGACTGACCGACAAGATCTTCACTGGTACAGACCCTGACAGAGTCGGCTGAGAGTCAGATACAGATCTGCGAGTAATTACTTTTTCCAACAAGTTGGGTTTGGGTTGGAAAAAGTGATCGTTAGAACTGACCTCTTTTAGGAGCTACAACGAGACCCTTTATAGTGTACCGATTTGCTCCCTCACTATCCGGAGTTCAGCGAGCATCCTAGGTAGCTCGAGCTTGGTTTGGAAGTTATGAAGAGCGTGCACATTTCAATTTCTCCCCATAATTATTAACAAGAAACGCAGGAACATCTTCAATTTCTATACCCAGACTAACCAATAAACGTGTGGGATTGGGATTGGGAAGAGAAGAAAGAAAGACACCTGCCAACAAAGACGAAGTGCAGTGCATGAGATCAAAACAGTCCAGTTGGAACAAGAGTCGCGTGAGAAGATCATTTGGAAGTTCAAGTGTTACGCATCTTTTGTTCCATCTCATTAATCTCATCCCAACATCACACATTGGTCCTCCCGAGTCCCCATTAATTTTCCCCAATTTTCTTTCGCATGCCTTGGTTACTCCCGGCTTTTAACTACGCATATTTTGCGCACGCCTTTGTTAGTCCAAGCTTTAACTCTGCGTTTTTTGCCAGTGTGTTTTTTTTTTCACAAAATTTTGCTCAAGTATTTTAATGTTGTGTAAAAAGTAATAATAATTTTTCTATCTTTTTATTTTATATAATCAATATTTCTTAATTTTTTATATATAAATAAGTAAATGAATAATTGATGTGAAATGTGAAAATTTAATCAAATTATTTAATGATAATTCATGGAAAAATTTTTGTAATAGTTTTGTTTGACTTTAACATCTAATTAAGTTGTTTGATGATAATCTATGGACATTTTTCTAAATAGTTGAATTTAATTTTTTTGTTTATTAATACAACTCAAAAAAGTTGGGGGTTATTGAGGGGTTTTTCCTTACTTGTGACCATTTTTGAAGACATTGAACAATCTATTTCGTTTCATCCCTAGATAAGAAAGAATGGAAGGGTTTGGCAGATTTGTTATCAAAGCTTTCGGCGACACATAATTAGAATACGCAAAAACCTCCCTTGAAGTCTACCTATCACTTGAGATCTAAAAACGATAGGGAAGAGACTTTTGAGGGTTTGGGATTGGTCATGGACAAAGGAATGCCCTCCTCGACTAGAAAGAAATCTCATATATCACTGGTCATGTCCCAAACCAAGCATGAGATTAGAGATGGGAAACAACGTACCATTGTTAAGGCCCTTGGAGCAAGGGGAGCCCAAAAATAGTTTAACAATTGATTATACTTCCCTTCAATGCTCGAGGGGTTGGGGGTGCCAACAAATAGTTAGCCCTCCAATGACTAATTCTTGAATATTAGCCTAATGTGGCTATGTTGCAAGAAATGATCGGCTATGGAGATAAAGCTTTAAAGTTCATTTCTTATGTTTTAAAATATTGGAATTTATATACTTTAGATGTTGTAGGTTTATCTGGTGGCTTAATCATTAGTTGGAATTCTATGCTTCATGCTATTACTTCCTCAATTTTGAACTCAAATAGATTGGTGGATCTAGTTTCAAAGGATTTGGGGAAAAAAATTGGGTTACTTAATGTGGATGGTCCCTACAAGGAAAGAAGACCTTTATGGGAAAATCTAGAAAACTTAGGTTCATTGTGCAGGGGAAAGATGATTACGGGAGGAGATTTGAACCTAACCCTTTATCATAAATAATTTTGAGGGGAGGTTGTTGGAAAGGATCCTTTTGAAAATTATTTTGCTCACTTGTTTGAGGCTTTACACCTAATAGATGTGAAACTTATCAAGAATATCCCAACATGGAGGAAAGTTATAAGAGAATGAGAAATTATTGTTAAAAAACTGGATAGGTACCTAATGGCTAAACATAATTTTAATGAGAATCTAAAAATTAAATTGGTGGTTGAGATGGGGGGAGCCTCAAATCATCTTCCAATTCTTCTTCATTTGCATACAATGGATCAAAAGCCACTGAGTTCTTTAAAATTTAACCATGCATGGTTGTTTGAAGAAAAATTTAGGGACCTTGTGATTAATATTTGGCATCCACTAAATCATCAACCACGAGACTCAACCATGAAATAGTTCGCAGGCAATATCAAAGATATAAAACTTTAATGGAGGAATGGGCTTCTAATTATGTTACAAAATCTCAAAAAGACCTCAATGGGGTGGAGAAAGGGATCAAAGCCCCCTTTGTAAACAATAATAGAGGAATATTTTCATAGGAAGAAGCCCATATCCTCAAAGATCTAGAGGCTAAAAAAAATGATATGTTAGTTAAGGAGGATTGTTTGGAGGTTTAAAAGGAGATCCATTTGGATAAGGGGAGGGGATAATAACACAAAGTGAGGACTGCTTGGAGGCTTAAAAGGAGATCCATTTGGATAAGGGGAGGGCATAATAACACAGTTTTCCACAAATTTGCTACTCATAGAAGTTATATAAATACTTTATGGGAGATCCTTCATCCAAATGGGTCCAAGCTAAACACCTTTAAATATATAGTAGAGGTTGGAGACTCCATTTTAAAACACTCTTTCAAGATCCCAATGATATCAACATAGGAGAAACGATGAAAATCGTAAGCTTGTTTTATAATCTTATAAATGAAGGAATGGATAGAGATTTTGATGCTAAGATCAGAAGTGAAGAACAGAAGTCAATATTTAATTCCTTTAAAAATGGGAAAAGCACAGAACTAGATGGATTATTAGTGGAATTTTATATGGGCTTCTTTGGTTTGTTAGAGATTGATTTGATTAAAGTTCTCGAAGAATCAAGGACCCTAGGGAAATTTTTGAGGGCACTCTATATTACCTTTGTAGTCCTCATTTCTAAGAAATAAGTTGTAGCAACTACCTTTGAAGATTTTAGACCTATTTATTTATGCACTTTATTTTATAAGTTTATTTCCAAAATCATTTCTAATAGGATAAAGGCCATTTAGTCATGGTTTGTCTCAGATAAATAGTTTGGTTTCCTCTTTAATAATCGAATACACGAAGCAATGGGAATTGCTTAAGGAATGAATATATCTAAGTCAAGGAAGCTACCTGTAGCAATCAGAAAGGAACCCAATGGATTACTTGAACTTACCATTCATAATAAGAGTAAAGTGGGTATAAGAATAAATACTTTTATTATATATTCATATTTTAATACATTATTTTTCATATCTTTCCCGATATATATTTGGTGAATATATAGTACACATAAGTGATAAGTCACATGCCCTCGGGAAAAGGGTGCAACCATCAATAATTACATTATAATATTATATGGACAATTACATAAATACTTATTACAATATATACTTGATAATTATTAAATACTAGTAACAAAAGTTAGGTATATTACAAGTCTTCCCTCTTTTGAAATGCTTTGTCCTCAAAGCATCTTCAATAAATATCGCTTACCGAATACGATTGAAGACATCAGTACATATGATGCTCGAAGCCCAGAACAATACTAGCACATTGAAAAAGGATCAATCCATCCTAAATGGATTCTTTCTGGAACTTGATGGTAAAAATATGAATTTGATCTTCCCTGTCGTTGCTTGTAAGTTGTACAAATGTCCAAGTATTGTTGTAAGTAAGCACAATGTTTGCGTCAATTTGTTGATTATTGTGTACTTCTTTTTTTGTAATTAGGAAGTTGATGTGACATCCTTGTAAGTTGATCCTTCATAAATTTTTGTGTAAAATGTTCATGATGACCTTGAGTTGACATATTGAAATTTGGCATTCGTGTTTTAACTAGTGTGATGATGTCTTCATTAGTAGTGGGTTATGTCATCAATCCTCACTAAATATGTTGACATCGGTGTGTCGGTGGTTTTTGTTCCAATGGGATTTATGGATGTTCTTTCATTGATGAAACTTCCTTTGTAATGCCATTTTGATTTTGAGTTTTTATCCCTTCTGTTGAGGTTCCCTTATTTGCAAATTCAGCTTTTGAGAACTTCTTTGATTCCACTGGATCAGTTTGGGTTTCCTTATCGACCTTGAAGATTTGTATATCCTTACGTTTTAGCTTCTTTATTTTTGTGACTAGAATTTGGTTGTGATTCTTTAAATGGTTCATCTCTTTGTCTTTGTTTGACAAGATTTTGTCAATTTCTTTCTTTTGATATCCTCGATCACACTGAATTACGACATCTTGACGACTCAAAGCTTGATCCTTAACTTGTAAGTCACAATTCTTTGATTTTTCTTCTCTTAAACAAGTTTGATTCTATTCTAGCAATTTATGATTAATATCCTTTAGGATAGAACCTTCTTCTTCCTTTTTTGATAATTTATTTTGAAGCTCTTGATTTTCTCATTTGATTCTATGAATGTATTGCTTCATATCTTTTAATTCCTTGATTTGTGATAATAATTTCTGATAGAGATTTTTTAAGGGTGTAAATTTCTCTTCTTTTCCTTCAAGACCTCTACATTTTTCTCGTTGTTTAGCAAGTTGCTCTTCTAGTTCCTTAATATACGACTTCATGTGTGTGACATTTGGATATTCAATAAGAGTATAGATGGTATCACAATATGGGAAAACACGATTTGTATGTATGTTAACAGTCTTCATCCATTTAGCCTCTTTTTCACAAAATAGACGTTTCACCACGAAAAATGACTTATATGGGTTATATGAAGGCATCATATTTCGCACCTAGGAGGGTTTTAGAGAACGTTTTGGAATATTTTAAGAATAATTTGTTATTTAGAATAATAATATTATTATTATATGCACATGGGGTGTAGAATAAGCAGTGAATAGGTGAATTGTTAAGGCACTCCTTTTGTTAGATCACTATTTTGAAAGTTTGTGGGTACTAGCTTAAAAAATATTATTATATAGTTTTTAATGGTTTGTGGGGGAATCTATTAAAATAATAATTATTTCAAAATAGAATAACAATTGTTATAAAGTTTTAGGGAAAAAATTTAAAATAATAAATAATTATTATTGTCAATAATAATAATATTATTATTTGTACTGTCTGTTTGGGTGATGTCTGGGTGTAGACGAGCCAACAAAGCCCGTGTAAGCCTTGTAACAGGTTGTTGGTTCAAATCATTAATAGCTACTGCTCCATTGTGGCAAGCTTGGTGGTTGCACTTAGGGGTATAGTGGTAACTGTTACAACTGATTTTACCACACATGGTGGATCACACATTTATGGCCTTCCCTATCCCTCTGCAGACTCTTTGGACCCCATGGACCATTTTTGTACCTTTGATGTTTCCAAGATCATCCCTAAAAACATGCATTATTTTCCATACACAACTTTTAAACCTATTCTCGCGTATATACACGGATATGACCCTCAAACCCATGTACATCGGGATGTGTGCAAAAGGCCAAATAGTTTTGGAGTTTTCCTTGATGTGGATCCGAGTCACTTGTCTCTTGGCCTTCCATATGCCTTGAGATCGCTTGGATTTGACCTTCCATTACCCCATTGAAGCACTATATAAGTAACCCTTTGGATACATTGAAAGGGGAGGAATTGAAGAGCAAGAAAACTATAGTCCATTGTTGTCGGATCTTATACTTGAGTCTGCATCCCTTTGTCCCTTGGAGAACTTTGTGTTCTTCCCAAGCTTTCCTTTACTTGTGAGCTTGCTATTGAGAGATGGAGGATTGAAGTGGTGGAGGCCCAAGTGGAGGACTCAGTTTCTCCAGTTCGCAGACATGCCGATAGAGGTTGTCACTATAGTAAACTCTGATTTATATTAATAGAAATATCTTTTCCTGTCCAATAATGTGTATTTAAATGAGTATTGAATCCATGGATGCTTTTAAATGCTTATATGTTATTGATTATATATGCTAGAGGAGTTCTAACACCATTATATAGCATGCTTGTCTTGTTTGTTGAATGTTGAGAGAGCAAATTGCTAATGCAAGCGAGAGTGGAAAAGCTCAATGGGGATCTACATCAACCATCTGGAATAAGGTATGTTTCGAGATCCTTTAGTGTTAGATGTTTTGTTTCTCGTGCATATGGGAAAGGATTGATTTCTGCGGTTACTCTGTTTGTTGTGGTACCCCAAGCCATAGGAAGTTTTCTCCATAACAGAATTGGCAACCATATTGGGGACTTCCTAGTCATTTCCTTTGGGGGTTTTATCGGCATTCAATGTTATTGAATTGCTCTGATTTCTCTGTTTCTGAGTCGGGTCTGGGGGCATGTTTTCCTAGTAGTGTCTGATAGGAGTAAATTTTGTCTCAGCTTGTCTATTTACCTTCTTTTTTATCTCTTTTTCTTCCTGTATGTGAGTTTTGTCTTCATAGTCGCGTGTATAGCGGTTTTTACTGGGATATCCGCGTATATACGCAGGTTTTCTGCACATAATTGTGTATGCCCTGAGTTTTTCTTTTTTGGGGAAGATTAAGTGTTGCTGGGTGAGTTTGGATAATTGCTGAGTCTTCTCAGATGCTTCTGGAGTCTGTATACACCCCTGTTTCTAAGTAGAGACACTTTTTAGTTTGAATTTTTTGAAAATGTTCTTGTCATTTCATTTTCTATTTTTTGTTTTGAGATTAGTGCATTAGGTCTCTTTTACCTTAGTGCTTTGCTAGGTGCTGTCTGATAGTGCTTGTAGAGTCTAGGGGTTGTAGAGTCATACTTTTGCTTTATTATCTCATTTTAATTCAAAAAATACAAAAACATTTACTTTTTGCATCATTATGCATTGTTGCATTTTTCATTTTGCATGGTACTTGCATTAGGTTTGCTTGGAGAAGTATTAGTTAGATTTTCATATAGGAATGATTCCATATTCATTTGAAGGAAAATTTTGCACTTCACGTAGTAGCATATCCTATTTTTCATTCGACACAGTGCATTTGCATTGATTTTTAGGTGTGCATTTTACTTCTTGTTGCGTCATAACATCATTAGTTGCACGACCATTTTCCCTTTTGAGTAATAAGCCAATTAAAATCAACGCATAATAAAATGAATTACACTCTTTTCTTTTATAGGGTGCACCAACAAGATTAGGTTTTAGGGTCTTGGAATAGTTCATTGTGAGTAAATTCTCCAAGACCACTAAACGAAACATTTATGTGTCTGTCCAAGTGAGAGAGTGAGATTCCTTTATATAATTAGTGTTTCTCAGGATCCTCCTCTTACAAGGGACTTATGCACGAGGCAGTGTGAGCAGTTATTGATTGGGATGACCCCTGGATATAACTGAGTAACACCGGAGATATTTCCAGGATTGTATTCGTATATGGGGGCTCTTTTGAGAGTTTCGGGCTTTGCTACCCTGCCCATATGGTCAATCCCGCCTACGACTATTTGTATGAGCATTGATTATATTGAGGTGACCTTAGTTGCCATACCTTGTTGTGTATGGGAGTCTCAAGTATCTCCTAGGTGAGACATACCTGCTTCATTCAAAAGCTCACATATCCTACCCTTGTTTGCTTGTTATTTGGCTTTACATTGTATAGGTGCATGCTAGTTTGCCTAGGGTTTGCGTAATTAGATAGAGTCTTTTTCATTTTTTGAGTAATTATGGATTCGAGCACGGCACTTCGCCGTTCTCTTTGTTTAGCAGGACTTTCACCTTCCACAACTCCTCCTCCTTTGGGAGAGAGAAATAGACAGTCCGGGTGGACTACTTCTCACATTGATTCACACACGTTGGGAGATCACGAGGATGAGATTCCTGAGATGTCTTCTCCACCTCACGAGGTTGGGGATGTAGATTCTACTCATGTATATGATCCTTCACGAGAAATACCTTCACATTCTGGTTATGATCCCTCATTCACAGGTCACCGGTATTGGTTACCAGGTGATGAGACTCATCATCAACCCACAAGCACTAGTTATATTCGTTATGGCATGCTTGATATCCCTGCACACGATCCGACACATCATGCCGAGTAAAAAATTGAACCTAGTACTAAGCTTGGGGGCACTCCTATTCCTTTCCATGTGGAAAGATTTGGGGGCACTAGTCACATTGCACCTTCCATCCCGGTGGTGGAAGCTACCTCACGTGTCCGTCCTAGACCTAGTGTTAGTAGTCATTTGCGGATACCAAAACCGAGATGAGTGACCATAGGGAACATCACTTACATCCCTTCACATGTCCCTTCATCCTCAAACCCTACTCCTTCGAACGCATTTTTGACAACCCTTCCTCCCCCTCATTCACGTGATCCTTCAGGCCGGAATATCGCTACTAGCCATGTTCGTACTGCGACTGCTTGCACGGTAGTATCTCAGAGTCAAGTACCTCCTGTTGTCTCGAGAGGTCATATTCTTGTTTCTAGATCGTCTCACGGTCCATCGCAAGGAGTTCCCCATATCCCTAATTATGGAGCTTCTGATGGGACACCTTATGGAGCTTCTCATGGACAATCTTATGGACCGCAGTATGGATAGAACTATCAACCCTATGGGTACGGGTATCAACAACTTGCTTACTCTTCTAATTATGGCTTTGTAGCATCGCATAGTCAAGGTACACCACATCATAGTGCTTCCATGCAGCCCTACACAGGTCAAATGGGAGGAGGATATTATGGCCAAGGCCATGGTATTTACAGTAATCAACCTTATATGAACCATAACTATTAGGGAGCGTGGCATAGAACGGCTCAACCTAGGCTCCCTTTCCTCACAACATTGAACTTACCTGACTTATCGAGACTTATGAACGATCCAGTATCTCATGACCCGGCTTGGCAAACTGTCCCTAACAAGTTTTCCTTGGACATTCCCAAGTTCGAGGGCAACGCAGGAGAAGATCCTAGTGAACATGTCACTACTTTTCACCTTTGGTGCTCTTCCAATTCCTTACATGATGACTCAATCCGTTTAAGGCTATTTCAATGCACCCTCACCGGGCCTGCAGCGAAATGGTATATAGAGTTACCAATGGGGGGCATTCATTTTGTTCGATGACCTTTCCATGACTTTCCTCAATCACTTTCAAATACCCATGCGTTACAACGTTGGTACAAAACTCTTGTCGAAATTTCAACAAGACAAAGCCACACATATCTCGGATCATATCCAAGAGTGGCGTAGACGAAAGAGGTTGATTAAAGCCTTCATACCACTAGAATTTCTCCTTGAGTGGTTCCTCAAATCATTGTTACCTTACATCGCGAGGGATGTTTCTACATCCAGAGTCCAAAACGAGGAACAAGCAATCTTTAGGGCATAGGAGTTGGATTTGATCTATGCTCAATCCGGAATTTTGTATGAGATCATACCTAACGCTCTGCGTTCTAGTTTCTATCCCAAGATCAAGCCTGGACCACATGCCGATGGCATTGTGGGTTGTACAAGTGCCAAACCTGTGGATTCGGTTGTGAAACAAGTGAGCCAATTGTCTATTAATCAATCCGCTTCAAGACAAGCCACGGCTTCATTTCAACCCACCCAAATGGCAAGTGTATTTTTCGTGCAATCGTCGGACTAGAAGGGCAACCAGCAACCCGAAAGGAATAAGAAAAAGGGTAAAAATAATCATAAGGGTGGGAACAAGAATGAAAATGCTAATTTTAATGACAAGAACGCTCGCAATGCTGGGGGACAAGCAATCTAAACATAAGGTAAAGTTTCCTTGCAAATTGTGTAAGGAGGACCACCTCACTCACTTGTGCCCTCATATGGAAGATGCCTTGAGATTCATAGCACAAGACCCAGCTGTGCTAACCAATCCCTTACCCCATAATCAAAATATGAACTCGAGGACCAATGATCCTCATTGTGCATCAGGCAGAGATCAAAATCCGTTGGAAGCAAATATTGGTCATGGTTGCATCAACATGGTACGTGCTACTAAGGTTGTGACTCGTGCGCAAGATTATGGTTCATCACAACCGGACCTTGGAAAAGAACCCGCTCCACCTGAGAGCCCTTTGTGTATCGAAAACCCTATGGATAAACCTGAAATTGCACCTCGCATTCCTAAGGGAGTCCTAAAGCGTTCATGGCACAATCCTAATGCTCATGCCGCCCAGAACTATTCTGTTGTTGAGGATTTGGGCCAAACTCCTTGTGTGATTTTCGCACTTGAAGTACTTCAGAGTTGTCCTCCGCAAAGGAAAGCCTTGCTTTCTGCTCTTGGGATCAACGATGATAACTCTTATTCCATCATCAAATTTGAAACCATGGGACTACAACCTCGCTTGCCTTACTACGTGTCTCTTTTGATTCATGTAGAGTGTCTTAACATGACCACCAAATGCACTGTGATTGATGAAGGCGCTGCTGCTTCCGTGATGTCTTTGTCGTGCTGGAAGGGTTTGGGTTCTCCCGAGTTGTCTCAATCCGCTACCATGTTGATTGCCTTTGATGGTAGATCATTTCGACCGCACGAGATTCTTCCTTCTCTTGAGGTCCAATTGGGAGGGAAGATAGTCGTGATCGAGGTCGAGGTGGTTGATGCGCCCCTTGACTACAATCTTTTACTGGGCTGGAATTGGATGTATAGTATGCAAGCCATAGCCTCTTCTCTATTTTGAGTGGTATGCTTTCCATTTAATGGGAAGATTGTTACGATTGATCAGACATCATTCCATAATCCAAGTGTTAGTGCATCATCAGGAGCTTCTATCCTGATTATCAATCATTCTTAGCCGGCAACTGGGATTCTGGGTGTGGGTATGTATCCATCTCTTATGGGGACCTTTAGTTGTCCTACGCCCATTCTTATGATCGGACCTAGTTTCGGTGGGGCTTCATCTTCATTGAATTCGTTGTCTTTTCGCACTACCCATATGGAAGATCCTTGGATTCTTCCTTCACCGACTCCTTCAAATGGACCCGTCGAAACGGATGTGCCATTGCCTGCAGCAATGATATGATATCAAGCGAATATTAATTGTGTTGTAGATCCTAGTCCTTCCTCTTCACGGACGGAGGAGGAGGACCCGTATGTGCTTCCTGCATGGGTAGTTGAGTCCTCTCACACACATGATTGCCTTGATGATGTTTTTCCATCAGATGAAGGCATTATTGAGGCCATGTCTGGGGTTGAGCCACCTTGGGAAGAGTTACATCATAGATCATATTTTATTCCTGAGCTTAACTATATGGAGCGTGAGGACTTTAGGGAGATTCTTAGCAAGAAGATTGGTAGTCCCGTGGTTCCATTGAGCTCTCCTGGTCAGATGCCTAATGGGAACATGGTGAACTTATCACCTACTATTCCTATCAATATTTCTCGCAATCCTGGCAAAGTTGAGAATGTCTACATTGGGGCAGACTGTTCCCATGATGAGATCAAGGAGTATACCAAGCTATTTTGAAGAGTTTTGTGACATCTTTGCTTGGTCATACGAGAAAATGCCAGGTATCGACCCTCGTATTATCGAACATGAAATTAAGACCTATCTGAATGTGAAGCCCGTTCGACAACGTTTGTGTGCGATGAATCCTAGAAAAGCACCCGCTATTAAGGCTGAGATAGAGAAACTATTAAAAGTTGGCTTTATCTATCCCCTTCCCTTGATGGAGTGGGTTTCAAACCTTGTTCTGGTTGATAAGAAGTAAGGAGCGATCTGTATATGCACTGATTTCTGTGATTTAAATCGTGCTTATCCTAAGGATAATTTTCCCACACCATTTATTGATCAGATTTTGGATGAGTGTGTGGGAAGCAAGGTATTCTCCTTCATGGACGGTTTTTCCGGATATAATTAGATTCAGATCAAACCCGAGGATCAACATAAAACTACATTTATTTGTCCTTGGGGTATGTTTGCATATCGGAAGATGCCTTTCGGTCTTAAAAACATCGGAGCCACATTTCAACAGGCTATGACCTTAATTTTTCATGATCTCAAAACAATTATTGAAGTGTATTTGGATGATCTTGCTGCTCATTCTCGTCTGAGAGTGCGTCATCCATACCATTTGAGATTAGTATTCGAAATATGTCATCATTACCAGGTTAGGTTAAATCCTCATAAGTGCATCTTTTGCGTGACAGTTGGTCGCTTGCTAGGGTTCATTGTATCCAAGGAGGGTATAAGATTCGATCCCTTAAAGGTTGAGGCAATACTTCAAATGTCTCCCCCGCATAATATTAGACATCTTCAATGTTTACAAGGCATGGCAAATTTCTTGCAGAGATTCGTGGTTAAGTTTTCCAATTTGACTAAAGGCTTTATGCGTATTTTAAAGAAGGACACTACTTTTTGCTCGGATGAGAAAACCCAGGAGTCCTTTGATGCTCTTAAGCAAGCCTTAGCATCGGCCCCCGTGCTTAGTCCACCTGACTATAGTCGTGATTTTTTTTATTTATGTGGATGCGTCCATGGAGATAGTTGGTATGGTTTTGGTTCAAGAAGATGAGGAGCTCCATGAGCATGCCATATATTATTTGAGCTGAAACCTTATTGATGCGGAAATCCATTATTCTCATGTGGAGAAACTTGCCTTGGCCACCGTGCATGCGGTTCAGAGATTGAGACATTACATTCTCCTTCGCTAGACCTTGCTGGTATCTCATGTCAATCCATTTCAGTTCGTCCTCACTAGAAGGATGATTGGGGGAAAATATAATAAGTGGATTGTTATTTTGCAAGAATTCAATCTCGAATTCGTTTCGGAAAAATCGAAGAAATCGTTAATTTTTGCGAAGCTCATTTCTGATTTTCCAAGTGTGGAGGAGGAGGAGGTTTATGAGGGTACATTTGTCGATGAGCATATTTTCCTTATCTCAACTTTGGACCCATGGTATGGGGATACCATTATATATTTGCAAACGTTGAAGGTCCCTACTCACCTTGCACGGGATGAGCGACAACAATTACATCATATATCTAAGAACTACCTTATAGTGGATAACACTTTGTACCGCCGTGGGGTAGATTCCATTTTACGTCATTGTTTAACCCATGATGAGGCTGAGGTTGTGCTGAATGATTGCCATGGAGGGGCGTGTGGTGGTCATTTATCTGGGCTTTCTACAACCCAAAAAATCTTGAGAGCAGGATATTTTTGGTCGTCGATCTTCAAATATTGTGTCAATGTGGTCAAGAAGTGTCACCCTTGCCAGGCGTTTGCACGCAATATGCGCTCGCATCCTGCCCCATTACATCTGATTATCACCGCCGATCCCTTCACCAAGTGGGGACTTGACTTCATGGATTGCAACCTAGCTTCGACTGGGGGGCATCATCACATTATAGTAGCTGTCCATTATTTGTTGAAATGGGCTGAGGCTATGCCCATGATTAAATCCGACGGTGTGACAACCGCGCATTTCGTTTTCAACAAAATTATTACTTGGTTCGGCATTCTGAAAGAGCTTGTCACTGACCATGGTAGGCACTTTAGAATAGAATGATGGAAGAGTTGGCTTCAAAGTTACGATATAATTAGGAGCACTCCTCTTCTTATTACCCTCAGGTAAATGGACAGGTTGAAGCAATGAATAAATCACTTAAGTCCATTCTCCAACGAACCATCGCACAAAGCAAGACGAATTGGCATATCATGTTATATCCTGCTTTGTGGGCCTATAGGACTGCGGTTAAGATTGCTGCTGGTTTCTCTCCATATCAGCTCGTACATGGGGTGGAGTCTGTCTTGCTGGTTGAATGCGAAATCCCTTCGTTGAAGCTAGCTATAGAGATTTAACTAGACACTTCTGCATTGGAGGAACGTTTGGTACACTTAGAGCAACGCCGTGATGCCTTAGTGGCTCTAGAATTAAATAAGTGTCATGTTAAGGTCCAATATGATAAGTCTGTTTGTCCGAGAAGGTTTAGTGAAGGTGATTTTGCCCTTTTATGGGATCAAGCTAAAGAACCCTTGGGGCCAGGGAAGTTTAATCCCATGTGGCATGGTCCTTACATAGTCAAACGTGTGTTAGAGAAGGGTGCCTATGAGCTGGTGGATTATGAAGGGATAGCCTTGGCGGAGCCTAGAAATGGGCTTTATCTTAAAAAATACTATGCATGATCTTCAGCTAGGGCTGATTATTGTATATTATTGTACAGTTTTTTTCATAGTTAGGTTTTCTTATGGTGATTGGGTTTGTTGATTAGCTTTCATTTTTTATGGAAGATGTCAATGGAGTCTTTTGCTTACATAGGATTCACTGATGGTGCTAGCCGCCACACTCAAAACTCAACTTCTGTTGCTTGGGTGATTTATACTCCTACGGGTAAGGTATTGTCTTTAGGAGGCGTATGTTTACGGCCTTCTTCGAACAATGTTGCTACATATAGTGTTGTTATCGAGTTATTGTGGGATGCCATTTCACATGGTGTTCTCTCTCTTGAGGTACATCTTGATTCGCAATTAGTGGTTTCACAGCTTAATGGCTTGTATCGTATTAGGGATCCGACATTGTTTCGAAGATTCTTATGTGTGAGATTGCTAGAATGGCAATTTGAGAACATAACATACATACATGTTTCAAGAATTTTTAATCAAGTTGCTGACTCATATGCTAACTATGTGTTAGATTGGCATGTGTTTCATAGACCATAAGCAAATCACAAACATACATTTTTACACACATGTAAATAAATAAAATCGATCATCATAAAAGTTTTTCATTAAACATCCAAAATGTGACGTCATAATACATAAGTGTCATAATACAAAAATGGGGCTTCCGAGCCACCAAAATATAATACACGGTAGTACAAAAAGGAAACACTCTCAAGTCTCTAAGCCTGAGGAGGAGGAGGGGGGTTTTGATCGTGGTATCACACCACGGCTCTAGCTAGTCGTCAAATTAATCGAACCCATGCACGTGGTACACCAACCACCTGGCGCTGCATGGCCTCAAGCAAGTCCTCGACTTGCGCCATGGGTACCCTATGTGTCAAGCGTACAAATTTTGTGTGGATGCTTTGGAGCATCCGCTCCACATTCACACCCATGATGTCATCTCCTCTTCCCATCCCTCTATGACGAGGGAAACCGTCTAGTCACCGTGGTCCAACATCTGCATACACATGACAGATTGTCACTATGTGTCGTCGCACCAAAACATGTCTTTTGAGTCAATATATCAAAAAACACAAAAAAAAATTAATAATTCAAAAAACTTAAAACTATGGTTTGGGATTCGTTACCTATGTCACCATATGCCGCTCCTGGTGGTAAGGGAATGTTCGGATCTCCCCGGAAATCTATCCCTGCATAGGGATAGTCATCGATGGCAATGATCTGCTACCGCCACCATGGAAAGAATTCCGTTGGGTAGGGGTTAGCCACCCTACCTCCGCCCAGTCTGCGCATAACATTTTCCCAACGTCATTGGGTCGGATCTTGAACTCCATGTGGAGGAATGTCCACTCTAGGGCTTGCCCCCATATACGCTCAAAGAAGAACGTGCTCAGTATGCTACCAAAACTGAAGTTTCTCACCCTTCCCATCTTGCAGTCACTGAGCTGCTACTTCATGTTACTCAACAATGTAATGCTCCAGTCGTACACTATGGGTCTCATACACTCCACCGCATAGAACATCAATGGCTGCGAGGCCTAGTGGACTGAAGCTAGACTAGCTATCCTGCCAAGTGTTAATAGTATGGCATTCAGTCCTAGTACCTGGATCAAGTTTGTCGGGATTTGACTCCCAACCTTTTCTGTGTCCGGAAAACATTATACCGAAATGTACTCATCAATGGTAAGGTCACCTCCGGGCCTGTGAGAGCGTAGGTTCACCACCTCTCCCCATCGAGATAATCCAGTAATAAAATATATGTCCTCAATCTCTATAGTGAGAGACATCCCATCGATATGAAAAGAATCCGAGTCTGGAACCTAGTAATCTACTAGCATCTGTAGGAGTCTTGGTTTGGCCCTAAGGCTTCCAAGACACCAAAACTTATACAAACCGCATGCACGTAGAGCTTGTTGGGCCATTAAGTCACCTTGAACAGCCTCTTCTACATCTCCATGTTCCCTCTCCCTTCATTCTAGAACCATCCTGCACATAAAAAATGATTTTTGGTCATTATATACCTTAAAAATCCTTATGCGCGGCCGCATACGCGATTGTTTGCAAAACAGCTGCGTATGTACGCAGTTTTGGGACGTTTTTCCGCGTATGGCCAGCCCTATACGCAGAAAAAACCTCGATATCCACGTGGGCTGAAACTCCTATTTTAGATTGGCCTAAAAATTAAAATTGACCATGGAAATTCAAATTTTTTTGCATGAAATGGGTAGAGGAGGACATGAGGAGTTACTTGGAACAAACGGTGTTAAATTTCACTAGACGAAGCTCCCGGAATTCGAGTTGGAAGTTTTGAGCTCAAATGGGTAAAAATTTCAAATGATGTGGAATTTTTGAATATTTTACTATTTATAAAAAAAATTTGAAATTTTTTACCCACTTTCTATAGTTTTGGACCGTTTTGGACTAATTTGGTGATGTAGGAGTCCATTTTGAGCGTCGTTTTGACCCGTTCATGTCGATTTCAGGTATTATGTCTAAAATGGCATATAGGTTAGGTTTCACATCTGTTTGCACTTTGCATGACCTTATGACAGTTTCATTATAACCTCAAGTACGAACCCATTCTATCTTGTCACGGAACCTCCTTGTTGCTTTTAGAAGTGACATGATGTGAATGGTAGAGCTTGACCATACATGGGTGCCCTAGTTAGCTCCTGTTGTGCATTTGGTGCCCATGCTGACATTTTTCCCTTAGGGTGTGGGAGTCCTTTGTATAGTATCTCCATGACTTTGCGCAAGAGCCTCATACTCCTCTTGATCTTTTTGTTGGCCCTTTTTCCCCAGGACTCCCTTATGTCAAGTTGTAATTGCATTATCATGAGTTTTTCTTGCCTTATTAAGCCTTATGTCGACTTCCCTGACTTTGATTATCAGCTATATAGCCCGATCTTGTCTCATGTCTAGCCACGCAGAGCCATTGCAGTTTGATTCCCCATTTCTTTATCGGGAGGGGACTTTCCCCCGAGTGTCGTTATCCTACACATGTGTCCTTGCATTTAGCATAGGTATGTTCTGCTGCTTGGAACTAGTTTATTTGTTCCTTGACACTTGTCTCCTCCTAGTCTGTAACTATAAAGAACTTTTATTCTTTTTCAAGCTTTTCAAAATATTTGAAAAAGTCCAAAAAAATAAAAAAACCAAAAAGCCAGACAGGAAAAGATGTTAACTTTGGCAGCAATCGAGTTGTGTCGCCTTCGAACAGAGCACTATATATTGCATCCGTTGGTTGGGTTAATAGTTTGACTTTAGGAGCTGTACTCGTTTCTCTGAGTTTATCTTTACTGACTAGTTAAGCTTCCAGTCCCTATGGAGCCTCTGTCGATTCCTCCTGTGTTGTAGAGATGTCCCAGTTTTGTATATTGAGTCTATGCTGCCTACATTCAATCACCATTCACCTTTATGCTCTTGTTCGAAGGAAGTTGAAACATGAGTCGACCATTCCTCAGTTCTCTTAAATTTGCATGTCGGCCATTCCCGGTACTGATACTGGTTCGTGCACATTATGATCAAGTCCTTCCACATTATACATCTTTGTTGAGTACCTCATGTTGGATGATGAGGGATTCCCTAATTCCCTCCTTCCAGCAGATTTCATCCCATCGACTTCAGATCATTTATTCTGGCATAGGAATCTAGAGTCATTTTGAGTGCCTTGAGACTTGTAGTCATCAGTGGCAGGTTCTCTCGCCATCGGCAGTTTTGAGAATACATCAATGTCCCCTGATTGATGGATTCTCTCAAGTGTTCAATCTCAACACATTTATTCACACTTGTTAGTTTTCACTCTAGTACCTTGGTTCCCATTTTCATTATCGGTGGGTGATCTTGCATCTGTTAACGGTATACATCATTGACTGGTAATCAGACGATGGATTACTATGTTCGACCTCGACACCTTTATTCACATAGTAGGATATGTACTCATAGCGGATTGTGTAGAATACCTTCCAGATTGGTGGCATTTCATATATGCTACCTCCTTGATCATGCCAGTGTTTATGAGAATTCAACTCTCGTGACTTGATTCCAGTGTATGTCAAATATCTTCATCCATTATGGACATCTTGATCCATGGTATATCTTTAGCTTTCATGGAGATCATGATCCTTTGTATATATTCATCATGGAGATTCTGATCTATCTATATTGTACGTGGTGATGACCACACATGTCATATTCTATATCATGCCTATTCATGGCCATTGTACTCTTATGTATCCGAGACTACTATATGTACTTGCAGTTGTGTGCAGAGTTTGATTATTGTATTATACTGTTGGATAGCTGGTTCTTCCACTTGGTTCTTCATCACTCCACTTATGGGATGGACTTGTAATGTATTTCAGCCATCGTATCACCCCTCTGACCTCACACATTAGGGGGCATCTGTTACGGCTGATTTTACCACACATGGTGGATCACACATTTATGGCCTTCCCTAACCCTCTGTAGACTCTTTGGACCCCATGGACCATTTTTGTACCTTTGATGTTTCCAAGATCATCCCTAAAAACATGCATTATTTTCCATACGCGACTTTTAAACCTATTCTCGCGTATATGCGCAAATATGAACCTCAAACCCGTGTACATCGAGATGTGTGCAAAAGTCCAAATAGTTTTGGAGTTTTCCTTGATGTGGATTCGATTCACTTGTCTCTTGGCCTTCCATATGCCTTGATATCGCTTGAATTTGACCTTCCATTACCCCATTGAAGCACTATATAAGGAACCCTTTAGATACATTGAAAGTGGAGGAATTGAAGAGCAATAAAACTATAGTCCATTGTTGCCGGAGCTTATACTTGAGTCTGCATCCCTTTGTCCCTTGGAGCACTTTGAGTTCTTCCCAATATTTCCTTTGCTTGTGAGCTTGATATCGAGAGATGGAGGATTGAAGTGGTGGAGGCCCAGGTGGAGGACTCAGTTTCTCCGGTTCGCAGACGTGCCGACAGAGGTTGTCACTATTGTAATCTCTGATTTATATTAATAGAAATATCTTTTCATGTCCAATAATGTGTATTTAAATGAGTATTGAATCCATGGATGCTTTTAAATGCTTATATGTTATTGATTATATATGCTAGAGTAGGTCTAACACCATTATATAGCATGCTTGTCTTGTTTGCTGAATGTTGAGAGAGCAAATTGCTAATACAAGTGAGAGCGGAAAATCTCAACAGGGATCTACATCAACCATCCAGAATAAGGTATGTTTTGAGATCCTTTAGTGTTAAATGTTTTGTTTCTCTTGCATATGGGAAAGGATTGATTTATGCGGTTACTCTATCTATTGTGGTACCCCAAGCCATAGGAAGTTTTCTCCGTAAGAGTAACGAACGAGATTGGACCCCTGGACCCTAAGTCATGCGAGTACTAGCCCCATCCTAGTTGTTGATTCCCCTATTTACAAAAAAAAATATTAGTATTTGTAGTATTTATATTTTTTTAGATGGTAGGTGAATTAGGGTTTATAAGTATTATAGCAATAATAATACTACTACTATTTTTTCATTATGATTTGGTGAAATATTTAGGGTTTTTGAACCTAAGGTAGTGGATGGGAGTATGGAGATGAGTAATAATGGAAGGTTGAGTGTGGAAATGGAAATATGGGCGTGGTAAATATTCCTCGGTTTGGAAGTTATTAACAACTAGCACATTACAATTTATTCCCATAATTATTAACAACAAACAACATACCTAGAAACATCTTCAATTTATATACCCAGACTAACAAATAAACGTGTGGGATTGGGAAGAGAGGAAAGAAATATACTTGCAACAAAGATGAAGTGCATGAGATCAAAATAGTCGAGTTGGCACAAGATTCGAGTGAGAAGATCCTTTGGAATTTCAACTGTGACCTATCCTTTGTTCCCTTCCTTCATACATAAACACATTAATCTCATCCCAACATCACCCATTGGTCCTCTCGAGTCCCCATTATTTTTCACCAATTTTCTTCCGCACGCTTTTGTTAATCCCAGCTTTAACTCTACATATTTTGCTCAAGTATTTTAATGTTGTGTAAATAATAATAATAAAATATTTTTTATATAATCAATATTATTTAATTTTTTTATATAAATAAGTAAATTGATAATTGATGTGAAATGTGAACATTTAATCAAATTATTTGATGATAATTCATGGATAGAATTTTGTACTAGTTTTATTTAACTTTAACATCTAATTAAATTGTTTGATGATAATCCATGGACATTGTTTTTTAATAGTTGAACTTAATTTTTTTGTTTATTGAAAACAACTCAAAAAAGTTGGGGTTTATTGAGGGATTTTTTCCTAGTTGTGACCATTTCTGAAGAAATTGAACAAGCTATTTAGTTTTGTCCCTAGATAAGAAAGAATGGAATGTTTGGCGGATTTGTTACCAAAGATTTCACTAACACATAATTAAATAACACAAAAACCTCCCTTGAAGTATGCCTATCACTTGATATCTAAAAACAATAGGGAGGATACTTTTTAGGGTTTGGGATTGGCCATGGACAAAGGAATTCCCTCCTCAACTTGAAGGAAATCTCATATATCATTGGCCATGTCCCAAACCAAGCATGAGATTAGATATGGGAAACAACGTACCATTTTGAAGGCCCTTGGAGCAAGGAAAGCCCAAAAACAGTTTAACAAATGATTGTACTTCCCTTCAATGCTCGAGCGGTTTGGGGTGCCAACAAATATTTATCCCTCCAATGACTAATTCTTGTATATTAGCCTAATGTGCTTATGTTGGAAGAAACGATGTGTTATGGAGATAAAGCTTTAAAGTTCATTTCTTATGTTTTAAAATATTGGTTATTTATATCATTTAGATATTGTAGGTTTATCTGGTGGCTTAATCATTGGTTGGAATTCTATGTTTGATGCTATTACTTCCCCAATTCTGAACTCAAGTATATTGGTGGATCTGGTGTCAAAGGATTTGGGGAAAAAAATTGGGTTACTTAATGTGGATGGGCCCTACAAGGAAAGAATAAATTTATGGGAAAATCTAGCAGACTTAGGTTTATTGTGCAGGGGAAACATGATTATGGGATGAGATTTGAACCTAACCCTTTATCATAAATAATTTTGAGGCAAGGTTGCTGGAAAGGATCCTTTAGAAAAATATTTTGGTCACTTGTTTGAGACTTTACACTTGATAGATGTGGAACTTGTCAAGATTATCCCAACATGGAGGAAAGTTATAACAGACCGAGAAATTATTGTTAAAAAACTGGATAGGTACCTAATGGCTAAACATATTTTTAATGATAATCTAAAAATTAAACTAGTGGTTGGGATCGGGCGAGCCTCAAATCATCTTACAATTCTTCTTCATTTGCATACAATGATTTGGAATCCCCAAATTTATTTAAAATTTAACCATGCATGGTTATTTGAAGAAAAATTTAGGGACCTTGTGATTAATATTTGGCATCGATTAAATCATCAACTAGGGGACTCAACCATGAAATAGTTCGCAGGCAATATCAAAAGATATAAAACTTCAATGAAGGAATGGGTTTCTAATTATGCTACAAAATCTCAAAAAGACCTCAATGGGGTGGAGAAAGGGATCAAATCCCCTTTTGTAAACAATAATAAAATAATATTTTCATAGGAAGAAGCCCATATCCTCAAAGATCTAGAGGCTAAAAAAAAGGATATGTTGGTTAAGGAGGACTACTTGGAGGCTTAAAAGGAGATCCATTTGGATAAGGGGAGGGTATAATAACACAAAGTGAGGATTGATTGAGGATTTAAAGGAGATCCATTTGGATAAGGGGAGGGGATAATAACACAGTTTTCCACAACTTTGCAACTCATAGAAGTTATATAAATACTTTATTGGAGATCCTTCATCCAAATGGGTCCAAGTTAAACACCTTTAAATAGATAGTAGAGATTGGAGACTCCATTTTAAATGGCACTCTTTCAAGATCCCAATGATATCAACATAGGAGAAACGGTGAAAATCATAAGCTTGTTTTATAATATTATAAATGAAGGAATGGATAGAGATTTTGATGCTAAGATCATAAGTGAATAACTAAAGTCAATATTTAATTCTTTTAAAAATGGGAAAATCCCAGAACTAGATCGATTGTCAGTAGAATTTTATATGGGATTATTTGGTTCATTAGAGAATGATTTGATTAAATTTCTCGAAGAATGAAGGACCCTAGGGAAAGTTTTGAGGGCATTCTATACTACCTTTGTAGTCCTCATTTCTAAGAAATAAGTTGTAGATGCTACCTTTGAAGATTTTAGACCTATTTATTTTGCAATTTATTTTATAATTTTATTTCCAAAATCATTGTTAACAGGATGAAGGCCATTTAGTCGTGGTTTGTCTAAGATAAATAGTTTGGTCTCCTCTTTAATAATCAAATTATTGATGCAATGGGCATTGCTTAAGAAGGAATGAATATATCTAAGTCAAGGAAGCTACCTTTAGCAATCGAGGAGGAACCAAATGGGTTACTTGAATTTACCATCCATAATAAGATTACATTATGTATAAGAATAAATACTTTTATTATATATTCATATTTTATTACATTATATTTCATATCTTTCCCGATATATATTTGGTGCGTATATAGTACACATAATTGATAAGTCATGTGCCCTCAGGAAAAGAGCGCAACCATCAATAATTACATTATAATATTATATGGGATATACAATTACATAAATACTTATTACAATATATAATGATAATTATTAAATGCTAGTAACAAACGTTAGGTATACTATAAGTCTTACCTCTTTCGAAATGATTTGTCCTCGAAGCGTCTTTGATAAATGTCGCTTACGCAATATGGTTGAAGACATGAGTACATATGATACTCAAAGCCTGGAACAATACTAGCGCATTGAAAAAGGATCAATCCATCCTAAATGGATTCTTACTGGAACTTGATGGTAAAAATATGACTGTCATAGCCTTGTACGTTGATCCTTCATAAATTTTGGTGTAAATTATTTATGATGAACTTGAGTTGACATATTGAAATTTGGCATTCTTGTTTTAACTAGTGTGATGATGTCTTCATCAGTAGTGGGTGATGTCACTTCAATCCTCACTAAATATGTTGACATCGACCTGTTGTTGGTTGTTGTTCCAATGGGATTTACAGATGTTATTTCATCGATGAAACTTCCTTTGTAATGTCATTCTAATTTTGAGTTTTTATCCCTTCGATTGAGGTTCCATTATTTGAAAATTCAGCTTTTGAAAACTTCTTTGATTCCACTAGATCGGTTTGGGTTGCCTTATCGACCTTGGAGATTTTTATATCCTTACATTTTAGCTTCTTTATTTATTTTTAGTAGAACTTGGATGTGATTCTTTAAATGGTTAATCTCTTTGTCTTTATTTGACAATATTTTGTCAATTTTTTTCTTCTGATCCTGCTTCTTTTGATATCCTCGATCATATTGAATTACGAAATCTTGATGACTCAAAGCTTGATCCTTAACTTCTAAGACCCAATTCTTTGATTTTTCTTCTCTTAAACAAGTTTGGTTGTGTTTTGACAATTTATGATTAAGATCCTTTAGGATAGAACCTTCTTCTTCCTTTTTTGATCATTTATTTTCAAGCTTTGTATTTTCTCACTCAATTCTATGAATGTATTGCTTCGTATCTTTTAATTCCTTGATTTGTGATAATAATTTCTGATAGAGAATTTTTAAGGGTGTAATTTCTCTTCTTTTCCTTCGAGACCTCTACATTTTTATCGTTGTTTAGCTAGTTGCTCTTCTAGTTCCTTAATATATGACTTCATGTGTGTGACATTTGGATATTCAGTAAGAGTAGAGATGGTATCACAACATGGGAAAATGAGATTTGCAGGTATTTTAACATCCTTCATACCTTTAGCCTTTTTTTCACAAAATGGACATTTCATCACGAAAAATGACTTAGATGGGTTATATGAAGGTGTCATATTTTCCACCTAGGAGGGTTTTAGAGAATGTTTTGGAATATTTTAAGAATAACTTATTATTTGGAATAAAATTATTATTATTATATGCCCACGTTGTGTAGAACAAACAGTGAATAGGTGAATTGCTAAGGCACTCCTTGTGTTAGATCACTTTGAAACTCTGTGGGTACTAGCTTAAAGAATATTTTCATATAGTCTTTAATGGTTTGTGGGGGAATCTATTAAAATAATAATTATTTCAAAACATAATAACAATTTTTATATATTTTTAGGGAATAAAATAATAATTAATAATTATTATCAACGATAATAATATTATTATCAACGATAATAATATTATTATTTGTAATGTTTGTTTAGTTGTATACCAACCAACAACGCCCGTGTAATCCTTGTAAGAGGTTGCTGGTTCAAATCAGGAATAACTTGTGCTCCATTATGGTAGGCTCGGTGGTTCCACTTAGGGGTATAGTTGTAACAGATGGGATTGGACCCCTCGACCCTGTGTCACGCGAGTACTAGCCCCATCCTAGTTGTTGATTCGCCTAGTTACAAAAAATATATTTTATTTGTAATATTTATATTTTTTAGATGGTAAGTGAAATAGGGTTGGGTGAAATATTTAGGGTTTTTGAACCTAACGGATACTGGATGGGAGTATGGGGATGAGTAATAATGGAAGCATGGGCGTGGAAATGGAAATATGGGTGTGATAAATATTCTTATTTCTTTTTGTAAATATGTTTACTTTCTCTTTTTACTTTCTTTTTCTCTTTTTATTTATTTATTTATTTTTTCTTTCCTTTTCTTTTTCTTTTCTTTTTTTTTCTTCCTTTTTGCCTTTTTCTTTTCTTTTTTTACTTTCCTTTTTGCTTGTCCCCTTTTGGCCAAGAGTGTGGAGTTGGAGTTAGATATTTTTCTCTTTTTTTTTCTTCTTTTTTTCAAATATTTTGGGTCACAAACTCAAAGTATTTCTTTTAGAATAGAGGGCAACCAGCCATGTTTTTCTTTATCTCTATCTCTGTAAGAAAATACTAGCCACCGGCCAAAAATTTAAACTAGGCCACAAGCCTCCAATATATATGCCATGAGCAAAATAGACCACAGGTCAAATGAAATGAACGACTTTGATACCAACTGGAAGGAGCCCAATGAGTTACTTGACCTTAGCATCCACAATAAGAGTACATTCTGCATAATAATAAATACTTTCATTATATGTTCATATTACATTCCATATATTTCCATATAAATATTTGGTGTATATATAATACACATAAGTGATAAGTCACATCCCCTCAGTCAAAAGGTGCGACCATCAATAATTACATTATAATATTATATAGGATATAGAATTACATAAATACTTATTACAATATATAATTGCTAATTATTAAATACACATTATATATGTTAGGTATATTACACAATCGTGGAAATTGACATTGCCAAGGTTTATGATATGGTTAATTGGTTGTTTATTATATCATTACCTCTCCAATTGAGCATGATCTTTCATAATGTGAATTAGATCATGGTTTGTATCTCTTCTATTTCAATTTTCTATTTTGATAAATGGGTCCCCTTATGGGTTCTTTGCAACTTCTAGAGGTCTCAAACAAGGTTGTTCTTTATTTGCCTTCGTATTCTTATTAATAGCAAAAGGTTTAGGTATGATTATTAAATATTCTTGTAGTAAAAGAGAGCTAAAAGAGATAAAGATCTCAAATTCTATATATATCACATATCAGAGTTCAATAACATGGTTGGAAAAAATCCAAGAGTTGTTGGAGCTTTGTTCCAAAGTGTAATACCCTAGTTTTGACCCCTTGGTATTTATGTGTACATAATGTAAATATCGTATTGAGATCGTGGCATGGATCTCAAGGCCAAGGCCCTTCCATTGATGAATTTTTTTTGTATAGGTGATCAAGGTGAAGCCTATGGTTATAGTGCTAAGTCAAGCACATTATATATATTTTGATATATCATGCAAATTTACAAATTAATATAAAACCACAACTAGCTATGGGACTGCAAACGTTAAATAGATGGGGGCATGATTCCACAAGGGATAGGGAGAGGAGTTAGTCAAACCCTTGAGCCAATGGGGAAAATCCAAATGGAAAAGGGTAAACCCATAAAGCTGTCAACTACCCATTTTTGTCTTTTTGTGTCAATCATTTATTTCTACCACAAATTGGTTGAGGAAGTTATTTTCTTGGGATGGGAAAGGTATGGAGGTCAAATTCGAATTGGGAAGACCACCCATTTTGGAAAAACATGTTTGGATTATGGGGTAAGTAAACACCCACAAAATTTATGCCCAACCCTTCAGTCATGGACGTCCTTCATTTTCCTCACGCAATTGAAGCTTACTGAGCTCCCTCCACGTTTTCTACAGTTTTTCCATTTTTCTCCATGGTTGGGAAGTTGTTTTGGTGTTGCTTAGTGCATGTGTAGTAGGGATTCATTTCCTATAATTCATTCTATTCTGCGGGGTCCTAGTTTATGCTCTGGGCGGTTCATCATTTGTGGGGTTCACTCACGCATTTTTGGGTTCATTACGCGATGTTGTTCATCATGCTGCAGGGCCATGTTGGTGGTTCTGAGTTGCTCAACCTGTTCATTAAAACTGCAGGCATAGAACTAAGTTTTGGTCACCCATTCCATCCATTCCAATATGTGGATGCACATTGTGCGTTCATCCTGCTGCAGAACAGTGTTTTGTGTTGTGGTTTTCCATCTATGGTTAGCATCCACCTCTTTTGGTTCATTCTCCCTGGCAAAGAAGCTAGTTGTTCTACTGAGCGATTGAGTAGTGGGGAGCACTCGATTTTTCTGAGAAAGAGTGGTCATCTGTGTTTTCCCCAGCGTCAATGTTTCTACAGAAGAAATCCTCAGTTACAGTGTTTTCCTTGTGTATAGTGAGGAGCTTGGTTGCTGGTTTATAGTGTGGATTGTTGTGTAGAGAATCCTTGTGTTGGCTTGGTTGAGTAAGTACAAGGAACCCATCTGTCAGTGGGCTGACTGTGTTTGTATGTGATTATTGGCTTGACTGTGGGTGTTTAGTTTGTTGTGTGTAATCTTGTTGTTCCTTAGTTCCTTGTGGAAATCATTCCCAGCTCGGGGGTGGCAGTGATGCTGAGAGATTGATGAGCACACTGGCCTATGGTTGGGTGGAACGTTGCAATGACATAGCTAGTTGTGGGGAAGCTTCTTCTTAAGATAAGTATTCTTGTGTGCTTAATCTTTGCAAACTATTTGTTTTATGAATTAATATTAACATGTTGAATGCTTGAAAGAATGTATTTTCTTTTGTTGTGTATTTACATGTATAACGCATCTGTGTATGTTTTCATTTCCAATGCATTTTTTTATGATTACGTTCATGGGGCTAGATTTCCTGTTATGACAACAACAGTGTGTAGGTCGCATCCTCTCCATCATCGGGATGAGTTGAGAGGACATGACACAAAGCCACAAGTATGGTGATTAATATCATCAAGTCCAATATTTTGACCAATGAACTATATGACGAGGTAAAAAGGAAAGAATAATCTCTTATATGATCTAGATCATGGGGTGAAATACCTTGGTTTTCATTGAAAACCAACCAGTTATTGCTTTGAAGATTAGATATGGATATATAACAAGTTAGAAGTAAGAATATATGTCTAGTGTAGTAGATGGTTATCTCATGGAGGAAGATTGGTTATGATAAAGGCAGTCCTAGAGAGCATTCTTGTGTACTGGATGATTGTTGTTAAGATCCATAAAGAAATCTTAAACCAAATTTGAAATAAATATTTCAGCTTTCTTTATACGAAGAAAATAACACAAAATGGCATTCCATTGGTTAAGTAGAAAATATTGGCAACTCCAAAACAAGCAGTGGGTGGAAGTTAAAAAATATCCACCTTTTTCATTTTGGCATTTATATCACATTTGGAGGCTGGTATACAATAATGACCTGTAGGGAAGAGCAAATAAATATAGATACCTAAAAGGGATGACAATGGAGGAATGGTTCAAAGAGGAAAGGAAATAGGTTCAAGGATCCTCTTTAGTATGGAAATCCTTGGTGAATGCTTTCCCCTATTTAGGAAAATGACTAACTTTGGAAATTGGAAAGGCTGGAAAGGTAAGGATTAGAGAAGACCCATTTCTTGGAATTACTAGCAATTACAAATTATATAAAGGTTGTTTGGATTTACTCCACAATTAGGGGATTTATTACTTAATAGACTCATCTTCTTCAAATAACAGTAACCTCGAGTCATAAGGATGGGAGATATCAAATAGCTTAGATATGCAATGGGAATATACAGAGGAATGGGACCTTTATGTAATATTGCTATGACATAATGAGCTTAAATTTAAAAATTAAGTGGATCGATTTAAATGGTCCAAAAAAATTGAATATAGGAGACTACACTATTAAGCTATGGTATGTTTCCAAAGTTAATGAATATTGTAATGTTGAGAGAGATAGGTAGTGGAGAACTATTTGGAGGTTATCTTTCCCTTTAAAAACCATAATATTATTGTGGTTGACCCTACATAATGAACTCTTTACTGGGGATGATATCGAAAAGAGGAGTTGGCTAGAGCCAAATAGATGTGTTCTTTGCAAAAGCCAAGAAGAAATCGACGGATCACTTGTTTGTGACCTATCCCTTTTCTAGACAGGTTTGGAATGGAGTATCACAACTTCATATTGGTAAAAATGAATGGGTTGAGATTGCTTTGGGTGGTTGTCTCTTTGACTAGTTAATTGTCAAGACAATCTCACCCTACAAGGCTCTCCCTTATATGTTTGTATATTGATTTTGGTGGTCCAGGAATCAAATAGTGTTTCAAGATTCAATGCTCACAGCCACACAGGTTGTACCTTAGGTGGTACTAGCTTGGGTTGATCATAAAATTATTTTTAAAGAAGCTTCTATCAAAGTGTCACTAAGAACATGTATTAATCAAGAAAGGCCACGGGGCTACTTCGACAGATCAAGTCAAGGAAATCCTAGTATTTGTGTAGTAGGGGTAGTGTTGTATGTTGATTCCCCATATTACATTATGATGAAGTATTTAGTTGGTCAATTATTTAATAATTGAATTGAATTCTACACCCTATGGATCCTACTAAAAGAAGCAAAGGAATGAGATCTAAAAAATTGTCAGGTCTTTGGAGATTTGAAGATTCTAATTGACTAAGAAAATCACTAGCGTTGCATGAGAAACTTAGGCCTTTAGGAAAACATGAATATGGTCTAGGAGGTAAAGGATTCCTTTCATTCTATTCCATTTTCTCGTGTATATTGGGAATTTATTTCCCAATATACATGAAAAATTATTTGCATGGTGTGAGAAATCATAAGCAGTATAAAAATATGAAAATACTCAAAGAGGATGGCATAAATTTGAGGAAGTTTGCAAGCCACAATAACAAGATGCCATTACTTGAAGAAGAGTACACATATTTGTCTAAATTGGAGGAGGTGAAGAAACACTGTAAGGGTATTAGAACCATTGCACTCACAAATGTGGTAAAAGCTTTTGGTTGTTACCCTCACATATATCTACGAGAGACAAAAGGGAATATACAAGCTATAAACTCTCACTTTTGTGAGTATATAGAGTCTATGGGCCTTCAACAAGTGGACAATTTCCTCAAGGGTTCTGTAAACATGGAATCCCCATAATATTGAATAAGTTAATACCAAAGAATGGAAATTACATTCTACATTAGGGAATATGGTCCTTGGATTTTATTGAGAAAAATCAAGAATTCGATCCTTCTCAGTGTTTTGATTTCCAGGTCCAAATCCATTTTCATGCAACTCATTTTAATGCCAACTCTACTTGTGAAGATCCCTTTGTAACCAGTCGTATAAAACCTATGTTGAAATAATATCATCCTATATATTATACTTGTATGGACATTATGCACATATTATCATGGATGTGAGTATATTTTGAATATCGGTTGTTACACAACCCTTGCATTATTTTATTTGTAATGTATAGGGCTTGTAAAGCATTATTGAAAAGGAAGGCCTCTATAGGTTATAAGAGAATTTCAATATACCTAGATTGGTTGTACATCAATATAGCATGTAATGCAACTTGATGAAATATGATATTTACATTTAATCATTTATGTTTTGAATATATGTTTGATAATGCGCATAGTCACCATTCAACATTTTTTCCCATAGAAAAAAATCGTAACTTTATTTAAAAACTTGCATTCATCAGATAGACCACTATCTTAACCAGATCAATGTCCATTTCCTCAAAATGTACAGCATAATAAAATGCATATTACAAAAGTTAATATTTGATTTGAAATCAAACAATATCGCCCATATAAGAGAGGAGAAAACCATACATTACATCCAAAAGGTAAGTATCAAAAACTTTGATAGATTTATATATCATCTAAATCAGTTTTTATATATAAAAGACATTCAAATAAGCTGTCAAAACAAACTTTTCAAATGACTGTCAAGAACCTATCCCAAAATTGTAAACTCAGTAAGAACCTGTCACTGTCTGTACTGTCCACATAGTTCAGTAAAAACTAATCTATAATAGCCAGTCCAAAATAACCTGTCAAAACATAAATTTTCATATGACAGTCATAAACTGTCATATAACTGTAACCAAGAAAAAAAAAATGTATCATAAAGATCCTGTCCAAAAATGCTGAATGGACCTGTCACAACTGTCCACACAGTTCATGTAAAAATTTGTCCCAAAACTAAGTCAATACCATTAACTGTCAAGAAAAAAGATGATCAATGAAGTGGTGCACCAACCCCTCTACCAGACAGAGGCAGACAAACTTAAAAAATTTGGAAAGTTTCATAAGTGTCAGCACCTCTATATTCCAGAATTTTCCAATGGCCTTCAATCACATTAGCACCTGCATTAGTGAAAGCATCAGCTTTAGTATTACGTTCCTGGTAGATATGCTTGTAATAAACTTTGGCAAAAAAATTTGAGATTCTAATCACCTCCTAAAGGACCTGAGTAAGAACAATATTATTTATTCTGAACTTACCAGTTACCCAATTGATCACCAACTGGGAATCCCCAAAAATCTGCAAAGATTGAACACCCTGCATTGAAGCAAAAATGATGAGCAATTTTATAGCTAAGAGTTCAGCATAATTGTTGGTTCCCATCCCCAAACCAGCAGAGAAAGTAAAAAAGTGCTCATCAGATAAATATAGGATGCCTCCAGCCCCACAAGTTTGAGGGATTCCAGCTGCCGAACCATCAAAGAAACCCCATGGAACTGATTTATTAATTTGTTCAATAACAACCCTCCTAATATTCGCAATTATGTTATCCAAGGGATATGCATTTAGTAAACCCAAACATAAAGAAGTGACCAAAAAATACTTGAGATGAATCTCATCAAAACAACATTGATTCCGAGCCTTCCATATAAACCAAGAAACAATCACAGGTAAGGATCTATACCTGGCCTCAGCATGCAGAACCCAATTCTGAACACAATCCAGTATAGTTAATACATTCCACAAATTCTTATATCTTAGCTTAACCTCAATTTAAGACCAAACCCTTCTAGTAAAAGAGCACTCGAAACCAATATGAGCATTAGTTTCAGAATCCATATTGCACAGGTAACACCTGCCAGGACCTTCTCTGCCTCTTCGACATAAATTGTCCCAGGTTAATGCTTTCCCTGAAAACAAAAACCAGTAGTATAATTTTGATTTAAGTGGACACTGAATTTTCCAAAGCCATTTCCACCACTAGAAACATTCCATCTCATTGTTAGAATGAATAAGATGAAAGTATCCAGCTTTGGGTGTATACTTACCAATTTTAGACAAGCTCCAAATCAGTTGATCATCCTCATTGGATATACGAACATGACTAGTTAACAGAAGTGCAACATAAGAATGCCAAATACCAATTTCCTGCTCATCAAAACCAAGGTGATCAGCATTCAACCAACCCTGTTCCTGAAGTAAAGTTGTCCCCATACAAGCAATATCTCTTAAGACAAAATATCCTCCAATATGAAGTTTATCAATCATGGACACAGGTACATTATGTCTCCATTTGCATCCAAGACATGGGTCAATACTGATACGTACCTCAGCACCAGTCCCTATTTTCCACACAAGTGACTGTCCAATAAGATCAAAAGACCAAAGTACAGCTTTCCAATAGATGGAAATGCCTTTTTTTTTCTTCACATCACTCCTTATCCAGTCAAGTAAAGATAAGGGTGAGATATACTTCTGTATAGCAATCTGTGCCATTAATCAAATTCCACACATTCTTAGCAGCAAGACATTTTGCAAAAAAGGCAGGTATTTTGAGACCCCAGCCTCCCAAAGATTTGGGATAAGCAGATCCTTCCAAGAAGACCATGGTAGTCCAGAAGCCTCACCACTGCTAGACCATAAAAATTTGAAACATAACTTTCTGATTCTATCAAGAATACCCACTGGTATCCAAAAAATGCATCCAGTAAACTGGAATGGCTTCAAGGACAGCCTTAACCAAAATAAGTTTTCCTCCTTTGGATAACCATCTAAAACTCCAGTTCTTTATTCTTTTTTCCACTTTGGTAATGAGCCAATGCCAGTCTTTCATAAGATATCTGCAGGGTTTTAAATAAAAACCAAGATATTTCATACCCATCTCAATATTTACAACATTAAATGAGAAAATATTTTGAATAGAAATCACCTCACAATCATGCATCCCAGAAAAATAAAAGGAAGATTTATCCTCGTTAATAATCATACCAGAAGCTAAACAAAAAACCATCAAAACCTCATATAAGGTTGATAAGGACTGTTCATAACCGTCAGTAACCATTATAATATCATCCACAAATAAAATATGGGACAAAGTGATATTGTTGCCAAAAGAGATACCCTGCATGGCCCCACAAAAATAAATTTTATGAATGTACCTGCTCAATCCTTCTACCACAATCAGAAAGAGTAAAGGAGCCAAAGGGCATCCTTGTTTGAGCCCCCTTCCAGATTTAAAAAAAGAAGATGCCACCCCATTAATAAGAACAACAAAAGAAACATAAGTGATACTACTCATCACCCATGTTATAAAAGGTACAGAAAATCCCATTTTAGTCATGATAATCCGTAAATATGTCCAATTTACCCGGTCATAAGCCTTGGATAAATTAATTTTAAGTACAACAGATTTAAAGCCCTTAACATGGATTGAATGTAAGCCTTCCTAAATGATACCAACTGCTTCATGAATCTGTTGGCCAGGCAAAAAACCAAACTGTTCCATGGATATAACTCTACCCAGTAACTTTTTAATTCTAGTAGAAATGATCTTACCTATAATCTTATAAATGAAATTGCATAAAGATATAGGTCTAAAGTGATTAAATGACTTAGGACAATCAACTTTGGGAATCAAAGCAATAAAGGTGGAGTTAAAAACAACGGGAATCTTCCCACTGATTCTGGAAACTTCAACAACTCTTAACAGATCCCTTCCCATAACCTCAAAAAGAGCCCTGTACACTTCCACAGGGATCCCATCAGGACCAGGACTCTTATCATTTTTACTAATAGCCAGAATAGATTGAATTTCCTCAATAGTAACAGGAATCATAAGATCATGATTTTCACTATCAGTAATATCAGAACGAAAATTATCAGCAATATCCAGAATTTCAGACATTTGTAAATTAGCCTCTTCTTTAAACAAAGATTCAAAATGATGTACACCAGCCCCAGCAATGGACTCATGACCCTCAACAAGATTACCTTGAGCATCTGCAATCTTCCAAATATAATTTGTAAATTTCGTATGATTTGTAAATTTATGGAAAAAAGGGGTGTTATCATCACCACAAAGCAACCAAATAGCCCTACTTTTCTGTCTAGCCTCCTTTTCTCTGTCTAACAAAATCTTTCTCTTTCTAGATTCTAGTTCATAAAGAGAAGCCTTATCCTCATCAGTGGAAAAACCAAATACACACTTAGAACAAGTTGCCTCAAGTAAAATCTCAATCTCAATTAAATCTTCAGTATCAAGTGCTTTCCGTTTAACATACCAACAAATAGAGACATTCTTAATCATTTTAAGATTAGCAGAAAACTGAGATGCAGGGGACAAAACAGAATTCACATCAAACAACTTCCAAGTATTTTTTAAGAGCAAAACCAGATCCTCATTCTCCAACCAATGTGGGTTAAACTTGAAAGGAGAATGTAGTTTTTTAATCATGACCCATAGTCACCATTCAACATATCTCCAAAAGGTGTGAGTATAGCAAACATCGAGATATACTTTTCTTGTAAATCCTAACTTGCAAATTTGAGGTATGCGGACATTGAGTTTTAATTCGATATCAACAATAGTGGGATTATCACTATTTATTCATAAGAGGAAAAAATGGTAATCTAATGCAACCTCCCTCTCTTTTTAGACTTTGTTGTTGTAATATTTGATTTAACATCAACATTGTAAAACATAATTAATGGTTATTTCAATCGAATGTGTATGTTAGTTATATATATAGCCTGATGGGTTAGCTCAAGTGGTTGAGAGTTGTTTATGCTAGAAAAAGGTTTCAGGGTCAAATCCCTGGTTGGCTATACAGGGGCCTCACTTGATGTCCCCACCGGGTTAGTCCCTATAATCAGGGATGACATTTTATCTCAGGTACCATCCTAAAAAAATGGGGAAGTACCTGAGGGTTTCGTGAGTGATGTTCCATCACACACACACACACACACACACACACACACACACACACATATATATATATATATAATTTTCAAAATAGAAAAAGTTGTAACTTGTTATTTAATAAGGAATCAAAGTTACATATATCCTAGTAATTAATGAAAATATATGCACCATTGAATTGGGAAGGCACACAAGTTTTCACTCCAAGAAGACTTTGAACTTCTTTGAAGCTTTTGGCTCTGGTTTTGGTCTTTGATCGTCATTGAAGATTCTTAGGATCTAGTTCCTGGGAGGGCCTAGGATTGCTCTGCAGGCTCGTCTTAATCTTCTCTTTCGTTGAAGAGAGTGGAGATTCAGCTCTTGTTCTGCTCGGTCTTTGGAGGAGTTCGTGCGTTGGACAGTTTCTTCAAGCGGTCGTGTTCTTGGAAGTTTCAAAACTTGTTCATTGTGCTGATCTGTTTCCTCTATTGAAGAAAGATCTCTGATCTCATCTCTGTGAAGATTTGTGGAAGTTTCAAGATATGAATTCTACTATCTTCGTCGGTCCAGAGCTGGCTTTCTTGGATTATATTCGTTGGAGGTCATTGGTGGTTTCTCATTGCTAGTGTGCAGGGTTATGATGCTACTTTTGTTGGAATCTTGTTAATTTTTTGTATTTTAGGTTATGGTAAGAGGTGTTTGGCTCCGTTCTAGTAATCTTTTTCTGGAGTTTGGCCATCTGGCCTGGTGCCCCATGGAATCCGGGAGGGATCCTCCTCTGCTTCTTCCTCCGGATCTTGATGCATTCAAGAGATTGATTGCTTCCTGTGGGAAGAGGAAGGGGGACCCTTTGCAGAAATTTGTAAAGAAATTCAACATTCCATCAATGGAACTTCCTGCATAATGGACATGCAGATCAGCTCTAAGCCTTGTTGAGTGTGGTATTATTGGGAAATTCACAGGGCTCTGGCCATCTCCAAAGGATGTTGATGGATGGGTGCAGAGAAACTAGAGACCCTTAGTATCTGAAGGGATTAGAAGTCTCTTTGTAGGAAGAGAGTATTTCGTATTTGTTTTTGACTCTGTAGAGGATCGAGATCTCATCTTTCGAAATGGTCCATACTTTATGGTCCCTAAGGGGCTTTACTTCAACAAATGGAGCCCAGAATTTGATCCTACTCAAGATGTTCCGCTGGCAGTCCCTGTATGGGTAATACTTCCCCATTTACCCTTGCATTGTTGGAGTTCAGAATCCCTTGAAGCCATTGGAAACAAGCTCGGTAAATACATTGACAGGCCAAAAACGAAAGATCAATACTCTTGTGCACGAATATACATTGAGGTTGACTTAGAAATAGGTCTTCCTGAGGCAATTAACCTAACAGTTGTTGAATGGTCTCATATCCAGGATTTATATTATGAACAAATTCCATTCAAGTGTCATTTTTGTCATGACTATGGTCATTTCGCCCGAAAGTGTTAAAAAAAACAGAAGATGATCTTGAAAAAGAAAATACCCAGTGGACTCAAATTTAGAAAACAGGTCAATCTAATCAAGCCAAAAGAAAGATCGGTAACGAAGGAAAGGTTGAGAATGGAGTTCATGTAGATGGGAAGAATATCTAGGCAGTAGAAAATTCTATTATTGCTTCCAATAAATTCGTTGTTTATAGCCCCACGGATGATTTGGCCATTCTAGAAGAAGGTGAATTGCATCATGTTCAAGATGTTGAAGTTGAAGCAAATGTAGAATATTCTAATATAGGTTCTAATAAAACTGTTATCTTGAACTTCGCTTAATATATAGTTAATTTAGAAGAAGGAGAACTGCATCATTCAGTGGCGTAAGATGATATACCTGAATCAATCTCGGGTATAATGAATCTAACTGGAGCAGTTTGCTCAGAGTTGCCTAGAGATGATGAATTCTTGCATCAAAATATTCCTTCCCATAATGGAGATAAATCTTCTCCTTCATGTGCAAATATTGCTAAGAATAAACAGTTTGATAGCTCAGGTTCTTCTGGTGCCGATTCTATTGAGAAACTGTCCAAAAAGGCTGGCAGGAAGTCTAGAAAGGAAGCTAGAGAAGAAGAGGCTGAGAGACTAAATATGTAGGGAAGCCAGTCCACTATCGAAATGTCATATTGCAGGAGCAAAAGGACAAGACCTATTAAGGGAGTGATAACCCCCTCTCACCCAAGTAAATAATGCATATTACCTCCTGGAATTGCAGGGGATTGGGGAACCCATCCAAAGCTAATGTAGTTAAAGATTTAATGTTTTGATCTTCTCTTACTGCAAGAGACCAAGATAGATGAAGATTCTCTTCGTATCTTAATCAAATCTAAATGGAAATTGAACTCTGGTAAGGTTGTCAGTGCTAGAGGCACCTTTAGGGGCCTCGCTACTCTATGGAGTGAGGAAAAATTTCAACTTAAAAGATGGTTTGTAACTCAACACAGGATATTTACTGAACTATTTCACTTATCAAGAAAGATCTCTTTGGCTCTATTCAACCTCTATGTCCCTTTTAATTTTAATGAAAAGAAAGAATGCTAAAAATCTTTATTTGAATTCTTAGATGTCAATTCTCCTTCAAATTCCATCATTGTTGGGGATCTCAACATAACGTTAGCCTCGAATGAGAATAAAGGTGGAGCCGTTGGCAAGGACTACTTTTAAGACTCGTTGGAGGCATTGATTCAATCCTGGGATCTAATCGATTTTAAAACAAAGAAAGGACGTTATAGCTTGTCAAACAATAGAATTGGGGAACCCAACATCGCTACATGACTTGATAGATTGTTGGTGAACAGCTCACTAATGGATGGGAACTTTTTTATTTCTTCTAAAATATTGCCCAAACTATCATCTGATCATCATCCCATTACACTGGCGATTGAAAAGCAAGACGACCTCGGCCCTATTCCATTTTGTTTCAACCCTTTATGGATCGCAAGAGGTGGATTCTTTGACACTGTGGTTCAAGTTTGGACGCAGTATGTGGTTGGGTCTCCCAATTACGTATGGGAACATAAACTTAAAAACACCAAGTTTGCTCTGAAAAATTGGATAAAAAATTCCCATATCACACCAACTAGCAACAGACAGTTGAAAGTTATTGAGTTATCAGAGCTCCAATTTGAAATGGAAGAAAGAGAAATCACTAAATCATAGCTTGCTCTCGAACTATTTGCTCAATTCAATACCTCTCAATCTTTCAGACAGGAAGAGGAATTTCTAAGGTTGATATCCTGAATTCTATGGCTGCAGGTGGGAGACTAAAATACATCCTTCTTCCATCACCAATGCAGATCCAGATTGTTAAGAAATCGTATTTCTGAAATTTCCTCAAGAGGGGGAAATTATCAAAGACCATGTTCAATTAAAGCAAGCTGCCAGAAGTCATTTTTAGCTCTTGTTTAGGGAGGATGGTCTCTCTGATGAAGAAGGGTCTGCTGATTTTTGGGAAAACATTCCTTCCCTTGTCAACTCAGAGGATAACAAAGTTCTATTGGAACCATTCTCTGAACAGGAAGTTATGGAATTCATTTGGACAATGGAGGCAGATAAAGCTCCGGGTCCGGATGGATTTTCCTTTCACTTTTATAGAGCCTGCTGGAATATAATAAAATCAGACTTGATCCACATGGTATCTGCCTTCCATAAAAAATCTAAAGTTGGAGAGAATACTTACTGCACCTTCCTTGCTCTAATCCCTAAGGAAGCTAATCCTTCTTCTTTTGACAAGTTTAGACCTATTTTGTGCGCAATGCCTCTTACAAGATTCTAACCAAACCTCTAGCTAATAGATTCAAGCCTATGCTAGGTAATCTAATCTCTCCTCTCTAGGGGGGTTTTGTAAAAGGCGGACACTTAATAGATAATGTAATCCAGGTTCAAGAAGCCCTCCCTTCAAGTCTCCAAAGAAAGGAGAAAGGAATGTTTATCAAACTTGATATGAAGAACGCCTTTGATAGAGTAAAGCTCCCCTTCCTCTATCGGGTCCTTCTCACTTTTGGTTTCATCCCGGAGTTTGTAAATTTGATAAAAGCATGCATTGAGAGACCCTGGATTGCGCCACTTTTCAATGGTAGACCAACATAATTTTTTCAAGCCTCAAGAGGTCTTCGCCAAGGGTGTCCACTATCTCCTTTTTTATACATCTTGATGGCAGAAACTCTTAGCATAAAACTAACAGTTGAAAAGGAAGTTGGTTACATCCCTAGTATAAAAATTGCAAGGGGGGTGGATCCAATAAACCTTGCCCTCTTTTCCAATGATTCTCTCCTTTGAGGGGCCTCATTAAAGATTATCTGGGCCTTCAAATACATACTTCAAACTTACTGTCTTATCTCTGGAGCTCTGATCAATGACAAAAAAAGTGTTTTTTATGGATGGAATGTAGATCATGTCTCAATTAATCGAATCGCAAAATCCTTGGGATTTCCTGGTTTTGATAAATGGGAGAAAATAAAATATTTGGGACTGCCTTTAACTCTTGGTTCTAACCCTTCCTCCCTATGGCTCAATGTATTAGCTAAGATCAAAGCCAAAATAGCTTATTGGGGTGGTCAGTGGCTAACCAAGGTCGGGAAACTAATTTTGATAAAGGTCGTTCTTTTCGCCCTCCCTATCTTTCAATCCTACCTCCTCCCTGCCCCGAACTCTATTTCTTCTCAGATTTCTAAACTTATGCGAGATTTTCTATTGAATAGAGGAAAAGGAAATCAGTCTAAAATGCATCTAGTAAGTTGGGAAATACTAAAGAGACCTATTTCTGAGGGTGGACTTCAAATCCGTGACCCTGGTCTGGCTAATATGGCATTGGGAGGCAAAACTTCTTTGGCAGCTTTGTGCGAATAAAAAACACCCTTTCAGTAAGGTTTTTAGGATGAAATACCTAAATGGAGGCTCTTTGAGAAAATTAACCACTTCCTCTTCTCCTACAGGTACATCTATCTGAATCTTTACATAAAAGTTTTAGATAAATTCAATCAGCAACTTTATCGAATTCCAGGTAGCGGGAAGAAGATCCGTTTGTGGCAAGATAAAACCTCAGGTAATACTCCCCTCTCTATTGTAACCATGTTAGATGAGATCAAGGATTGGCTATCGAACAAAGGATTTCTTCGGTTGGCGAATGGATGCTCTTGGGATAGTAATGGAAATTGGGCTTACTAGTCTTTTCCCCATATTCCTGACCACCTTCTAGTCCAAAAAAATATTTTTCTTGCCGCTCTAATTGGTCTAGATCCAATTCATGTGTCCTTCAAAGATAAATGGGGTTGGGGTATTTTTGGTTCTTATTCAGCTACTAAAGGTTATCTGGAATTACAACAGAATTTGAACGATTCATGCCTTCTTCCTGCAATTTGGAAATCGGTTTGTTCTCCCTTCTGCATTCCCAAAGTCAATTTTGTCTCTTGGCTAGTTTTGCATAATAAATTGTTGACAAGTGGAAATCTTATTAAGCATGGCTTCCATGGTCCCTTCAGGTGATGTTTTTGCACCTCTGTTATTGAAATAACTCACCATATATTCACTGAATGCAATTTCTCATTTGCAATTTGGGAGCTCATACTCCATGGTCTTAATTTCCCTGTTCTTGCCCAATCTTCAATCGTCCTACTCTATTAGCAATGGATAGCTCAGAGTCCAACTTCATGTGGTGAGAACAATGATTGGTTTAACCTCTGGAAACAAATTCTGAAAGTAATATGGGGGAACTTATGGATCTCCAGGAATAATCTAATTTTCAACAATCAGTCTGTTACTCCACAGGTCATGGCTGGAAAAATCAAGCGGCACTTTGCTGAATCAACTGTAAAAATGAGGTCCCCTTCCATGCTATCTTCGGAAATAGCTAATTGGATTTGCTCCATCCTGATTAGACTGCCAAAAAAGGTATGTATCAAACCAGCTAGCTCTCCTTCCTAGTGAATTCATGACATCGGTGTTGATTTTAACTCTTGGTGGACTAGTTCTTCTTCGGCAACAAATTTTTTTGATGGAGCATCTAAGGGAAATCCTAGAGTCTCATGAGCTGGGGATCTGGTGTACTCTTCAGACAAGATGATTAAAACTAGTTTTAGATGGGGCCTTGGCTTCATGTTGAACAACCAGGATGAAAGTTATGGCCTTCTCAAGGCATGTCAGATCGCTAAGGAGCTCGACTACAAGTCAATCCAAATCTTCGATGATTCAAAGATTTTGATCAAAAATTTAAACTCTGCAAATCAATTTAGTAATTCTGATTTACACAACATTTTTTTGAGAGTTCAGGATCTTCCTAAATATTTTGAAAGGGTTCAATCTTTTCACATTCTTCGGGAGCTCAACATTTCAGCTGATGATTTGGAAAATAAGGCTTTCCTGCTGGCTCAAGGTCACCTCAGCATTAATGGAAAACCCAATTCCTATCTTTCTATTCCTTAAGTGTAATTAATCAAGTTGTAATTAGTATCTATGGAAGATATCTCTCAAACTGTAAGAGATCTTGTCAATTCTGATTTTTTCGAAGTCATTCTTATTATTACTGTGTAATTGGATGTTTCAGTCCTGCATCCTTTCTCAAAAATAAAAATAAAAAAAATTACCTGTTTGAGTAAAAAAAAAATTACATATATCCCAGTCAAAATTAACGCCTTCCAGTCAAGTGTCAGTCATACATATTTATTTACAAACTTACATCTAAAATCTAATACCATTCCACAAAAATTGTTGGCTATAATGTCAGACACAAAAAGTGTCTACCCACATGTAGCATATAAGGAAAACTGTCCATACTAACTAAAGAGAAGGGCCCATTAAAAAAAAGCACGAATCTACCAACCAACTTGAAATGAATTCATCATAAATGATATGTCCATCCATTGGACCGATATCCTCCTTAGAGAGAGCATTCACCTGCATAGTCAATTCCTTATAGACATGCTAAAAGAAAATCTTAGTGAAATCATTGATCTAAGAACGAAGCTTGCTCAATCGATGTCCCAAGTGCAGAGTATGCATCTCAACAAGACCGTTAGCCCAATCAATGGAAACCTTAGAGTCACCAAAGGTTTTGGCTTTGAACATGCCTCTTTTTCGAGAGAACCAAAACAAACCCAAAAAGGCCAAAAACTCTTCCTTGGTATAACAACCCTCACCTACAACCATCCTTAGACAGATATGATGTTTCTTCTTGATGTTTAAGATCATCCCCACTCCATTGAATCCATCCTTTGTTGCCCCATCAAAGAAGAATGCCGATATATCTTCAATAATGTATGGGAAATTTATAGTTATTTGCTTCGGAGTAAGTTTAAAAGCAACAAACTAAGTTAAGGGCCCTCAATACTCTGATGCTCACAAGGAAGGAAGAAGGCTTAAAGTCTTTAAAAGTACAACGATTCTTGGCTTTCCAAACCTCCCAAATGATAAACAAAGGTATATTTTTATATTTTAACTTTTGAATGGAATCATTTAAGCATACAATCCTTAAAGATTTGTTTGTCCCATTCATCCTCGTGCTTGAGTTTTAGCTTCAACTCCATCTAGATCGCTCTGAAAAAACTACAATGACAAAATAAATCGAAAACACTCTCTGCATCCGAGGAGCATAGCATGCACATAACCAGGCCCACGAACCTGGGTTTAGTAAGATTGCTCAAAGAAAGTATTTTGTTTTCAATACACGACCATGAGAAGCATTTTATCTGAGGGGGGGTTTTCTCTTCCGCAACTTCACAAACCACTAGTTAATGGAGAATGACCCCTCAGCAATGGCCTTATAGGCTTTCTTTGTTGAAAGTTTCTCATTGGCACCTAAAGATCAATATATAACTAAAATAAGAACAACCATTGAAATTCTAGATCTCCAAATCCCTTATGCCAAAATTCATAAATGGCTGAAGCTCAAAAAAATAAATCATAATAAAAATGGCAAAACAAAAAATGTTCATTATCAATGAATGAATAAAAGAATATTCAAAAGACATGATGCTTCAAATTAACAATCCTTAGATCATCCATACAAAAAATCACAAGCACTAAGTTTCTCGAAGATATAAGTGCATAAACTAAGAACAATGAAGGCTTGCTTTGAAATGTTGGAAACACAAAGTCCAAGGAAGAGAAGTGTTACGATAAACGAAATATTATGCAATAGTAACTTTAAATGAATTCCTCCCAATTAAAGGATAAAATTGTAAAAGAAGTCTAAGAATCACAAGGAGGAGATCCAAAGCATGATATTAATGTAAGGACAAACAAATATTATTGATCAAGCTATTTGGAGACAAGTTTAAGTTCTAAGACTTGAATGACGATACCTAGAGAAATGGGATATTCTGCATGTAATTTTTTATAAACTACCTCATGAAATTGTGTTGAGAAGAAGTCATTATTGACCAAGTTATTCAGAGACAAATTTAAGTTCTAAGACTTGAATGAGTATAATTTATTCTACTATGTTGTTGATTTTTTTTTATCGTTGCAAGGATATTCTTATACAATGCAAATTGTTCTCTTGTACAGTATTATGTCTTGCTCTTATTTATCTTCCTAGTTGTCTGTCTATAGTCATAAGCATAGTATTGTAATTAATTATTCAGTTTCGAACTTCTCTAATATGCCTCTAATTACTTATGTTTTTGTTATTGTTTATACAGTAACTTCTTATTGAGGGTAAAATTATAGATATTTTTAGTGCTACATTTATCTTTATAGTATTGTTAGGCTAGCCCAAACATCACTCAACATTTTGCATACTATATAAGTTACATTTCAACTATTGAATTTCAAAAAACCCTAAATGGTGAATCGGGTTTCAATCAATAAAAACCCAAATCAATAACGACTATTGGGCCAGAACCTGAATGGGATCCCTACACTGAACAAGGAGGAGTCTAATTGAGACATTCCACCTTGGATAACCCCTATTGATTACACAAGGTAATTTTTCCCTATTAATTGAGAAGGAGTTCATGAAAAATTTCAACTAAGGGAGTTTGATGTAGGAGCATCCATATGGTTTTGGAAATACTGCATTACCTAGAAACATTTGTAATACCCTGGTTTTGACCCCATGGTATTTTGATTGTACATGATGTAAATATTGTATGGAATCATGGAAAGGAGCTCCAAGGAAAGGCCTTGCTGTTGATTGATGTTTTGCAGATAGGTGATCAAGGTTGATACCTATGGTTTTGGTGCTAAGTTAAGCATAGAGCATCATGAATATCATGTAAGTGCACAATTTAATAAAATACCAAAGCTAGCTATGGGACTGCAATGTGAAAGAGATGGGGGAATGATTCCACAAGGGATAGGGTGGGAGTTAGTCAACCCACCTAAGCCAAGAGGGTGAGACCCATGTACCCTCAGCTAGCTTTTTGTCCTCTGTCCTCGATCATTAATTTCTTCCAGAAGTTGGATGAGGAAGTTAATGCCTTGGGCAGAGCAAGGCATGGAATTCTAATTGCTTTTCTGAGCAAACCTGCAAGTCTGCAGTCTCGGAGGACGCATTCTTGCTTCTGCAACAAGTAACCATGTGATGCCTACCCAGTCTGTCCTTTCTCCCATACATGTAGAATTTTTTGTTGTTCCCAAGGTGTTCGGGATGGTTATACTCATTATTCATTCACTCTTATGCATTCAGACATTCACGCGGAGCATTCATTCACACAGGCATCGTTGTTGTTTGACTACCCTAAGTCGCGGAAGTGTTGTTCCGTAGTGTTCTGAACTGTGCGTAAGTGAACCATGTTGTTTTATCTGTGTTACAGAGTGGTATGCAAATCTGTTATCTATGTTTCATAGTGGAGCCTCGTGCTACTGAGTCTCCTTGTGGTTTGTTGTGATATGTGCACCTTGGTTTGGGTCTGAATTGTATGCAAGACTTAGGAGTGGAAGAGACATAGAATGTGCTTGATAAACCTAGTGTGGAACCTAACAATAAGATAAGAGTGGCTGGTGAATCTTCTCTGCACATCCTGAAGAGCACTGGAAGGGAAGGTGTAGCCCAAGGGACTGTGGAGCAGAGAAGGGAACACTTCCTTGTGTTGGGTGTGTAGGCAACATGGATGCTAGGCCAGATAGATATTGTGAAGGTGTCCTTAGCTATGTGGATGATCTCACTAGATTAACAGTTCTTCCTTTCCACTGCCTTAGCATCCCGACAAACCCAACTAGCTAGCTTGGCTGAATAATATGTGAAACCCAGTAGAGAGATGGCTTGGTTGAGTAGCCTATGAAACCCATGTCTTGGCTTGGTTGTGTCTTGTTTTTCTTTGGGCCATGTGTGTAATCCTTGGTTGGACATCCTGTGAAACCCAACTTTGAATGATGGCTTGGTTGAATGCATGATAAACCCATATGTCGGCTTGGTTGGTCCTTGATATAATGTTGGCTTGACTGTGTACAGTCTGATAAACCCAACTATATGTTTGCTTGGCCGAGTAATCCTGATAAACCCAACAGTGTTTGGCTTGGAAGCCTACATCCCGATAAACCCAAATTGGTGTTGGCATAGCTGGACAATCTGATAAACCCAACTGTGATATGGCTTGGTTGTGTAGCCTATGAACCCATCTGTTGGCTTGACTGTGTGTTGAGTTTTGGCTATGTGTAATTATTTTGTTCCCTAGTTCCTTGTGTAAATCATGCCCAACTCGGGGGTGGAAGTGGTGTTGATAGATTAATGAACACACTAGCCTATGGTTGGGTGGAACGTTGCGGAAACATAGCTAGTTGTGGGACAACTTGCTCATCCAAGACAAGTATACTTTGTTATGTTATTTTTGCAATGTATTTGCTTATGATTTGTTATGTTTATGTTGAATTCTTATGGGTGATTTAAGTATAATTTATTTGTGAATATTTCCTGCATCTGCATCTATATTTTCCTTTTAGGTTCAATGCATTTTTCCTTAAGTCCATGAAGGCTGGAGGCCTGATCAAAGGGTCAAAATACCTTTGATTGGGTGTTTCCGCTCCTTGGAATTTTCCTAAGGAAGGCAGAAGGTGGAAACCAGAAAGGATTAGTTGAGCAGCGAAGAAATGTTGTGTTTCCGCACTCCGAGATCAGCCTACGGGAGGTGGACGGTGTGTTATCACTCCAAGAAACTCCTCTAGGTTGTAGCTCGAGGATGCCTGGTAACTTAAACTATTTTTATGGTTTTTCTGAATTGGATTAAGTCAGATAACCTATATAACCTCTTACTCTCAAGACATGCATGAAGCTCACTCAATCACAAGGCTTTTAGTTACAACTTGTTCAGTAGTTTGACAAAAAGGTGCAGGGATGGAGAACTCACCAGGTTGGCAGACTTACACACATAACACATGCATATAAATGGCTAAATCCTACTGAGGATGGTGTTTATAAATCAAATATCACTAAATAACCAATATTATGACAGCTATCGGCCCTTTAATAAATCTGAAAATTACCTAAATGCACATTCAGGCAATAAACACAGTAAAGAAAGAGATGGCTGAACAAATCGCAACAAAAGAGCTTATACTTAGAGTAAACCAGATGAGACGCTTGATAATGGAACAGGCTCATAAATCCCCATATTTGAACCTTTATTAATCAAAAAATCATGGGCTTTATAGCCTCTTACAAAATTTACAGATCCTGAAAGTGCGATCTGTTTACACAAAAATAATTGAAAGTAATAGTTTTTTTTTTTTCTGATTAGGGCTTCAAACCCTTGCTAATTGTTTGTTTATCTACTGCAAAGATCTAGTTCACTGAGTGGATTTTAAATGACTGAAGTGGTCGCTGATAATCACCACTGAGGGTTTACTGTGAAGTTCCCACCAACAACCAGTGTTTCTGTGTTTACTGAAGTGATTTTCCTCATTTAATCCGCTGGATTTTCTCCATCTCATCGTCGCGGTTTTGACGCTACAGGTCTCTATTTTCCTGCAGTTTGCCGACTTACCGCCACTGTCGCTGATCGGGGATTTTTCTTTTAGCTCATCGGTGCTCTGGATCTATACTATACCACTCTCCATCATTGGCTCGTCGGCGATCGGGAGCTGTGACGGCTAATGCATCGGAACCATTTTTCATGGACGCTGCCGCAGTTTCGAAGGTGAAACTAACTAAATTAATCGCTGCCGGGAGTTGATTGACGATGTTTGAATCAGAGCTTTATCCTCCTGTGTGTCGACCCTGCGGAGGAGCTTATTTGTAAACTTCGTAGATCCGTAGTCCTTCGATTTCCCGCCATTGCGGCTCCTCATTAAACTATCTTGCCGTCGGTTAGTCTTTAGCCTTTTCGACGTTACGGCTCCACAGTGAACTATTTCGCCGCCAGTTTTCTCCGCAGTTGCGGCTCCTTAGGGAACAAGCTCACCGATAATTAGTCCTTTCAAGTTTCGATGTCGATGAGTTTGTAAGTTGTTTCGGAACTCGCAGTAAGTTTCTCTTTCGTCGTTGTGGCTCCGCAATGAACTATTTGGCCGACAATTTAGTCTTTTCAATTTCTAACTTCTGTTACTTGACTTTGGTGGCATTTTATTTTTTCATATCACCGAAATTTCCGCACCCTTCAGCTTTACCTCGCCGCTGCTTAATCCTTAGTTCTTCTGATCTGATTTCATCGCTGTCGGAGGTCATTGGAAGTCTGAATCGAAAATCTTAGTCACTATATTCTTTGTCGTTGCGACACCTTTGAGAACTAGCTTGCCAATATGAAGTCTTCACAACTTTCAATTGATGTTTGAAAAATGTTCCGATGGTGTAAACAGTTTCAACAATACGCCTATCTACCGAAGGGGTCTTCCACCTACTATTTATCTTCCATCTTTCGGTGGCTAATGAGATGTTCTGATCCTCGCCCAAGCCACCGAAACCACAACTTTGTGAAATTTGCATAAAAAATAGAGGTCTTCAAAACTATTAGTGATCTTCATATCCTTGATTGCATCATTTAAATTCTTCATACTATCAAAAAATAAATTTATTTTATTTGGGAGATAACATCTGGCTCCTACTTGGGGATGGGAACCTCCCTGTGAGGTCCCAAGAACCCCAGAAGAAAATGCCTTTCCCTAAAAGCAACTAAGTAACTTAACACTATTCGTTATTGTTCCATTGGGCATGGAGTCTTATTCTGAAAGCAAAACAACCTACTATCTACTAATTTACAATCATAAGGCCTTAGAGACTTAAATAAAATAGAGTTTTAGGAACCGCCCATTTACTGGGCCACCGAATACCTCTTCACCTTCCAGATTCTGCAATTTGAAGGTGTTATTATTATATACCTGGTCTATAACAAAAGGGCCAATCCATAAAGAGTCAAATTTTCCATGTTTCCCCTTGTCCTGTCTGACAGCATCCCACTTGAGGACCCAATCTCCGACCTGGAAGTTGTCTGCCTTTGCTCTTTTGTCAAAAATGCCCTTTATCCTCTGTTGATGAGCCTTTGATTTTCCTACAACTTGCTCCCTGATCTGGTGTAACTCCACCAAATCCATCATCCTTCTCATCATATCATTTGGTTCATCTTCCTTTTCCTTAAAGAACTTTGCTACTGGAAGGATCAGCTGGATAGGAAACATGACCTCTAAACTAACTTGAATGGAGAAGTCCCTATGGATATTTTGTCTGTTACCCTATCCGCCCATAAAGCAAACTTAAGTTTCGAATCCTAGCATTTCTGATTTGTCTCTAGCAGTTTCCTAATGATTCTGACTAAGCTTTTGTTGGATGGCTCAGCCAAGCCATTTCCTTGGGGGTAATAGGATGTGGAGTGCACCAGTTGGATACCCATTGATTCACACATTTTAACTAATGCCCCAGCCTTAAAAGCTGGTGCATTATCAGTCACTAACCTTACTGGGAAACCAAACCTGCTGAAGATGTTCTCATATAAAAATCTCATGATGACTTGGTGAGTGGCATTTCTGGTGGGTACTGCTTCTATCCATTTGGTAAAGTAGTCAGTGGCTACTAAGATCCATTTATGTTGTCCACTGAAAGATGGATTTATTTCACCTATGAAATCCAGACCCCATTGCCAGAAAGACCCATTCACTGTAACAGGCCTGAGGGGCAAGGACTTGAGCTGCTGCTTCCCTATAAATCTTTGACATTGGACACAGGCTCTTACAAAAGTGCATACATCTGCAAAGAGGGTTGGCCAATAGTATTCTGCTTTTAAGATCTTGTGGGCTGTGGTTTTCCAGTAGTGGTGGAATCCACATGTACTGGAACGAAAGTGATGCATGACTTGCTCTGCTTCTTCTTTATCTAAACACCTTCACAAAATCCAAGACTGATCCCTCCAGTACAACAGTTTGACAATTATGCAAAACTTAACAGATTTCAACTTAAGGGCTCGTGCTTGGTTAGGAGTGAGATCAGGAGAAACGTCTAATTTAAGCAGAAATTGAATAATACTTGAGTACCACTCACATGAAGATATATTCTCAGCTACTGGTGGACTGTTATCCTGATCTTGATTTACTTCTGTTTCAGCTGCTACCATAGTTTGCACCTTTGCTGAACTGACACATGTGAAATTTATTTCCATCAGTTCACAGTTTTTTTTTGCTATGAGTTTGACCAGACCTAATACCTTTACCAGCTTGGTGGGTTTTACCTCTACATCAAACTCAATAAGTTTGGCCACCCACTTAGCTCTCTTCCCATCAATGTCAGGATGAGTCAAAACATCCTTCATAGCACCTGAAGGGACATACGCAATGACCTTTGCATGGAGAATTTAGATTCTAAAGTTCTTCAAAGATTTTATGAGGGCATAAGCCTGCTTCTCAATTGGGTCATACTTCATCTCAGCATCTCTTAGGGTTCTACTGAAGAAAGCAATGGGGTGATCAAGACCTTCATCATTCTTTTGTAATAATACATCTGCCACTGTGTCATAAGATGCAAAAGAGAAAATGTAAAAACCATTGGTGTAGTCAGGACTAATCAGGGTTGGGGCCTCCATGATGGATTTCTTAATGTATTCAAAATAATTTCTTTCCTGGTCGATCCACTTGATTTCTGCATCCTTTTTTAGCATGACTGTTATATGCTTTACCAGCTCAGAGAAATTTGGAATGAATCTCCTGACAAATTTTATCTTGCCTAAAAAGGACTGAATGTCTCTTTTTGACCTTGGTATTGACAGCTGCTGAATTGCCTCCACTCTTACTGGATCGATCTTTACACCTTCAGCTGAGACTATGTGGCCTAGGAGCTTTCCTTCATTGAGTGCAAACTGGGACTTCTTGGGGTTTAGTGATATTCCATACCTTCTGCACTTCAGAAACACCTTTCTCAAATGCTGCAAGTGGTCATGATGGTTGTGAGAGTAAACTGTTAAGTCATCCAAATATATCATCACATATTTATCTTTTAGCCCTACAAAATCTAGGTCCATAGCTCTCTGAAAAGTAGCCCCATCATTCATTAGCCCAAATGGCATTTTAGCATACATGAAGGTGACCCAGGGGGTGGTAAAGGCAGTCTTCTCTTGGTCATATGGGTGCACAGCCACTTGGTTGTATCCAGAGAAACCATCAAGGAAGGACATGACACTGGCCCACGAGACTCTCTGCAGCATATGTTCCATCTTGGGCAGTGGATAGTTGTCTTTTTTGGAACATTTGTTCAGGTTTCTAAAATCCACACACAACCTGATTTCTCCATTTTTCTTTCTTACCACTACTAGATTTGCAATCCACTGGGAATACCTGATGGGGATTATGATCTTGGCTTTGAGGAGTTTGTGGATCTCTTTCTCAATCATTGGTAATAGAAGAGGGTTGATGGGTCTTAGATTCTGTTTGAAAGGAATGGTGTCCTTCTCCAAAGGAATCTTGTGCTAGATGATGTTGGTGTCATACGTTTTTAGGTCACTATACTCCCATGCAAAGACATCAGCAAACTCTTTTATCAAGCTGCAATATTTAGACTTTTGTTCAGCAGTCAACCCAGTGGATAGATTTATCAGTTTTGGATGGCTCTGGCCGCCTATGTTGTGCTCTTGGATAGCAGGATCTAGCTCCATTTTGGCAGGCTTGAAAGGGACATCATTGTGATCAAACAGTTCTTCCAGTGGTACTAGACCTCGGGGTATGTGGTTGTTAGGAAATTGGACAATATCATGCTCAGTCACTTTATCTTTTAGCTTGAGCTGCTTGGATTCCTCCAGGTTAAGGTTTTCCTGGTCTATGTGTATGTTAGAGAATTCATCCACTAACTGAAGGAATTTACTAAGCTCCCCATCATTTTCAAACACCCTCCAAAATTTTACATTGTCTGGCAGAGAGGGTCTGTACTTGACCTGAACATCATAGTTGAGACTAGGGGGTAAAGGAGGAACAAACAGACTTGCAGAGACAGCCAGGGAATCAGCCAGGTGATTCAAATCTCTAGGAATATATGACAGTTCAAAAAACATAAATGAGTCTCTGAGTTTCCATACCTCATCCCTGTAGGCCTTCAGTCTAATATTTTTCGTCTGAAAAGTGTTGTTGACCTGCTGTATGATGAGGTATGCGTCCCCAAAAATCTTCATGCACATGATCCCCATCTCCTTGGCCACTTCAACTCCCAGCAGCAAGGCTTCATATTCTGCTACGTTGTTTGTGGTTTTGAAATCGAGCTTATACGATAGGTGAATGTTCTCCTTAGATGGGGAGATCAACACGACCCCTACGCCTGCTAAGTTTTGAGCACTTGCCCCATCGAAATACATGGTCCATATTGCTATTGTGACTTCTTCGGGCTGCGAACGGGTGGGCTCAGTGAGCTGAATTGATGTCTGCTGATTATCATCTATTTGCAAGATGAAAGATCCAAAATCAGTGTCCACAGCGTAGATGGGGTGATTTACTGAGCGACTCTCCTTGCTTATAATGGACGCTAGCTGATTTTCCCTGTACAATCTCTTAGTTTCTCCTCCAAACATGGGAATGGTGGTGTATGTGAGATCCATCTGAAGGGTGCCGCCCAATCTTTTGCTCCATGACCGGGAAAGCAAAAGGCTGAATTTTGGAGGAATATCAGCCACTACGATGTCCATCATTAAGCTTTTCGAAGGCAGTTGAGTTAAGTTTATAGCAAGGTCTTTGACGAGGCCCAAGCACTTGACCTTCCTGGAGTCAAAGGAGAATAAATCATGGTAGGGCTTAGTAATTCTGAGGTCGATCTCATCCATCACAGCGTTTGGCATTAAGTTATGAGAGGCTCCTGAATCCAACAAACAGTTATGGAGTATTTTATCATGGATGTTCAAGAATATATAGAATGGTGGGCAAGTTATCCGGATTTATGTGTGAACGAAATGAACGAACATATACAGAATCATAATAACAGACATTTTGCAAAGATAACAAAGATACAGTAAACACATATTCTATTAAATGGCGGAAATAGAACAGACTCTAATACAATTGCTAGAATGGTGGTAGCTATCTCTGGGAAGAGATGTGGCTGCTACGCTCATCCGTGCCAAGCTGAATAAAAAATGAGGCCAAAGGGGCCTATTTATAATAAGAATGAGGTGAGAACCCCAAAAGTCCAAAACCTAACCCCAGAAGATGAACCGTCATAAAGTTTGCGGCCCCAAGGTGGTAAGTTGAACAGTCAACTTCCCGGGGTCATAACTTTTGCATACGATCTATGATTTGGGTGTTCGATATCTCGTTGGAAAGGTTTGTCTAAGATTTACAACTTTTGGTCAGCCAAATGCATGTCAATGGCAAATGTTTGGACCCGAATCTCCAAAAAACGTCGTTTAGGGCCTCAAAACGGCCCCAGAAGTTTAGGACTCGAAAAATTGCAGAAAAATAACTAGGAAATTGCCACAATGGACAATTGTTTTGAGCCAGTGGAATAGGTGGGTGGCCACCGATCTCCATCTGGATCAATCCTCCCTCCTTAGGAAGCAATGGTCTCCATTGCATCAAATCCCATATCATATCTCGAACTGTGTGTTGAGTTGATCTCCTGGTGCGACATTTGTTGAAGTGAAGAGGCTGCTTTTCTTTGGCATCCCGAGAGGGTTGTAATTGTTGTGTGGATGATTTGTTTTTGGAGGAGCACCTTGAATGCATGGTCTTGCATTGTAGAGGTACTCGGATAGATGAGGAAATAATGACTCTATTTTCTTCTTGTGTTTGATGAGCAAAGACACCCTGTGCAAAGGGTGTGGAGGTCTCTGTGATCTTATGTTCTCCTTCAGACGCAATTGTGAGGAGGAATTATTTTCTGGTGTGGGAGCTTATCTTCCTACCCTGCGATACTGTGGCAGGTGCAACTGTCTCTGGGATCCAGTAGAGTTGTCCTCCCAAAGTGACAATGACACTGCAAGGCCGTGACTCATATACAGCATGACACTTCCACATATATGGTTGTCCTAAAAGAACGTCACAGACTTCAAGTGGGGCCACATCACACAGTACCTCATCTTTGAAAGGCTTGATTCCATATGGCAGGAGGCATTGTTGAGTAATGCAGATACCTCGTCCTTGGATTAGCCAACCAATGCTGTAAGGTTGATGGTGTGGTGTTGTTGGAAGCTCCAATCTCTTGACCACTTCTGTTGAGATCAGGTTCTTTTGGCTGCCATTGTAAACAACAAAATTTAGAGGCATTCCCTTCACTCACATCTGTGAGTGGAATAGGCGCTCCTTTGCCTCTGACTCTTCAGGATCCTCTAGTTGAATCTGTGCGGTAGCAACAGTGGCAATGGGGTCTGCATCAATTATCTACCTCCCATTGTCTGCAGCTGTGGCATTGGGTTCGGAATCAGAATCAGGATCTGATTGTGAAGATTTGATCTCAGCCACTAATGACTGCTTTGAGCGACATTCATCAGTGTTGTGCCAAGGTATTTTATGAAATTTGCACCTCTTACCAGTGTCCTTCTTTGTCTTTCCATCCCTCTTCTTTGCTTGTGGCGAGGACTAGTTGTCCTTTCCTTGTCCTGTGTTTTGCGGGCCAGGGTTTCCCTTGCCTTGCTTCTGCGCTGGGTGCACAGGTCCAGAGTCTTGCTTGTTCTTTTGTCAAAATTTCTCCTCGATTTTGACAGCATACTGATAGGTGGATCCAAGTGAAGAGATGTCGAGGAATTCCATCTCAGTTCAGATGTACCGATGTAGACCACTGCGATATTTCAGAATCAGGTGTCACTCGGAGTCCTTGATACTCAGCTTTGTACACAAGGTATGAAATTTGTTGGTGTACTCCGACACCATCTGGTCCCTTTCTTGACGCAGAATAGTCCATTTTGTGTACTGGTCATCATAGTTTCCCACAAGGTAATATTTTTCCCTGACGGCATCTATGAAAGAGGCCCAAGTGGGATTTGTTTCAAACATTCCAACCTCGTCTAATGAGTTTTGCTCACAATAAGTACCCCACCAATTTTGGACATGGGGGACTGCCTTAAGGAGCGCAAAGATGATCTTTTCTCTGTCGGAAAAATTGTGGACAGAGAAATACCCTTCTAGAATATTCAACCAATTATCCAGGGCATCTGCATCAATGTTGCCTTCAAATAAAGGAATATCAAAGTTAACTTGTACCTTAAAGGAATTTGCATCCCCGAACCGACTCCTTGTTGAAGATGCACTCGCCATTGCCAGCATTCGCAGAAGGATTTGGGCGAAACTATCCATCATCTCGTTCCTCTGTCACTCGAGGGATTCCTCGAGCAGCAACTTGATAGGATCTCCTGCTCCATTGTCTCTCTTTTCTTCTGCCATGGGAGGTCGTTTGGGACAGCGAGAATGATCAAGTGAAACTAGTTCGAGACCAAACTCTCTATACTCGGACCTCGTCGGGGACATGCACCGAGAAAAAATCAAAGAGCAGATTGCTCCGATACCACTGATCTGGATTTATGCGTGAATGAAATGAAAGGACATATATAGAATCGTAATCACAGACATTTTGCAAAGATAACAGAGATACAGTAAACACATATTCTATTAAATGGCAGAAATAGAACGGACTGTAATACAATTGCTAGAATGGTGGTAGCTATCTCTGAGAAGAGATGTGGATGCTACGCTCATCCGTGCCAAGCTGAATACAAAATGAGGCCAAAGAGGCCTATTTATAATAATAATGAGGTGAGAACCCCAAAAGTCCAAAACGTAACCCTAGAAGATGAACCGTCATAAAGTTTGCGGCCACAAGGTGGTAAGTTGAACAGTCAACTTCCCGGGGTCATAACTTTTGCATGCGATCTCTGATTTGGGAATTCGATAGCTCGTTGGAAAGGTTTGTCTAAGATTTACAACTTTTGGTCAACCAAATGCATGTCAATGGCAACCATTTGGTCCCGAATCTCCAAAAAACATCGTTTAGGGCCTCAAAATGGCCCCGAAAGTTTAGGACTCAAAAAATTGCAGAAAAATAACTAGGAAACTACCACAATGGACAATTGTTTTGAGCCAGTGGAATAGGTGGGTGGCCACCGATATCCATCTGGATCAGCAAGAGTCCTTTATGTCTTCGATCACGGAGCCCAGGGTTACAATAGGGTTGTCATCTTGCAGGTTCACAAATTCAGTGTCAATGTGCACCTTGGGCTGAAGGGAATTCAGAATGGAGGTTTTAAATGCATCATTATTCATCAACTCAATTAAAGGAAAAGGGATTTTCAATTTTTGAATTTTAGACTCAAGGTTGAAGGAATGATGCAGCCTATCTGGAAACCTTACCTCATGAGCTGTAGGTTTGAGTTGGACTTGATCAGGTGTGGTTGAAGGTGCTGGTTTATGCAATGCTTTGGATGGAACAGCTACTTTCTTTGGTAAAACAACAACCTTTCTAGCAGGTGCAACATGCTGCTTGACGGGTACAACATTATTTTTGAGTGGAGCAACCAACCTAGACCTCAGTTGGAAACCTCCCTGACCATCATCCTGATAGACAACCTCTTCAGTGATCTGCTCATCAATCAGGGCTTCTTCGTACTCTGCCTGTGTCAGAAAAGAATAGTCCACCTCATCCTCCATGCAGTGGATATTGTCTTCGGCTTCTCCTTCTTCTTCAATGAATTCTATCCCTTCTTCTAATACAACATTTTGAAATGGAGCTCTTATCCTCTAGTCTTCCCCTTGATTTCTCTCCCTTTTGAGAATCTGAACAGGGGGGTTTCCTCTTCTATAAGGGACAAAATTTGGGTTTTGAGGAGAAAAGTAACTTGGCCCTTTACTCCTCACCGACAGATGTTCTTGGTCCTTCAATTTAGACATTTCAGCAGTCAGGTTATCTAAAAGTTTGGTCATTTTTTCAATCTTGTTCTCTAATGTCGAAGCCCCACTGTAGTCTGCTGGCTGCTTTCTCCTGTCTACCTTCCCTTTGACCTTCTGAGATGCCATAATGTTTGACTCTACCTCTAGGGCAGCATCCTGCATGAGTGATAAGGAGGCAGACCTCCTTTCTCTGAGAAGTAGGCAGAATTCAGAGTCAAAGGCATTCGCATAAGTTATCATAGCTGAGGTACCGGTGGGCTTAATCTCAGTGGGGATCTTGATGTACATGTTGTTGAATCTCTTGGTAAATTTGGAGACAAACTCACCATTTTCTCTTTTCAGGTGGCTGAATTCTGTGATATAGTAGAGGTGGTCTCTCCTCTCTCCCCAATGCTTTAGGAAAATGTCATCTAGGGCCTCTATGCCTGCCACTGACCCAGCAGGCAATTCTTTAAACCACTTCCTAGCCTGGCCATCCAGGCTTTGCACAAAAAATCTGGTCCATACATCTTCTTGTTCTATATTTATATTTTCAGCATAGCTATAAAAAGCCTCTAGATGTTCTTCAGCAGTGAAATCCCCTTCCCCTGTAAACTTAGGCATATACTTGAGGTAATCCCCGGTAGGCATGGCTATGAGAGGATTTGGCAAAATTAGGGGCGCATACCTAGCTACCAGGATCCTTTCCATCTTGGTCAATTGAGGGGTAGCCATATTGGAAATGGGTATGGACAGGGATGTGGAAGGTGGCATTGATGAAAATATTTGCTGAGAAGGCGGTGGTATACTTATCCCAGTGGATTCCCCAGGGATTGGATCTTCACAAGCAACAGTGCTTGAAGATGCCCAAGCCCTAGATTTTTCTGATGTATCTAAAAATTTCTAGGAATTAAAAGCTTACGCAGAAGAAATAATAGCAGAAATATTTCTTGAAATACCTGATGTAGCGTTTTGTGCAGCACTGCTGGTCTGTCTTAGTAAAGCCCTAGCTTTCCTCAAGATTTCTTCTGGATCTGAAACAGGTGTTGCCACGGTGTTGCTGGTGGCCCCTTTGGGTTTGCTCTAGTACTTGGTCTTCTTGAAGCCACCTTATATCAATGGAGTCACCAGATAGATGATTACAACCATAATAAAGTCCAAGCCTTGTCTATCATCAAAGCATGGATCTATGTCGTATCCCAGGGAAGCTGAGCTTCAGTCTCCTCTCCCCAGCAGCGGCACCAATTTGTTATCACTCTAGGAAACTCCTCTAGGTTGGAGCTCGAGGATGCCTGGTAACTTAAACTATTTTTAGGGTTTTTCTGAATTGGATCAAGCCGGATAACCTATATAACCTCTCACTCTCAAGACCTGCATGAAGCTCACTCAATCACAAGGCTTTTAGTTACAACTTGTTCAGTAGTTTGACAAAAAGGTGCAGGGATGGAGAACTCACCAGGCTGGCAGACTTACACACATAACACATGCATATAAATGGCTAAATCCTATTGAGGTTGGTGTTTCTAAATCAAATATCACTAGATAACCAATAGGATGACAGCTATCGGCCCTTTAATAAATCTGAAAATTACCTAAATGCACATTCAGGCAATAAACACAGTAAAGAAAGAGATGGCTAAACAAATCGCAACAAAAGAGCTTATACTTTAGAGTAAACCAGATGAGACGCTTGATAATGGAACAGGCTCATAAATCCCCGTAGTCGACCTTTATTAATCAAAAAATCATGGGCTTTATAGCCTCTTACAAAATTTACAGATCCTGAAAGTCCGATCTATTTACACAAAAAAATTTAAAGTAGTAGTTTTTTCCGATTAGGGCTTCAAACCCTTGCTAACTGTTTGTTTATCTACTGCAAAGATCTAGTTCACTGAGTGAACTTTAAATGACTGAAGTGGTCACTGATAATCACCACTGAGGGTTTACTATCAAGTTCCCGCCAACAACCAGTGTTTCTGTGTTTACTGAAGTGATTTTCCTCATTTAATCTGCTGGATTTTCTCCATCTCGCCGTCGCGGTTTCGGCGCTACAAGTCTCTATTTTCCCACAGTTTATCGACTTACCGCCACTGTCGCCGATCGAGGATTTTTCTTTTAGCTCATCAACGCTCTGAATCTATACTATACTTCTCTCCATCATTGGCTCGTCGGCGATCAGGAGCTATGATGGCTAATGCATCGAAACCTTTTTTCATGGACGTTGCTGCAGTTTTAGAGGTGAAACTAACTAAATTCATCGTTATCGGGAGTTGATTGACGATGTTTGAATTGGAGCTTTAGCCTCTTGTTTCACCGACCCTGCGGAGGAGCTTAGTTTTAAACTTCGTCGATCCGTAGTACTTCAGTTTCCCACGGTTGCAGATCCTCATTTAATTATCCTGCTGCCGGTTAGTCTTTAGCCTTTCCGACGTTACAGCTCCATAGTGAACTATTTCGCCACCAGTTATTCTTTAGCATCTCCGACGCCGAAGTTTCCATCTGCTCGCGGAACCCGTAGTTTGTATATCTTCCACCCTTACGAATCCTTAGAGGACTAATTCACCGACGGTTAGTCTTTAGACCCTCCGATCGTCGATGTGTTCATTTATTGTCGCGCTATCAGAATGTTTCTTGTCATCGATCAGAAGCCGTAGTCAGTTTGCTTCCCACCGTTGCAGCTCCCTAGGGAACTAGCTCGTCGATCGTTAGTCCTTTAAATTTTCAACGCCAACACTATGGAAACCTTTAGCTTTATCTCGTCGATCTGTAGTCTTTAGTTATTTCGATCGCCGACATCTTCATCTGGTCGCGAAGGCCTCGGTCTCTCTTTTTTCCACCGTTACGTCCCTTTACTAGACTAATTCGTCGATGGTTAGTCTGTATGCCTTCCGGTCCTTCGATTCCTTAGTGAACTATATTGCTGACTAACTGTCTTTTCAACTCCAACACGTAGTTTTCATTCCCTCCGACCGGCGGTGACTTTGATTTATCCGCTGCCTTTAATCATTATTTTCTCTGTAGTTGCGGCTCCTTAGGGAACAAGCTCACCGATAATTAGTCCTTTCAAGTTCCGACGCCAATGAGTCTGTAAGTTGTTTCAGAACCCACTGTAAGTTTCTCTTTTGCTTTTGTGGCTCCGCAGTGAACTATTTGGCTGACAGTTTAGTCTTTTCAATTTCCGACTTCTGTTACTTGAATTTGGTGGCATTTTATTTTTTCATATCATCGACATTTCGACACCTTTCAGCTTTACCTCGCCGCTGCTTAATCCTTAGTTATTTCGATCTGATTTCATCGCTGTCTGAGGTCATTGGAAGTCTTAATCGAAATGCTTAGTCACTATATTCTCCACTGTTGCGGTGCCTTTGAGAACTAGCTTGCCGATCTGAAGTATTCACAACTTCTGATTAATGTTTGAAAATGTTCTAATGGTGTAAACAGTTTCAGCAATATGCCTATCTGCCGAAGGGGTCTTCCACCTGCTATTTATCTTCCATCTTTTAGTGGCTAATGAGATGTTTTGATCCTCGCCCAAGCCACCGAAACCACAACTTTGTGAAATTTGCATAAAAAATAGAGGTCTTCAAAACTGTTAGTGATCTTCANAATAAATTTATTTTATTTGGGATATAACACGATGGAAGTGAAAAAGCACATAAAAGGCTAAGGTTGAAAGTTAAGTTTTTGGATTCTCGAGTTTCGAAGGCGGAAGTGCGGAATGCAGAAGATTGGTTGATCGTTCTGTCAAATGTTAAAGTTTAGATTCCCAAATTTCAAGGTCGAAAAGGCGAAAGGAGGAAGTGTGGAAGTGCAGAAGGCACAAGCTGTGCCATTCACTCCGTTAAAACCTTGAGGTTCTGATTCCCTAGTTTCGATGTCGAAAGTGCGGAAGCGGAAGTGCAGAAAGGGAAAGGTTAGTGCAGAAATTGCCATTCTGGGCATAGAATGGATAAGTGAAGGGCGGAATGACTGTTACATTGGTTTCCAAGCCTAAAGATGAATGTTGAATAGCATGTTAACATCCATGCCCTGGTTAGAAAGGAGAACAAGAGTTCTTGAAGCAAAACAATTAATAATTCTACATTATGGGGTATGGGAACGTTACATATTGGCATCAGAGCTATGGGTCACAGCGCTAGGCCTAAATGGGCCAGAATGAGTAGATGACAGAGACAAGAATATCCTTTGATACCAACATTGTATTACAATACAAATTGGTATCAGAGCTAATGGTTACAACATTGGGCCTGGATGGGCCATGTGACAGTAAGTAAATGGTTTCTAATTCTGAAATTGCCATGCAACTAACAAATGATGTTGTTAAACACATTTTGCAGAGTCAAAGTGCAGATTGAAAAACTGGGTTTTCGGCTTAGCCATGAGAACCTATGACATGTATGATGCATGGAATACCTATGAGCACGAGGAAGATACTATGGGGGAAAACGTCTGAGTTGTAAATGTTGATACCAAGTCTAATGGAAGGAGATTTCAAGATACTTTTCCAAATATTGCAGCCACCATGAGAAGCTTGATTAAAGCTCAGAAGAGCAACATCAACTGAATGCTGCCATGCTGCAGAATTTTACAGACATCCAAAGGCAGATGAGCTCTGGGAGTCGTATAGAAAAACCAAAAGGCAGTAAGAGAAGTGCCAGAAGGAGAAGGAGATCTTCTAGTAGGTCATCTAACTCGGAAGGATCCATTAGGGGTTTGATCTCTTCATATCATAGAGAAAAGAGAAAGAGGTGTTATAGAAACAACTCAGAGGATGAGTTCAAGAAGGCATTGCCTCCTACCTTTAACGATGAGGTAAATACTGGATAAGAAGGTGAAGCTTGGCTTCTTGGGATGAAGAAATATTTCCAAGTCCAAGACTATTCAGGAAATATGAAGGCTAGGTTAGGAATCTTCAACTTTAATGGAAGAACATCCATTTGGTGGGAGCACCTTTGGAAGGTAAAGAAGATTAATGACAGGAAAATTGTGTGGAAACAAATTAAGAAGTATTTCAAGTAGAAATACCTCTCTAACAGGTATTATGTTGACAAGATCAAGGAATTCCATGAGCTGAAATTGGGACATGAGACAATGGAAGAGTATGCCAACAAGTTCCTGGAACTTTTGAGGTATGTCAGGTACATTAAAGATGATAAAATGAAAATCCAACTTTTTCTGAGTGGGCTGCCTCAAGCCTACAAAGATAGGATTCAGTTTTATGAACCTAGAACTCTGGAAGAAGCAATAATGAAAGCTAAGTATTGGTATGAGAAAATAAAGGGAAAACCCGATATCTATAAGGTTTGGAAGGACAAAAAGAATGAAAATTCTGATCAAAGGAAGAAAGGTTTCAAACCTTCTCACTTCAGAAATCAGTAGAGGCAGCCATCACAAGATGTGAATCATCCAGCCAGAGTGATGGGGGAAAAGACAAGAGATACACAATAGAACATAGAACCACTCCAATGTTGGAAATGTACAGGGCCCCACTGTGCGCAAGAATTTCCCACTTGAAGATGGTTTTTTAAGGCAAGCTCATAACATTCAGGAACCAGAAACAGTGGGGCAGGTAGCAAGGACTATCCCTAGGATTTATGCAGCACTAGAGGACCACAAGGAAGACCATCATTCAATAGTGATTTAAGTTGCAGGTAACATTGTTGGGAAATTTGTTTCTATTTTAAGTGACCCTAGATCTACTCATAGTTACATCACTCCTAAAGTAGTTGAGATTTGTGCTTTTAAGAAGTTAAATCATAGCAAATCATGGTTAGTTTAGCTAGCCACTAGGACTAAGAGAAAGGTTAGTGAAGTGGTAGAGAAATTTCCATTGGTTAAGGATGGATTGGTTACTTATGAAGATTTGAATGTTCTACCACTTGGTTCCTATGATATCCTCATTGGAATGGATTGGTTAGAACCACACATGGTTAAGCTTGATTGTTACAATAATACTTTTAAGTGCATAGATGAGGAAGGAAACTTAAGGGTTGTAAGAGGCATTCCAAAGGTGATCTCTGCTAGGCATATTTCAGCAATGCAGCTGAAGAAGTTCTATAGGAAAGGTTTCCAGCTGTATGCATCCCATGTGTTGGAGGTAGCAGAGAATGAAACTCCTAGGTTGGAGGAATTTCATGTGTTGCAGAAATTCAGGGATGTTTTTCCTAATGAAATTTCAAGGCTTCCTCCAAAGAGGGACATTGATTTCACAATTTAACGTGTGCTAGGAGCAGCACCAATGTCCAAGACACCCTACAGGATGAGTACACCAGAAATGCTAGAGTTGAAGATGCAGCTGCAAGAGTTGTTGGAGAAGAAGTATATCAGGCCGAGTGTGCTTGGGGAGCACCAGTTCTATTTGTGAAAAAGAAAGATGGTACATTCAAGTTGTGTATTTATTATAGACAGCTGAACAAAGTCACTGTCAAGAATAAATACCCTTTGCATAGGATTGATGACCTCTTTGATAAAATGAGAGGAGCAATGGTATTTTCCAAGATTGACTTGAGGTCTGGTTACCATCAAGTAAAAATCAAGGATGAAGACATTCATAAGACAGCCTTCAGAACAAGGTATGGACATTATGAGTTTGTGGTGGTACCATTTGGTCTCACAAATGCACTAACTACATTTATATGCCTTATGAATAGTGTTTTCAATAGTTATTTGGATAAGTTTGTTCTTGTTTTCCTTGATGACATTCTCATTTACTCTAAGAATGAGGAAGAGCATGAAGAACATCTGAGATTAACATTGGAATTGCTCAAGGAACATAAGTTGTGTGCAAAGTTGAGGAAGTGTGACTTCTATAAAGATAGATTTCATTATTTGGGTCACATTATCTCATATGAGGGTATATCTATGGACCCTAAAAATATTGAGGCCTTTATGGATTGGCCTAGCCCAATAAATGTGACAGATGTAAGATATTTTATGGGCCTTGCAAGATACTACAGGAGATTCATTGACGGATTCTCCAAGGTTTCACATTCAATCACTTCTTTGCAAAATAAGGGGATAAAGTTTGAATGGACACCAAGGTGTGAAGAAAGCTTCCAGCAGTTGAAGAATATTCTCATAAGTGCATCAATGTTGAAGATTGCAGACCCAGGAAAGGGTTTTGTGGTGTGTATTGATGCATGCGGTCAAGGACTTGTAGGATTTCTTATGCAAGACAACCACGTGGTATGTTATGAGTCAAGGAAGTTGAAAGATCATGAGAAGAACTATGCCACTCGTTATTTAGAACTTGTAGCGATATTACATGCGCTCAAGATGTGGAGGAATTACTTAATGGTCAGAAAATTTGAGTTAAGGAAAAACCATTGTGATATGAAATATTTGTTTGATCAGCCAACTCTAAATGCCAGGCAAGCTAGATGGTTGGATTTTTTATGTGAGTTATATTTTGAAATAAAACACATAAAAGGAAAAGAAAACAAAGTGGTTGATGCACTTAGCAAGAAGGTGCATGGAATGCACTTGGAATCTCTTAGTATTTTCCAACTAGATTTCAGACAACAAATTGTTAATCATACTGTTGAAGATTAAATGTATGTGTAGATAAAGAACAAATTGCAGCAGTAAAGTCTTGAGAAGAGGTACGAGGGGTATAAATTGGAAGCAGATGGACTTCTTACTTATAAAAAAAGGATTTATATTCCAAATGTAGTAGATTATAGGAGAATTGTTATGGATGAGATCCATCAAGCTCCATATTTTGGTCACCCGGGATATGAGAAGACAATTGCTATAGCCAAAAAGCAGTATTTTTGGCCAGGAATGAAGAAGGAAATTGTAGAATATATTTCAAGATGCATGAAATGTCAGCAGGTAAAGGTTGCGCATCAACACCCAACAGGTTTGTTGCATCCTTTGACAGTTCCAGAATGGAAATGGGAAGTTGTTTCCATGGTTTTTATTACAGGGTTGCCAATGACTTGGAGATGGCATGATTCCGTCATGGTTGTGGTGGAAAAGTTGACAAAGGAAACACATTTTATACCAGTTAAGTCCACACATAAGACTGATGATATTGCAAAAATATTCATGAAGGATATTTTCAGACTACACGGATTTCCTAAGGCAATAGTCTTTGACAGGGATCCTAAGTTCACTTCCAATTTTTGGAAGGGTTTGTTTGCATATTTGGGTACAAAGCTGAACTTCAGCACTGCCTACAATCCTCAGACTGATGGACAGATAGAAAGAGTGAATCAAGCACTTGAAGACATGCTTTGCATGTATATGATGGACAAACCATCCAAGTGGGAAGATTATTTACACTTGGTAAAATTTTCCTATAATAATGGACAACAAGCATCCTTGGGGATGATTCCCTATGAAGCTTTGTATGGAAGAAGGTGTAGGATACCAGTGACATGGGATCATCCAATGAACATGATCATGCTTGGTCCATAATTCCTCAAGGAAATGGATCAAGAGGTTGCAAAGATCAGCCAAAACCTAAAAGCAGCCCAAGACAGACAGAAAAGCTATGCAAATAAGCATAGAGTGCATAGAGAGTTCAATGTTGGGGATCATGTTTACCTTAGAGTGAGGGCAAGAAAGAGTTCCTTGAAGCTTGGAAGTTGTTCCAAGTTGTCACCTAGATATTGTGGGTCATTTGAAGTGCTTGAAAGAATAGGGCCAGTTGCATATAGAATTGCATTGCCTGCTAGCACTAGAGGTCATAATGTTTTTCATGTTTTTTTGTTTAAGAAATATGTACATGATACTAACCATGTGATAAATTGGGACGTGATTCCGATGGAACCCAAGGGAGAGTTTCAAACCGAGCCATTGTGCATCCTTGATAGGAAGGTCACCATGCTCTGGAATCGAGCCATAGGACAGGTAAAGGTGCAATGGGAGCACTATGGTCCTTAAGAGGCTACGTGGGAGTTGGAGGATGCCATGCAATTGGAACATCCATTTTTGTTCAATTTGTAGAGCACTGAGGTAGTACCAGTGTAGCATTTTGTTCAGTTTTGATGAGCGCTAAGGACAGTGTTGTTGTATGGGGAGGGAATTGTAATACCCCAGTTTTGACCCAATGGTATTTTGATTGTACATGATGTAAATATTGTATGGAATCGTGGCGAGGAGCTCAAGGCCAAGGCCATGCCATTGATTGATGTTTTGTGGATAGGTGATCAAGGTTGATACCTATCGTTTTGGTGCTAAGTTAAGCATAGAGCATCATGAATATCATGTAAATGCATAATTTAATAAAATACCCCAACTAGCTATGGGACTGCAACGTGAAAGAGATGGGGGCATGATTCCATAAGGCATAGGGTGGGGATTTAATCAAACCCCCTGAGCCAATAGGGTGAGACAAGGTGTCAAAGGGGAAATCCATGTACCCTCATCTACCATTTTGTCCTATGTCCTCGATCATTAATTTCTTCAAGAAGTTGGATGAGGTAGTTAATGATTTGGGTAGAGTAAGCCATGGCAATTTGATTGCCTTTCTAAGCAAACCTACAAGTCTAGATTCTGGGAGGTCGCATTCTTGCTTCTGTAGCAAGTAACCGTGTGATGCGTGCACAGTCCGTCCTTTCTCCAAGATGCACAGAAGGTTTTATTATTCCTGAGGGGTTTGAGATGGTTATTACTCATTATTAATTCACTGTACATTCGGACATCCACACAGAGCGTTCATTCATGCAGGAATCATTGTTGTTCAACTACCGAGAGTCACGGAAGTGTTGTTCCGCAGTGTTCTTAATTGTGCGTAAGTGAACCCTACTGTTTTCTTTGTGTTACAGAGTGACATGCAAACATGTTATCTATGTTTTAGAGTGGAGCTTTGTGTTGTTGAGTCTCCCTGTGGTTTGCTATGATATGTGCACCCTAGTTCAGGTCTGAACTGTATTGAAGACTTACGAGTGGAAGACATGTAGAATGTGCTTGCTAAACCTAGTGTGGAACCTCACAATAAGATAAGAGCAGCTGGTGGATATGCTTTGTACATCCTGAAGAGCATTGGAAGGGAAGGTGTAGTGCGAGGCACTATGGAGCAGATAAGGGGGCACTTCCTTAATTTGGGTGTGTAGGCAACGTGGATGCCAGGACAGATAGATCTTGTGAAGGTGTCCTTAACTCTATGGATGAGCTCACTAGCTTAGCAGTTATTCCTGTCCACTGCCTTAGCATCCTGATAAATCCAATTAGTTGGCTTGGTTGTATAGCCCGTGAAACCTAGCAGTGAGATGGCTTGGTCGAGTAGACTGTGAAACCCATCTGTTGTCTTGGTTGTGTCTTGTTTTTCTTTGGTCCGTGTGTGTAATCCTTGGTTGGGTAACCTATGAATGATGGCTTGGTTGAATGTCTGATAAACCAATCTGTTGGCTTGGATGGTCCTTGATATAATGTTGGCTTAACTGTGTACAGTATGATAAACCCAATTGTACGCTAGCTTGGATGAGTAAGCCTAATAAACCCAGCAATGTTTGGCTTGGAATCCTATAGCCTGATAAACCCAACTTGGTGTTGGCTTGGCTGGATAGTTTGATAAACCCAATTGTGAGATGGCTTGGCTATGTAACATGTGAACCCATCTATTGGCTTTACTGTGTGTTGAGTTATCGATATGTGTAAGTCATTTGTTCCCTAGTTCCTTGTGGAAATCATGCCTAGTGGGTGGCAGTGGTGTTGAGATATTAATGAAGACACTAGCCTATGGTTGGGTGGAATGTTGTAGCAACATAGCTAGTGGTGGGACAGCTTGATCATCCAAGATAAGTATTCTTTGTTATGTTATTTTTGCAATGTATTTTCTTATGAATTGTTATGTTTATGTTGAATGCATATGGGTGATTTAAGTAGAAGTTACTTGTGAATATTTCCTGCATCTGCATGTATATTTTCCTTGTAGGTTCAATGCATTTTTTCCTAATTCCATGAAGGCTAGAGGCTTGATCAAAGGGTAAAAATACCTCGGATTGGGTGTTTTTTCCCCTTGGAATCCTCCTAAGGAAGGCAGAAGGCGGAAACCAGAAAGGAGCAATTGAGCAAGGTAGAAATGTTGTGTTTCCACACCCCGGGATCCGCCTGCAGGAGGCGGAGGGCGGAAGCGAAAGAGCATAAAAAAGGCTAAGATCAAAAGTTAAGTTTTATGATTCCCAAGTTCCACACTGAAGGGAAAAAATGAGGAACCATGGATAGAGTTTCTGTCGTTTGATAGTTTTTCAACTTTCGAGTTCCGGAGGCGGAAGGAGAAATATTGGTTGAACGTTCCGTCGAATGTTGAAGTTATGATTCCTGAATTCTAAGGTCGAAAAGGTAGAAGTATGAAAGTGCGGAAAGAGTAAGCTGGGCCATTCACTCCATCGAAACCTTGAGGTTCCAATTCCCTATTCCGAGGTCGAAAGTGCGGAAAGGGAAAGGTTAGTGCAGAAATGGCCATTTTAAGCGTAGAATGGATAAGTGAAGGGTGGAACGACTATTACATCATTTTCCAAGACTAAAGATGAATGTTGAAGAGTGTGTTAACGTCCATGCCCTAGTTAGAAAGGAGAACAAGAGTTCTTGAAGAATTTTTTTTAATAATTTCGCATTATGGGGTGTGGGGACGTTACAACATTTTCCAGTTCAATTTCAATTTTATTTCAAGTTTTTCAAATTTATAGTGCACAACACAGTGTTCTAATATTTTGATTTGCACATACTCATGCCTTGGGATAAGAAGTTGAATTTTTTATATGTTGTAGAGGAGGCCTTTCTCTACCTACACACCAAATTTGAAAAGAAGAAAGTTAGTTTAGAACTGACATCATATAGTGCCACTGCCCTCTTTTTCTTTGACTTCGTTGACCTATGTGTTGATATTTTTTAGGGCATTATAGCTACAAGGATTACCTGATTTTTTGACAAAAACATCGTTGGATAATCTGATCTATACTTTTGAGTTGGCCTGATTTAATTACTGGTTAATGTTATGTTTTGATATTATTGTGATGACATGAGATGATTAAATTTTGTTATATGATGTGATGACTTATCATTACCTATGAGTAGGTCTAGCTATATCTTGATATTAATGTACGTGTGTATAATATTTATATAGGGATATGACCTTTAATGGTAAATGATGTCATGGAACATTGAACATGAATACATGATGAAATTACTATATTATATTATGTTATTGATGTTTTTTCAAGTGTGGCATGAAGAGCCATAGATGCATATGGACTCCTGATTGAGTAGTGATGTGGACACAAGATGGTGTCAACATTTGTGATTTTCATGTGCGTGTCATTGCTTTTCATGATTGTTGAAAAATACTATTGATATGTTTGTCTGTAGATGTGTGTTGAGATATTGTTGTCTCTAGATGTGTGCTGATATAGGAATGATATTTACCAATTAATATTTTACATGGGAAAATTGTATGAAGAGTGTGACATGAGTACTATTCGAGGAGGAGGTGTAGGTTATTCCTGCTTACTAGCACTCCTTTTTTTGCAACAAGATGGAACAAACATGTTTTTTCCTAAAGGCTGCAAGTTTCCATGGGGTTAGGTTGTGGATTTGGTCATTCATGAGGATATACTAAGGGGCATGCGATAAGATGCCATTTCTTATTCCTAAGTAACCACCAGTCTGTTGTCAAAGGTTAGTATCCTAGGTTAACTATGTCCCAACGACAACACTAATACAAACATTATACCAATTCACTTTCAAATCAACATGTGCAATCAATAACTTTCAAATCAAGCAATAGATTTACATTAGTTCGATTGAAAAAAATACAATTACTTAAGGATATTTTTCTCATGCCCCAAAGGGAAGTCTAAAGGTTGTCCCAATGCAAAGCATCTTTGACAAACGCTTGGTGGTCTACAAAATTTATAGTTTATTAACAACTCGTCGTAAAGAGACAAACTATGTAATGCATGTGCAACAACAAATTTGGATGCTTTCCTTTTCATCAATAACTCATTGTCATTTCAAGTTATTCCTCAAATGAACAATTTGCACTAAGGAATGAGCACCTAAAACTATTTATGAATCCTACAATTTTCCCATGAGTGTGTGGATGACCATCAATATATAATATATTCTTGATGCTAAATTTTCTAGAAGCATAATCATGGATTTAGTCTAATGATAAAGAGGGCCACAAGATGGCATAAGGGCTACTAACTATTAGGGAGGAATGAATACGAGTGTAAGGATAAACAACGCAATATTTGCAACACATATTTTAGACTTAAAAATCATATAATTATTACTAAAAAAGGATAATTTGGTCCCAACATCAATCATAGGCAGAGAAGACAACCAAACACCATACAAAGTGTGTTTGTAAGAGATTTGGTATTTGCTTTGTAGATGGATAGGAAGTGAGAAGCCATCACTACCTTTGAACAATTGAATTGTACTTGGTGTGTACTTAAACTTTTTTTTATATTAATCTCATACAACTTTTTGGATCTCCTAGTAGAGATGTTTTGGATGGTATTGATACCATACTTTGGCTAACTAGAAATCCCGGCTTATTCAATTGAAGGAGATGGGTTGGTTAATTTAGGATGACATATAGTTGTTTTGCCCTCTAATTTTTCAAAAAATGAGAATATCAAAGTGTTTCTACATGTCTTTTCTATATCACCTATTGTATTTTTTACCATAGTGGGAGGTATTAGACCATCAACATTTGGCAATTGATCATTAATATAATCGGACAGTGTGTGATGTCGAGGGTTCTCCTTAAACCATTTACATTTTAAACAACCACATACTACTAGGGTGTCATAAAAGAGATCCATTTGATGGTGAACTGCCATTGATCCGAGATTTTGGGTAGAATATGGCTTGTTACAATTGATAGAGTAAATCAACCCTCCATTTTTGCCTACCATTTGCTTGCAGTATCTTGCTCCTAACAAGAGTTTGCAACTGTTTTTAACCGGTGGAATATTTTGTGCATACAAACTTGATCCCAAGTCAAGATCTTGTGAAATTCAATGCATAATTATTCACATACACATGCATAGATAATTTAATGTCCATTTTTTAAAATTTTACCAAAATGCCCAATTTTCCAATTTTTTCACAACTTTGGCTCTTGACTAGTTTTAGTGCCTTAGTCTCCAAATCAGCCCAATTGCTCCAAAATATTCAGAGAAGGTGTATGAATGATATAATAAATTGATTATTATGTTCAAGGATGTATTATGGCCCTCCAATCACTTCTGCAAGTCTGTACTAAACTATGAACAAGATAGATGATTTCACTGGCAACTTTGGGCTCAAATCCCCTCGGGGTAAGTGATAGAAATGGCTTCCCAAATGTGCAAAAACCCACTAGAATTATTAAATTGAAGTAGGTTATGTGTATAATACATTATCAAAGACTCATATGCATAACCAATCGACCTCCCATGGTTGTTATCACTTTTTTCAGTCAGATATAAAAAACTAGTTTTGGACCCTTGGGGAAATGAGGTGTAGTTTGCTCCAATCGCTATGAAATTCATCCCAAATTAGAGGAAATTTCACCTCAAAATGGGCCTCATAAAAAAAAAATTTAAAATAATAAAATAATATTTATTAATTTTGGAGGAAGAAAAGAAAAAAACTATTTTTTTGTTTGTATTTTCGACATATCTCCCCGTGTTTTTATTCAAATTTCGATCGGGAGAGCACATTGGATGCGGAATTAAATTCCACATACAACGAGTACCCACTCGGCATACTTTTGACAAACTCCGCTACCCCAAAAACAAGAAATACCTGAGAAAAACGTGATGATGATGTCATCATCACGTTTTTTCAGGTATTTCTTATTTTTCAGGTAGCAGGGTTCGTCAAAAGTATGTTGAGTGGGTACTCGTTGAGTGGGTACTCGTTGGATGTGGAATTTAAAAACATGGGGAGATCTGTCGAAAATACAAACAAAAAAGTAGTTTTTTTATGATACCTATCCCCAAATTTATATTAAAAAGTGTTTAAGACCTATACGGTTTTTCAAATTTAAAGTAATTTCATTGGCTAACACATGATGACATGGAATTTGAGTTAAAGTTAAAATGCCCATTTTGAGTTGAAATTTCCTCTAATCGGACAAAAATTCTCAGTTAATGAACATGAAACCAATAATATACTTTAATGACAATTCATTCATTCATAAATTATCAATATTTTATACATCCATTTGAATCCGTCAAGATTACAAGAGTTTATGACAAGGTAATGGGGAAATGGCACTGTTTCTTCATTATTGAGCAATAATACATGAGATTTATTAGCCTTTCAACCTGAGAGATTTCTGAAATTAAGGAGAAGAGAATTTACATCAGAATACAAAATACTGGAGCAAGATAATCTCCCTCAAAGAGATGAATAGCTCACCAAGTTCGCCTCACTCCATAGAGCTTAAATATGGTGAGAAAACTTGAGATGAAAGGAAGAACAATTTGAACTTGATATGTCCACGAGCTTCTGTAGCTTGCACCTGTAACTTATGACTCCATTGAAGCTTCTTGAAATACCTGAGTGGCCTCTTCAAACACCAACTAGGATGGAAATCTTTCACCATCAAAATTGGCCAAGGCATGAACTAGTCATCCACTTGCTCTCTCTCTTCACAATAACAATTTTCACAAATGATCAAAAGGGCCTTCTCATGGATGATCCCTACATTTTATAAACATTATTGGTCTTCTAAGGTTCCAAATCCAAGTCGAATTGGTGTGGATGCTCATGCTATGCCATCTGGCCTCTCTTCACCTTCCCTCTTCTCCCAAATTTGAGTAGGATCCTCTTGGACTTCTCCAACTCCCATGAGCACCCTCTAAGATGCTCTATTCAGGACTGAAATTTCATATATGTCAGATGTCAACCTTCAGATATGACTTGTGTCATAACTGTCATAGAATCTCCATCATTGGTGTCATATATGTCATAAATGTAAGGGGAATCTAACCAAGTGTCCATGAAACTCCCATTTGGCTCTTCCTCTCCCCATGTAAGTTTCATCCCAAAATCGATCTATGAAGTATATGGACAAGTATATTAACCTTATAATCCATCCAAAAACATTAGGCTTCCCATAGATTCGAGATTGCAAGAGGAGGATGCCATTTAACATAGGAATTCTAGCTTGAGTGGGCCCCATAGTCTCCATGTGTCTCCATTCTTCATAGCCATTTCATTTTTCACTTGCATTAATTTGATTAACTCCAATAAATAGATATTTATTCCTTCTAATTTCTAAACACCATTTATTATCTCCCTTATTAACTTCCCAATGTTTCCACCCAACCTAGGGAACTAATAGGATTGATGGAATTTTCCTGCTATGCAACTATTTGAATGGGGACATTACAGTCCTCCCTACCCAATATTGCTCATCCTCAAGCAATTTCAGATTTGGATGCTGCAAAATATTCTCCTCTTCTTATGTGGCATCTTCACTTGGTAGATCCTTCCATTGCACCAAGTATTATTTGATTGTTCTGCTCCTCAGTCGTCTCTCCCTTGTATTCAAAACCTTTTTCCGGAATAAGTGTGAGTTTTCCTTCATCATCCAAAGAAGGGAGTGTATCTAAAATTACAATTTGCTGACCAATAGCTTTCTTTAGACAGGAAACATGAAATACATTATGAATTTTAGTCCCTTATGGAAGTTCCAACTCATATGCTATTTCTCCAATCTTCTGGATTACCTTGTAGGGCCCATAGTATCTTGGCTTTAGATTTTCTGCTCCATTCCTTTTGAGATATGTTTGTTTGTATGGCTGAAACCTCAAATACACTAAATCATCAACCTGAAATTTCCTTTCCTCTCTATGTTTATCTGCATATTGTTTTCATTGATTTTGCGCTACCTGCAAATTTTCTTTTAAAAGCTTTAAAATTTCTTGGATATCTTCCACCCAATATTTAGATTTTGGAGATCTACTATCACCAAATATCATATCAGCAAATGTAAGTGCATCATAACCATATAATTCTATGAAAGGAGACGTCCCTATTTCCATGTGAAAGGTGGTATCGTAGCAAAATTCACCCAAGTGTAGCCATTTTGTCCAAGTTTTTTGATGTTCTCCCACATAGTTTCAGAGGTACCCTTCCAACCATTTATTCACCCTCTATGTTTTTCCATCAGTTTGGGGATGGTATATTTCACTTGGAGTCAAATGAGTGCCCACCAATCTAAAAATTTCTTGCCAAAAAGCACTCATGACTCCACCATCTCTATCACTCACAATGCTCTTGGGGAGCCCATGCAATCTGAAGATTTCTTTGAAAAAATGATCAGCCACTTGTGCTGCACTAAAAGAGGATGTAACAAAAAATTGAGAAAACTTATTCAATCTATCCACTACCACATATATGCAATCCTTTCCCAAACATTTGGGCAAACCAGTGATGAACTCCATCGATATATTGTCCCATTTTTGCTCTGGAATGGGCAATGGTTGTAATAAACCAGATGGGTATGTGAGTTCTGATTTGTTTTGCTGACATACCTTACATTCATTAACATACTTCTAAACTTCTTCCTTCAACCCCTTCCAATAGAACCTTTGCCTTAGTTTCCTATAGGTTTTGAAGATCCTTGGATGGCCTACTAGTGGGGAATCATGTGCTTCCTACAAAACTTTGTGCTTAAGCTCTGAATCTCGAACCAAATAAATTCTACCCTTATAGTATATCAGCCCATTCAAAATTATGTAGTTATCATCTCCCATGATTCCATCTAATACATCACAAACAAACTTATCTTTGGCATATTCAACTAGTAGCATGTCTTTCCAGTTTTTAGCAATGTCCATGAAAGAAAAATAAGGTCTTCGAGATAATGCATATGCTACAATGTTATTCTTTCCTTTCACATATTAAATATCAAAATCATAATCTTGTATCTTGCTTACCCACTTTTGTTTCCTTTCATTTACATCCTTTTGGGTAAGGAAGTGTCTTAGACTATTGTGGTCAGTTTTCACCGCATACTTGTTGCCTACCAAGTATTGTCGGAATTTGGTCAAGGCATGCATGATGGCCAACATCTCTTTGTCATATATGGAGTAAAGATTTTCATGAGGCTGCAACTTTCTGCTCTCAAAGGCTATAAGGTGTTGGCCTTGCTTTAGGACATCCCCTACTCCTCCACCTAAGGCATCACATTCAACAACAAAAGGCTGAGAAAAATCAGGTAATGCAAGTATAGGACAACTACTCATTACCTATTTCATTTTTTGGAAGGCCTTTTCAGCCTCTTCATTCCACTTGAAAGAATCCTTCTTGGTTAAATCAGCGAGTGGAGAAGTCAACTTGGTGAACCCTTTAACAAACTTCCTATAGTATGTACATATTCCAATGAAGCCTCTTAGTTCTGTGATGTTTTTTGGTGATGGCCATTCTAAGATAGCCCTGATCTTTTCCATGTGCACTTTCACTCGATCTTGCCCAATAATGTGAACAAGATATAATAGTTCTTGAATGGCCTTCTCAATCTCATCTCTGAACTTCTTGGGATGTCTATAAGGTGGTATCTGAATGGGTGAAGTACCCTCCTCCAAAACAATGTTATGCTCAACCCCCCTATCAAGTGGGCTACCATGTGGAAGATCTCTGAAAAAAAATTCATATTTGTGAAAAAATTTATCTATCTCCTTTGGGTGTTTAACAACTCTGATTTTTGGCTTGGGAGAGGTGATATAACATTCAGCAGCCCATTCTATATCACCATGCCTAAATATAGATCTCATACTATTGCAATTTTCTACCTATTTTGGGTAAGTGTGCTGCCCTCTCACAACCCTTAGTACACCTGTTGAATCTTGAAATTTCATTTCAGGAATTTGATCATTTATTGAATGCTCTCCTATAGAATACAACCATTGCACTCCCAAGACTAAATTAGTATCAGCAACATGAACCAGATAAAAACTATCAACAAAATTATAGTTACCTATGGTGACTTCCAGCTTTGGAACCCATGTGTTGCATTGCAATGTGGTGTGACCTAGAATGACAACTGTGAAGCCATCGAACGGTTCAATTGGTATCTTTATTTTCTCCACCATCTCAGCATCAGTGAAATTATGTGTAGCTCCTCCATCTACCAAAACTGAAGCTCTTTGTCCCAATACCACACCCTTGCATCGAATAGTGTGATAGCGAGGCACTGCTAAAAGTACTGCCATTCTTGCTTTGTCCAGTGAAGGCTGATTTTCTTCTTGTTTTTATTCTTCAAATACTGTCTCATATGCCTCCTCTTGATACTAAATGTTCCCTTCTTCATCCATATCCCATTCATACTTATCATTATCAGAAAACACTTCTATGTATTGAGCTTTTCCTTTAGCACATTTATGCCCCGGTATCCATGGTTGGAAGCATGTGAAGCACAAGTTTTTCCTTCGAAGTTCATCCCTGTTTTGTCCTTCTTTCTTATTCTTTTCAGATATATCTCTTTGCCAAAACTTCGTATCAGGTGCATCCTTTTTCCAAGGCTTTCTTTCAAATATGAAGTTAGGCTTGGGAGGAAATCTTGTTCTAGGAAGCACATTTTGAATATCTATAGTCAAGCTCATTGCATCATTTAAGTTAGTAGGATTGTGGGATTTGACCAAAACTTTTAAGGCTCTGCCAAACCTTCAGTGAACATAAATACTAACCTTCCCATAGATACATTATCCACCTTAACTGAGTCCCTACCTGCTTCAATTGTGCTAGTTCTTTGAAAGACAATTCTGGATATTTTTGCTCAAACCTTTCTAATACCCTGTCAAAAAATTCACCATATGTTTTAACTTGATCATGACCCAAGGTTTTCAGGCCATGGAACCACCATTCATTGGCATCTCCATCCAAGTGCAAAATATCCATTTTTAAAGCATCTTCTTCCGCCATTGGATTCAGCTGAAAATACACATCCAATTTTTGCACCCAAGTGTTAGCAGAACTTTGAGATGAACCATCAAAAGTAGGAATTGGCACTTTACCTATGGCACAATCCAGTTCTTTCTTTTGGTGTAGAGACTTATTGTCCTCCTTATTTTTGAATTTGTTTTCCATGGTGAATTACTGCTCAAATGTTATACTTCTCCTACACTCTTCATCCAATTTAGCCCATTCTTTTGTTATTGTATCAATTTCAAATTGAATGTTTGTCTCTTCTTTGGGAATAAGAAATTTAGGTACAGTAGGCCTTGGTGTGCTCTGAAATTCATGGGGTCTATTATGAGGTCCTGTTCGTGAGAAAATGTGCTCACCCATTGTCTTCTTTTTTGCTGATTGTGAACTACCACTATCTCCTATTATCCCTTTGTTTCCCATTTGACTGGCCATCAATTCGAATCCTTTTGCTATATGTTGGGTCATTTCTACCATATGTTGGATCATGTCCTTGGATATTTATTCAAACAGGGGTTTTATAATTTTGAGATACTCCATTTTCTCCTTAGTGTAGTCTCCTCCCTTGTGAGCCATAGCTTTAGTCAAAGGTACTTTTTTCTTCTAGTTCTTCTTCTACAAGCCGAGCAACTTCCAATTAAGATTCTAAGGGTGGTGGTTTATTGATTTGAATACTTGTTAACACCATAATGTTCCAATACCATGCTCTGATATTGCTTGTAATGTCCCTTTTTAAAAATTTTACTAAAATGCCCAATTTTCCAATTTTTTCACAATTTTGGCTCTTTATTAGTTTTAGTGTCTTGGTCTCCAAATCAGCCCAATTGCTCCCAAATATTCAGAGAAGGTGTGTGAATGATATAATAACTTAATTATTATTTTTAAGGATGTATTATGGCCCTCCAATCACTTCTGCAATTCTGTACTAAATTCTGAACAAGATAGATGATTTTACTAGAAATTTTGGGCTCAAATCCCCCCGGGGTAAGTGGTAGAAATGGCTTCCCAAATGTGCAGAAACCCACTAGAATTATTAAATTGAAGCAGGGGATGTGTATAATACATTATCAAAGACTCATATTCATAACCAATCGACCTCCCATGCCTTTTATCACTTCTTTCAATCAGATATAAAAAACTAGTTTTGGACCCTTGGGGAAATGAGGTGTAGTTTGCTCCAATCGCTATGAAATTCGACCCAATGGACAAAAATTCTCAGTTAATGAACATGAAACTAATAATATAATTTAATGACAGTTCATTCATTCATAAATCATCAATATTTTATACGTCCATTTGAATCCATCAAGATTACAAGAGTTTACAACAAGGTAGTGGGGAAATGGCATTGTTTCTTCATTATTGAGCAATAATACATGAGATTTATTGGCCTTTAAACCTGAGAGATTTATAAAATTAAGGAGAATAGAATTTAAGTCAGAATGAAAAATACTAGAGCAAGATAATCTCCCTCAAAGAGATGAATAGCTCACCAAGTTCGCCTCACTCCATAGAGCTGAAATATGGTGAGAAAACTTGAGATGAAAGGGAGAACAATTTGAAATTGATATGTCCACGAGCTTCTGTATATTGCACCTGTAAATTATGAATCCATTGAAACTCCTTGAAATACCTGAGTGGCCTCTCCAAACACCAACTAGGATGGTAATCTTTCACCATCGAAATTGGCTAAGGCATGAACTAGTCATCCACTAGCTCTCTCTCTTCAGAATAACAATTTTCACAAATGATCAAAATGGACTTCTCATGGATTATCTCTACATTTTATAAACATTATTGGTCTTCTAAGGTTCCAAATCCATCCATAAACTAAATCCAAGTCGAATTGGTGTGGTTGCTCATGCTATGCCATGTGGCCTCTCTCTTCACCTTCCCTCTTCTCCCAAATTCAAGTAGGAGCCTCTTGGACTTCTCCAACTCCCATGAGCGCCCTATAAGATGCTCTATTCAGGACTGAAATGTCATATATGTCAGATTTCAGTATTCATATATGACTTGTGTCATAACTGTCATAGAATCTCCATCATTGGTGTCATATATGTCATAAATGTATGGGGAATCTAACCAAGTGTCCATGAAACTCCCATTTGGCTCTTCCTCTCCCCATGTAAGTTACAATTCATCCCAAAATCAACCTATGAAGTATATGGACAAGTATATTAACATTATAATCCATTCAAAAACATTAGGCTTCCCATATATTTGAGATTGCAAGAGGAGGATGCCATTTAACATAGGAATTCTAGCTTGAGTGGGCCCCATAGTCTCCATGTGTCTCCATTCTCCATAGCCATTTCATTTTTTCACTTGAATTAATTTAATTAACTCCATTAAATAGATATTTATTCCTTCTAATGTGTAAAAACCATTTATTAGCTCCCTTATTAACTTTCCAATGTTTCCACCCAAGCTAGGGAACTAGTAGGATTGATGGAATTTTCTTGCTATGCAATTATTTGAATGGGGACATTACAGATAACACAAATTCAACTAGATAATCAAAATATAACTAAAATTGGAACTTACTCCAAATGATAGAGGAGAACGTGATAAACTTTGAACAATATGGAATGAGGTGGAATCTAAAGAATTGACAAATTGATAATATAATTTGTTTCCCTACATTTGACCCAAATCAACTATTAATGCGTATCTAAATTCTTAAAAGAAAATTTGAGAAGCATACAATAATATAACCTCAAATAGACTTTTAAAACCATTTTTTAACTATATGATTTATTTGTATTGTATTTGTATTATGAAAAGAAAGTTTCGGATGTATGTGACATTTTAACTTCAAAAGGACATTTGAAAGGCTTTTTATTCCAATCAGTGCATATTCTATATTACAGCGCCAATGTGTAATATAGTCCACAGGTCTGGATATGGTGTTCCATCCACCATAATTCACAGGTCTGGAAATGGTATTCCAATCCACTAGATGCATCCTTTAACAGCCTTCAGTGCTGCCCAAAAGGAAGGAAAACATACATTGACACAAATGGTTCATAATGGTATTAGGTACCCTGGATAGAGAAAACCAATACACCAGAATGCCAGTAAGCATGACTTGAATAAGGGTTAATCTGCCTCCCAATGTGAGAAGCCTGTACGACCAGTGACTATTTTTTTTTCAAAAATCTCGGTTAGCCATCTCCAGTACTTCATGACATAGCCAGTAGGTTTCAAACGATAACCCAGATACTTGAAGTCTATATCAATGTGTTCCATTTTGTAAGGGAGAACAACAGAAATGTGGTCTCTGATCTCTGCATATATTTCATTGAAAATAAAAGAATATTTCTCAAAACTTATACACATACCTAAATCCGCTCAAAAAAGGTTCATACAATCATAATAGGCTTGCCATTCATTCAAGGACCTAATGCCAAATAATACTACATCATCGACAAAGAGTAAGTGTGTTACTGCTAGTGAGATGAGACTTTTATACCTTTTATAGAAGCATCCTTAATAATGAGACTGAGACCTTCTATTACCACGAGGAAAAGGAGGGGAGAGAGGGGGCATCCCTGTCGGATGCCTCTCGATGCAACAAAGAACTTCCTCCAGTAACACTCCCATCCACATTGGTAATTTACACCCATTAATTGTGACACACTAGTACATTCTTGAAAGCACTATGATTCATATTAGTAATTGACACTCATTAATTGTGACAAGTTAATGCATTCTTGAAATAAGGATTTCTTGGTTTCTACCTTTTGTAGTGTTTGACTAATAAAATTGTGACCAAATATGTTAATAAACTATAGAACACTCATTAATTGTGACATGTTTGACTAATTAAATTTAAAATTGTGATCAAATATATTAATATAACTATACACATTCTAGAGAAACAACGCATGAGAAACTGAGATACTTTTATGAAAAATATCCATACTCAAAACACATCAATATTGATTTATAATTAATCAAAATCTAATACTTGATTTTTTAATTTGGACATCTAAACATATCTATCCAATTAACTTTTATATTAAACCTTCCTTCAAGAGAGTACCAACAACTTTGTATTATAATAATGATATATAAATATAGCATGTAGGCGTGTCACTAGCAATGGCATGATGGATGGTGAGTCGGGAAAACTTGGTTAAGGGTGGGTGATGCGTCCATATGCTTTGGGGGCCTTGGTTTTTGAATCATGGTGGTGGGTCCAAGCTTTGGCTAGGAGGACCAAGGAAATCTATCCATGTCAAAATATATTATTATTATACATTTAATAAATTAGATATTAAAAGTATCTACTACATATTTAATATTTTTAAATGGAATGGTCATTTTCTTACCTACATATCAATTAGTATTTAATTATTTCAAATTGTGATTAAATATAATAATAAACTATACACATTTTAGAGAAGCAAACTGTGAGAAAGTAAGATTGATAATATTAATTGTGTTTTTGGTACTAGGGGAATAAACAACTAGGGACTGGGTTGGTACTTGCGTGACAGAGGGTCCAGGGATCCAATATTACAACCAATATATCCTGAGGTGCATCCAGGGGGCCCGAACCACGGCGCACTAGTAAATTTGGGTGGATTTGAACACCAGACGTTCCATTTACAACTTAACACCTTTACCACTTGCTCTGCCCCCCACGGGCCATAATATTAATATTAATATATAGATATATATAGTCATGTCAAATATATTTTATGCAAAACTAATATCAATCATTAAGGTTTTTAGAGGAAACAAGTCCTCCTAGGGGGTGAATAATGAAGGTACTTTCCCTCGGTGCCAAGGGTCTGGGTAATCCCGATAAAATTATGGCCCTCCATTGACTTGTGGAGAAGGATTCTCCTGATATCTTGTTGATATAGGAATCGATGTGTAGAAAATTAATTCTTTCCAAGTTAAAATATCACTTCAAATCTTGGGAATTTGTTTGGGTGGATGCTTTGGGTTTGTTCGGTGGCTTACTGACATGATGGAGAAATAAATTTCCTCTTATTAATAACTTTTCAGTCTTTTGTGGTCTTTGTACATTTTTTAGATGTGAAGAACTGGACTTACAAATTTCAATGGTTAATGATTAGGTCCATATATTTAGAGGCATGTGTTTTGCCATAATTTCTTCATCTTACAGATTATCAAAGATGGATATGTTATTATTGGCGGTGATTTTAACTTAATCTAAGGTCGTGTCAGAGGCATTTTTCAGGAAACAACTGTCAATTGTTAGGGATATTAAAGGAAACAAGCCCTCCTTGGGTGGTAAATAATGAAGGTCCTTCCCATGAATGCAAGGGGTATGTCCAACCGTAACAAAATTCTATCCCTCCACTGACTTATGGAGGAATATCTTGATACCCTGTTGATAAAGGAGATGATGCGAAAAGGAGAATTGATTCTTTCCAACTTAAAATATTCCATCAAATATTGGGATTTTTTTGGGTGGATGCTTTGGGTTTATATAACAAGATGGAGAAATTGATTTTCTCTTATTAATAGCTTTTTGGTCTTTGGTGGTCTTTGTACAGTTTCCATATGTTAAGAACCAGACTTACGGATTTTAGTGGTCAATGTTTATGGTCAATATATTCAGAGGCATACATTTTTTGGCAAAATTTCTTCAACTTACAGGTTATCAAATATAAAAATGTTATTGTTGAAGGTGATTTTAACTTTATGGTGAGTTGAAGTCAAGTTTGGGGAGTGCGATAAAGGGTTGATTCTATGGCAGAGTTTCTCTTAAATAAAATTGAACAAGCTACTTTGGTGGATGTGGAACCCAACGAAATTACACCTACTTGGAGAAACAAAAGAACCTGGGTATCTAGAATATCTAAACAATTGGACCAACTTATATTTTAGAACAATTAGTGAATATTGTTGAAAAATCAAGGTCCTGAGCTTCATCCCGACGGGGATCTAACCACAATCATATTATCATTCAAGTAGATTTAAATGAATTAAAACCTTCTTCCCTTTTAAGTTTAATATCGACCAATTGAACAAACCATAGTCTAAGGATTTTATCAAAGAGGAATGCAAAAATTATAACCCGACTCCGGTTGAAAAATCCAGTCACCAATTTGTAAAATCCATGAAAAAAGTTTTAAAAAATGGCGATGGATTAGTTAATAAAAAATTTTCAAGCTAGAGATGGAAAAATCAAGAATCTGGAGGACATAGTAAAAAGAATTTATAAGGAGAACCTATCAGGAATTTTTTCAGAGGAGGATCATCAAAGCCTAGGTTAGTGTGAAGGAAGAAAGTTTATTTTGCTTTAAGATTGTGAAGTCGGAATCCTAAAAGTAGGTTATTTTTTCTCTCTTTGTGTGATGTGAATACATAATACTTCCACCATTTTGAAAATCAAAGGAATAGCTTCAATACTATTTGGGAACTCCGGGGAGCAAATGGTTCATCAGTTCGCTGTTTCAAAATTTAGTGGAATCGAGGGTCAGTCACTTCTCTGATTTATAACAAGATCTTCGTAATCGTAATCTATCAAAGGTTATTTAGATATGTTCTCTTTTCCCCAAATTGGTAGTGTTATAGCCAAATTTGGCACTTATTTGTCTGTGACGACACTTACATGTTTTGGTTGCATGATGACACTTCATGAGGTTATTCTCGCTTACCCAAAGGACATTTATGGATAGAAGAGCCAGATTTGGGACCTTAGTAGGATGGTATTACCTCATTCCTCATGCATGGTTCATTCAATACTTAGGAATCTTATGAACAAATTTGGATACCAAAACACCTCCTAAAAAACCTTGGAAAAAGTTGTTTTTCCTCATTTTTTAACCCACACACTCCTTGTTCCCTTGTTCACAAGAGTGTGCTTCATATATATATATATAGATAGATAGATAGATATAGATATATAGATAGATAGATAGATATAGATATAGATAGATAGATAGATATATTCTTGAAAAATGGGTGGTTTAAATAGTTTAGGAACCATCTCCTCGGTTGTATCTACTTCCTCCTCGACCCTTTCTTCCTCATTTCCTCTATATGAGAGGGAGAGGGGACCATGAAGAGGAGACTTCATTCATTGCAACACTATGCTGAAGGAATTTTAACTCTCATCCCCCACACTTGTGCCTTGGTTTTCATCTAACCCTAATGCATTGCGTGGAGGTTTGGATTCTTGGAGGAGAGATCAAGCAAGAGATATGGAATTGAAGGTTTCATGAGGTGCCTTCAATGAAGAAAGGTACTATGCATTTGCTTCATTCTTTGTAATGAACAAAAATATATATAATAAATAATCACTAAATAACTATTATATAATTAATAATAACTATTAAATATCAATATTAATTATTAATATTAATACATATTGATATTAATAATTAATAATTAATAAATAGTTATTAGTAAACAACTCTAAAATGACGCATCCTTTCATGGATAGTATCCAAAGTGCCTTTGCATGGATAGTATCCAAAGTGCCTTTGCATGGATAGTATCCAAAGTGCCTTTACGATTAATATATATATGGCACTCACTTTGTAATCTATCATCATATCTATTCTATCATCAATTTATATATGATTATGGCTTATTTAATATTCCAAGTCTTTTGGTAATATTATTTGTGTAAGCGAATAAATATTCACTTCAAGTGGTATCAGAGCTTGGCTATGGGCCTTTGGCCTTAATTCTCTGACCTTGTTTGATTTTTGGCTTATAGCCTTATTTTAGGGCTTCCCTAAAATATTGGACATTCTCCAAAAGTCAAAGAAAAACGTAAAAAAAAGGAGAAAAAAGGAAAAAAAGAAGAAAAAATGAGAAAACAAAGTTAAGAAAAAGAAAAGATAAAAGTAAAAGGAAAAAAAAAAAAGAGGGTAAAAGTGAAACCACACCTGGTTTCTTAAAGTGGGTTTGAGTTTGAATATAAAAGTAAAAAGTGCATAATAATTACAAGTAAAGAGCAAGTGAGATTTGAACTTAGGTGGGGAATGTAACACTCATTCCTCCCAACCACCCAATCTACTCACATTTTACAAAACTTAAGGGAAAAAAAGATAAAAAGGGTGCATAATAATTGCTACTAAAAAGTAAGTGAGATTTGAACTGAGGTGGGGAAGGTAACACTCATTCCTCCCAACCACCCAATCTACTGACATTTTTACAAACTATTGGAAAAAACGAAGGAGATATTGATTAAACTTCAAAGAAAACTCAAGAATATGGATTTTAATATTGAAAAGAAGCAAAATTTTCCTATCACCTTACAAAAAATGTTGCAATATTATTTAGAATTAAAGGGAAACTTGCAGGGAAGGATATCACCATTTCTATCGCACCTATTGAAAGAAATAATTATATTAGTACTGAATTTGCTAACCATTTAGTGATTCCTGAGTCAAATATAAGGGAAGAGCTAGACTTTTTGGACAAAAAACAAACTGAAATAAGTGGCTTACAACTGAGTGTTGGAGATTATATGGTCACATCGAAATTCATTGTTAGTTCCTTATGGATCTTTGACGGTGACATAATTTTGGGTTTACCCTGGATAAAAAAATTGGGGACTTTCATCTTAAATGCGGAAAAGAAGTTTCTGGCATTTTCCTATAAGCAAAAGAGAATCACATTTCAAGATATTACAATGAAGTCAGAAATAGAAACTCCAACATCTAAAGAATTTCAGGATATATCAGAGATGATTTCACAGGGTAATCAGAAGTCAAAACAAAAGAAGCAGAAAGAAGTTGAAAAAAATGTCGCTAGTAAGGATGAAGAAATTACTCGTTTGAAGAATCATAGTCAAGACTTGACCGCACAGATTAAGAAATTAAAAAGGGAAAACAGATCTGTAACATCCCCGACCCTCCGACCAGTGAAGAGGATGCTACCATGGCGTTAACCATCCGGGAAAACCGCCCCATGAACATGTGCATCCATAAAATGCTGAAAAGAAATACTTTGAACTAGAACATGCATACATAACTATTTATAATAAAGTGGAAGCAAACACATATTCATCAAAGCATTCAACATGTTCATCATATTCATTAATAGTAATATAATTGCAGAAGTAAAATAGACAAGAATACTTATCTTATGAAATTTTTTCCGCAACCAGCTACGTCACTGCAACGTTCCACCCAACCATAGGCCATCGTGCTCCTTAATCTCTCAGCAACGCTGGCACCCCCGAGCTGGGGATGATTCCCCAAGGAATAAGGAACTAGCAGGCTTACACATAGCCAAGGATAACAAAACATGCCAAGACAACACAGTTGGGTTTATTAGGCAAACAATGGATCAGCCAAGCCAACATAGTTGGGTTTATCAGGCCATCCAGGAGTTAAGAAAGGCTAAATGCTAAGCTGGTGAGCCCATTACCGAGCTAGGAACACCTACACCAGAACTAGCCTGACTTCTAAGACACCCACACACACCCAACACAAGGAATCAGTCCCTTCTCTGCTACACAGTCCCTTAGGCCTTGACTTCCCTTCTAGTGCTATTCACAAGTTGTGGAGAAGAAATCCATCCCTCTAGCTTTGTCTGTGTGGTTTCCAAACACACCAGGTTTGTCAAGCAAACCAAGCCCCCATCCTTGCTCCCAACACAGTCTGAATACCAACCATTACACGCATGCAATCAATCCAGCGTTTATAGCTTAGGCAGGGAAAACGACTCCAAAATAGCTTACAGCAATCCCAAAATGTAAGGGAGACGACAACAAACCTGCAAATATTGAGAAGAGCGGTAGCAACCACAAATCAAGGGGAGAACATCAGCCCCGATCTCAACATTGAAGTGCCAGGAAAATCACACGGCCATACTAGTCTGTAAGGGAAACATACACCCACACAATCCACAAAATCTTTATGGAAGACATGCACACACAGGACGTGAATGGTTTATTCACGAGGGAAAATCGTGGGTGAAGAACGACGGTTCCCAGCTCGCTGCGTGAGACCAAACAGGAAAGAATCATGTGCGTGACAAAAATGAACAGACTATCGTCCCTGTGTGAGGGTAAACAGACAATGGAGGGAATGGTGTAGTCGCCAAAGTGGAATGAGGAGCGTAGTCATGCTTCTGCCCATCGTGAGGTTCAATCCACTGGTGGAGTGTGCATGTGGGTGAGGACTGACAACCCTGCCACACTCCAATCCCAGCCATAACTGCCTCAACTACTCAGCAAAACATTAAAGTGGTAGTTGGATAAGACAAGGAAAGATGGGCGAATCAAATAGGGTGGTGACACATGAATTTCCCCCCATAGCCCAAAGTTTGACATTCCCCACCCTTATCCTTGTGAGAATCATGCCCTTTTCATCATGGTTGCAGTGAGCATAGCTGGTTGGGTTTATTTAATTAAAGATGTATATTTACATGATTACGAAACTTAATATGTATGCCGCATGCCCCGATATACCATCGGTGACAATTTCAATCTGAAACATAGCATAACCAATCGATGGTGGGGCCTTGGCCTTTAGCTCTGCACCATGATTATTTACAATATATACATCATATACATCTAATGCAATGGGGTCAAAATCGGGGTGTTACATTCCCCTCCCCCTTCAATAGCACTGTCCTCAGTGCTTTACAAAATTTGAACAAAATGCTACACTGGTATCGCCTCAGTGTTCCGCAGAATTGAACAAAAATGGATGTGCCAATCGCATGGCATCCTCTAGATCCCATGTAGCCTCTTCAGGTCTGTAGTGCTCCCATTTCACCTTTACCTAACCTATGGCCGGTTTCCTGAGCATTGTGACCTTCCTGTTGAGGATGCGCATTGGCTCAATTCGGAACTCTCCCTCGAGTTCCACCTGAATCACATCCCAATTTATCACATGGTTAGGATCATGTACATATCTCTTAAGCAAAGAAACATGAAAAACATTATGAGCTCTAGTACTAGCAGGCAATACAAATCTATATGCAACTGGCCCTATTCTTTCAAGCACTTCAAACGGCCCACAATATCTTAGTGATAGCTTAGCACAACTTCCAAGCTTTAAGGAACTCTTCCTTGCCTTCACTCTAAGGTAACCATGATCCCCAACACTAAACTCCCTATTCACCCTATGCTTATTTGCATAGCTTTTCTGTCTGTCCTGTGCTGCTTTCAGATTCTGCCTGATCTTTATAACCTCTTGCTCCATATCCTTGAGTAATTCTGGCCCAAGCACAACCCTGTTCACTGGGTTATCCCAAGTCACTAGTATCCTACACCTTCTCCCATACAAAGCTTCATACGGACTCATCCCCAAGGATGCCTGCTGTCCATTTTTATAAGCAAACTCTACCAAGTGCAAGTAATCTTCCCACTTCCTTGGTTTGCCCATCACGTACATGCGAAGCATATCTTCAAGAATCTGATTAAATCTCTCTATCTACCCATCTGTCTGAGGATGGTATGCAGTGTTGAAGTTTAGCTTTGTACCCAAATATGCAAACAACCCCTTCCAAAAATTGGAAGTGAACTTGACTAACCTTTCTCTTAGTTCCAATGGCTAGCTGAACTAACCAAGACTTCCTATGCTTTACTTTCTTAAAAGCACAAATCTCCACTACTCTAGGAGTAATGTAATTGTGCGTAGAACAAGGGTCAATCAAAATAGAAACAGATTGCTCAACAATCTTACCTGCAACTTCCACCACAGCTGACTGGTGATCTGCCTAGTGGTCCTCCAGTGCTGCATAAATCCTAGGGACTGCCCTTGCTACTTGACCCACTGTTTTTGCTTCTTGAACGTTATAAGCCGGTCTTGCACTCTCATTCTCAAGTGGACAATTTCTGCGCATGTGGGGTCCTCCACATTTCCAACATTGGAGTGGCCCTCTATTATGTTGTGGATATTTAGGCTTTTCTCTTGTCACTCCAACTCGCTTACTTGCAGCTTAGGATGGCTGCTTCTGCTGATTCCTGAAGTTAGAACGTTTAAAACCTTTCTTTCTTTGGTCAAAATTATCGTTCTTTTTGTCCTTCCATGCCTTATGGTAATCTGGCTTACCTTTTCTTTGCTCGTAGCAATACTCAGCCTTCCTTATTACTTCCTCAAGAGTTCTAGGTTCATAAAACTCAATTCTATCTTTGTAAGACTGAGGTAATCCACTCAGAAAACGCTGGACCTTCACTTTTTCATCTCTGATGTACCAAACATACCTCAACAGCTCCAAAAACTTATTTGCATATTCTTCCATGGTCCTCTGTCCCAATCTTAGCTCATGGAACTCCTTAATCTTGTCATTATAATACCTGTCAGAGAGGTATTTCTACTTGAAATACTTCTTGAACTGTTTCCACTTAAGTCTCCTTTCACTGATCCTCTTTACTTCCTTGAAGTGTTCCCACCAAATAGATGCTCTTCCATTCAAATTGAATATGGCAACTCTTGCCTTCATGTTTCCTGAATAATCATGCACTTGAAAGTACTTTTTTATCCCAAGAAGCCAAGCTTCAGCTTCTTGTCCAGTCTTCACCTCGCCATCAAATGTAGGAGGTTTAGCTTTCCCAAATTCATCTCGAGAGCGATCCCTATGGTGCCTTCTTCTTTTCTTAAGAGGAGATGAACTTGTATCCCCGCTGGATACTTCAGAATCAGATGATCCACTAGAATTCCTTCTCCTTATCCTAGTGCTGCTCTTACTCCCTTCTGTCCTTGATGTACCCCGTCCAGAATCTATCTTTTTCTGTAAATCTGTCAAACTCTGCAATATGGTAGCATTACACTGATGCTGCTCTTCCTGGGCTTTAACCAAACTTCTCATGGTGGCTGCAACCTCGGACGGTGTCCCCTGGAATCTCCTTCCATTAGACTCTATGTCATCATTTCCATTACGGACATTTTCTCCCATGGCATCTTCTGCTCGCTCGTAAGAATCCCGAGCACCATACCCATCATGGGTTCTCATGACTGAACCACCTCTAGCTTTACCACACTGCTCTTTCTGGAGTACTGCCTTTGGAAGTTATCTAAAGTTCTGCAAATGTGTTCGTAGCAAACCGTTAGATGCATAATATTAATATAAATCAAAATTACTTACCTTTTCTCCTGGAAATTCATAAAACAACAATTATGCTAAAACACCGAATTCTTTCTATTTCATATTCAGCTCTGTGACTACGGACAATCTACTGAAATCTGATGAAAACTGACTGAAGACAGTCGAAAAGTGCTTAAAAAAATACTGAGAAATTCTTCTGAAAAATCCAAAGTTTCCTTCTCATCGGGTCTCTTCCGCACAAATTTTTCGGCGTTACGAAGGGCAAATCGCCAAACTTCCGATCTGCATTAGTGATGCGAAGGACTGTTCACCTATTTCCTTCCACTGTATTGGATCTGCATCCAACTCTCTAAACCTGATCGGTGATGAAACCAGCCTATGCGCTGCATCGGCGATCGGGTGTCTTGTGCATCGAGTGGCTAGTACTCTCGGTTTTCGCAACGGTGGCCCATAAACCTTCTATGTCTTTCGTGGCCACAGGCCTATCTCTGAAGGTCTAACCCTCCACACATCGGTGATCCAAGTCACTATACTTCCTGTCATTGCAGCGATCCAAACGGTAACTTACCTCCTCTGTGTCGGTGATCGGCTACGCTATTGCGTCAGACGATTAGTCTTCTAGGCAGCCGCAATGGCGGATTCTCAAACCTTTAATGTACCCGATCGACGATCCAATCCTTAATAACTTTTCGAAGACCTTCTACTTAAACAAAATTTTCAAAATTTTCTTCTCATCGGCTGTCGGAAGTACTAATCTCTGCGGCATCGGCAGTCGAACCTTTATCCATCGGAAGGATAGTTCACTGGCCAGCTGTAATGGCGGACGTTCAATCCACTAACTTCAGCTATCGTAGCTCATCAGCAACTGAATTAACTAGGTGTTGGCAATGTGTTCCACTAACCATCGCCGATGGCCGACGACTCCATGACTTAGAGAAATTTTCAAAATTTTCCCTTTAGTCTTCCTTTTCGCCGCTTGATCAGCTCAACCTCTTCTTTTCATCGGCAAAATAGTTCCATCAGCAGCCGCAATGGCAGCCCACCATCTCCGATCTTCTTCCGATTAGCGAACTGATTTTGACCGGCATCGGCAGTCGGATCCTTTCCCTGTCAGAATACTAGTGCTCTAAGCTTCTGAAACGGCGGGCGCACGAACCACTAACTTTTGTCGATCTAAACAACTAATTTTCATCGATGTATCGGCTCAGACTTCTTCTAAATTTCGTCGTTCAAATCGCCTAACTCCTCCGCTGCTTATCGGCGCCTCGAACAACTAAGTTTTGCCGACATATCGGCGGCCTTCGGTTGATTTCCTCTACAACTATGGCTCCGACTTCCACTGTTTTCCACCGATGATTCCAATACTTAACCCAAATTTTGAAACTTTCATACTGTCGGCAATCAGAACCACTAACACTGCAACATTGGCATTTTAGTCCCTACGGCAGCCGCAACAGTGGACTAACAAACCGCTAAATTCTTCTGCGGTGTCGACGAACCCAACATCTATTTTCCGCTAACGGCCAAAGAACACTTAGAAAAATTTTCAGTCAATTTTTCTCCCAACTACTCCGTCAGGTGTGTGTCCGCCTAGCTCTCCGCTGCATCGGAGGTCCGTCCCACTAAATTTTCCGATGAACCGACAGTTCAGACTCTTAGACAAATTTTGTGAATTTCCTAGTCATTCACTGATTTCTCCTGGGCAGAAGGCAAAATGCCTCTGCTATTTGGTCTTTCATGGCCCATAGAGGCCCATGTTGTAACCTACAAGCTCCGATACCACACTGTAACATCCCCGACCCTCCAACCGACGAAGAGGAAACTACCATGGCGTTAACCATCCTGGTAAACAGCCCCATGAACATGTGCATTCATAAGATGCTGAAAAGAAATGCTTTGAACTAGAACATGCATACATGACTATTTATCATACAGCAGAAGCAAACACGTATTCATAAAAGCATTCAACATGTTCATCATATTCATTAACAGTAATATAATTGCAGAAGTAAAATAGACAAGAATACTTATCTTATGAAAGTTGTTTCGCAACCAGCTACTTCGCTGCAACGTTCCACCCAACCATAGGCTAGCGTGCTCCTTAATCTCTCAGCAACGTTGCCACCCCCGAGCTGGGCATGATTCCCCAAGGAATAAGGAACTAGCAGGCTTACACATAGCCAAGGATAACAAAACATGCCAAGCCAACACAGTTGGGTTTATCAGGCCATCTAGGAGTTAGGAAAGGCTAAATGCTAATCTGGTGAGCCCGTTACTGAGCTAGGAACACCTACACCAGAGCTAGTCTGACTTCTAAGACACCCACACACACCCAACACAAGGAATCAGACCCTTCTCTACTACACAGTCCCTCAGGCCCTGACTTCCCTTCCAGTGCTATTCAGGGGTTGTGGAGAAGAAATCCAACCCTCTAGCTCTATCTGTGTGGTTTCCAAACACACCAGGTTTGTCAAGCAAACCAAGCCCCCATCCCTGCTCCCAACACAATCTGAAGACCAACCATTACATGCATGCAATAAATCCAACATTTACAACTTAGACAGGGAAAACTACTCCAAAATAGCTTACAGCAATCCCAAAACGTAAGGGAGACCATAGCAAACCCGCAAATCTTGAGAAGAGCAGTGGCAACAACAAATCAAGGGGAGAACATCAGCCCCGATCTCAACATTGAAGTGCCAGGAAAATTACACGGCCATACCAGTCTGTAAGGGAAACCTACACCCACACAATCCATAAAATCCGTATGGAAGACATGCACACATAGGACGTGAATGGTTTATTCACAAGGGAAAATCATGGGTGAAGAACAATGGCTCCCAGCTCGCTGCGTGAGACCAAATAGGAAAGAAGCCTGTGCATGAGAAAAATGAACAGACTACCGTCCCTACGTGAGGGTAAATAGACAATGGAGGGAATGGTGTAGTTGCCAGAGTGGAATGAGGGGCGTAGTCATGCTTCTGCCCATCGTGAGGTTCAATCCATTGGTGGAGTGTGTGTGTGGGCGAGGACTGACAGTCCTGCCACACTCCATTCCCAGCCATAACTGCCTCAACTACTTAGCAAAACATTAAAGTGGTAGTTGGATAAGACAAGGAAAGATGGGCAAATCAAATAGGGTGGTGACACATGGATTTCCCCCCCATAGCCCAAAGTTTGACATTCCCCATGCTTATCCTTATGAGAATCATGCCCTTTTCATCATGGTTGCAGTGAGCATAGCTGTTTGGGTTTATTTAATTAAATATGTATATTTACATGATTACGAAACTTAATATGTATGTTGCATGCCCCGATATACCATCGGTGACAATTTCAATCTGAAACATAGCATAACCAATCGATGGTGGGGCCTTGGCCTTTAGCTCTACACCATGATTATTTACAATATATACATCATATACATCTAATGCAATGGGGTCAAAACCAGGGTGTTACAAGATCGCAAGAGGAATTCCACCAAAAGGAAGTGGATCTCCAAAATGATTTCAATAAGAAACTATTACAAAAAAATGAAGAAAATTCTCGCTTAAAAATTTTTAATCAAGGGTTGACTGAACAAATAAAAAAATTATAAAATGAGAAGTTTAAAAAATCCTTAGATTTATTATCAATTAGTAAATCGCAAGAATCACAAACAATTAAAGTTTCTACATGGGTTCCACAAACGTCTCGAATACCTTATCGTCACCCAAATCACAAATGTCAATACAACCAACATCAAATTAAAGTAGAAACGATGACTAACGCAATAGAGAAGTCATCAAAGGCTCAAATTCAAACATCAAAAAATGGAAGCAATGCAAATCTCGTCAAAGTTCAAAAGAACAATCTTATTGTCACATCGCTACAAGCATCAACAGAAAATGGTTCCGAAAAATAATTTCAAAAATCGTTAGAAGAACCAAAAGTTGAAGTTCTAGTAAACACTTTACAGGAAATTCGAGTTCCTTATCACGATCCAAATCACAAGAGTCATTATGATAGACGAAAAAATCAAAAGGAAAATTACCAGTATTAGTCCTACAAAGAGCAAATACAAAATCGACAACTCTCGACAATCGATCCTCAAATAATTTTGTTAAGGGTATATCTAGGATGGATGAATTCACAATTGACGCAACATTTCCACACAATGTTTAAAAGAAAGTATCGTCTTATTTCGTCAAATGTTGTAGCTACCAACACACAATGTCATGAGAAATCGTTACGAGCTAGAACAAGGGATAAAGTCTTCCATAATTGTGCTTTGAGGACAAAGCAATTCTAAGGGAGAGGCAATGTAATGAACAAAAATATATATAATAAATAATCACTAAATAATTATTATATAATTAAAAATAACTATTAAATATCAATATTAATTATTAATATTAATACATATTGATATTAATAATTAATAAATAGTTATTAGTAAACAATTCTAAAATGACGCATCCTTTCATGGATAGTATCCAAAGTGCCTTTACAATTAATATATATATGGCACTCACTTTGTAATATATCATCATATCTATTCTATCATCAATTTATATATTATTATGGCTTATTTAATATTCCAAGTCTTTTGGTAATATTATTTGTGTAAGCGAATAAATATTCGCTTCATTCTTCAATAAAATATTATACATTCTTTCGTTTCCAAGTAATTGTGTGCATTTATATCTCAGTTTTGATTACTTATTGATGTTTATGAGATCAATACTTTATGTTATTTTGAATATAGCTCTTTTATGTGTAGTCAAATTGGTTTGACGAAGGTCTTGAAGTGGTTTTGCATGTTCCTTGATTGGAGAGAAAGAGGAGGAATTTTTGGAGAGGCAAGGATCAACCTTTCGTTTGTAAGGTACACACCCTCTTGAACCCTTACCCTTTTTGCTTAATTATTATATCCGCAGAACTTTAGATGTCTGTCTGTTAACCCTAGTATGTTGGTGGCCTCACCCAAGCCATAGGAACATTTTCCCTAACAACAGAACTGGCGACTCCAATGGGGTCTCTAAGGTTATTTTTTATATTATATTTAAAGGTCTAAGTTTGATTTTAGGTTAGCAACAACCATTCATTCTTATTATAAACTTCACTTGTCAAGTTGGGAATTGGATTCACATTTTTTTAGATTTTTCAGACCCGCACACAGGAAATAACACTTACATGTGTGTGTCTGCTAGATACACGCATGTGTGTGGTATTTCCCCCAGCGTGTCACTATTACAAGGAAAAATGCACCTCCTGCGGACAGGAGCTGTTCCTCTAGTCTAAATGGTTCAAATCTAGAACAAATAGTTCACAACATAATTGGAAGACTTTCCCTAGAATGGGTGGAGATATGGAATAAGTGTCTTTGATGGAATAGTGTATTTGTTTCCTGTAAAGATAGCTCTTCACGGAAGTACTTGCATGATCACATCAAACCAACACACAAGATCAAAAAGCACCAGAAAATGTTCCACTATTCTATGTTACTAACTAAGGAATCTAACAATAAAATACATGATAATGACACGACATACTTTATGGGAAAGGAACCAATTTTGCATTAAAGAATGAAGAAAAAGTTTATAACCTTTGCCTTAGTGTCGATATGCTCCTTCACAATGCCAATATCTTGTCCCTAGAAGCTCCATATTGCTCCTCCTATGCTCACCCAACTAATTTAGGCGAGAATGTCAATGCAACGACATAACCTTGCTCCCTCTCAACCATGGATATGAGCTTGCTTTTACAGGCCTTGGGAGGACATGGATGGTTGAGTAAATGGTGGGTGAGGTGGATAGGATATCCCAAAAGGATGGATCTCAAGCCCAGGTGGTCCTTGGGTGTAGGGATAAGGGAGCCACAAAGGATTCCTTCGAGAAGGTTCATATAAGAGGTAAAGGCGGTGCCACCGCTTACTACCAAAAGATTAAAGTAGCTGATGAAGAAGGTAACGCTCATTGACTAAAAGATAGGAGTGGTGTTGGATTTTCGTATGGAGGATTGATATTTGGACCAGGATTTTGCTTCATGACTTGGGATTCAAAGCAAAATACTGTGTTTCGGGCCTCATCACATGCTGATGACGAGATATATGTGTAACGGTCACACACTATTGTGCATGTTGTTCACCACTATGTCCCTCTTGTAGGTGATTTTTCAACTTTTGGGGTTGTTTGGGAATTTTTGGTTTCATTTTTTGCAATCCCTATTGATCCTAGGTCTATGTAGGACCCCTTGGAAGTAGTGTCTTATATCGTGACAGATCTTAATTTGATGTTTGCGATCTTTTTGAATCCATTTGGGCATGTTCATGAAATTTGTGCTTAACCTCCATGCTTGGGATTTTTTGGGGTTTAATTATACTTTGATTAGCCTTTGTTGGTGCATAGAAATTGTCTGTGAGTCATTTCAACTCCAAGAAGGTTTATTCTTAATCCTTTTATTTCTTAGTCTTTTTTGGTCAATATTTTTATACCAAATTAGTTAACTTGGATTCTTGTTTCAAGTTTTCTCTCCAAGTAGGGTGTTATCAGTGCTTTATCCAGTGTAGAGTCTTGATCTTGTAGGTTGAGTACATAGATATTGCCCCCCCTTCACTAGTAGCATTGTTTGCAGGTAGTTTTGGAGATAACTAGTTGCGTAAAGTCAAAGATGGTGCACAAGGAGGAGGATGGCGCGTGAGGCGGATTAACCACATTTTGTATATTTTTGTCATGTTTTGTAGTTTTTGGTCATTGTTTTGTATATTTTGGTCCAAGTAGTTAGGAAGTTGACTTAAGTGGACCACCATTCTAAATGTGTAAGCCTATAAGTACATCTAGGATTGTGAATGTTAAGATATATTTTTGGGTATCTTGTGATAATATGGATATCAAACCTTTGTAAGAGCAGAACTGTTGAACTTTGTTTTGATGTGAAGATTAATATGATATGATAGAGACTGGACAGAAACACTATGTCTTTTTGCATTTTCCTATTTTCATATTTTATGCGATCTAAATGTGAATTAATACTGCATTACGATGTATATCTCTTAATGATGTGATGCTTTCCTATTATGAATGATGATATCTTGATAGATATTTTTGTGCATCATTATTTATGTTGCAATCTAAGTATGTTGATCTGATCCACCTATTATGAATTTGTTAATGTATAAACCAATGCTTGGATCTGCTAAGCAATGTTGCGATAAGTTTGACAATAGATATGCAATCCTCCTTCTTACTCCAGAAACTTGGTTCCAACAACTCTTCCTCGAACATCTCATGTGAGTCCTCATTTGATCTACAGGTGTTATTGGATAGGGTAAAACCTGTCTGGGTTGGTGCTCAGGGAGATCGTTGTGTTATGGGTGTCGACAGTGACTGAACCTCGGTCGATAGATCTGTGTCAAAAAATGGTTATGTAGTTGGGACCGTAGTGCGAAGGGGAAGGAGGACATGTTGTTGCATCTGATGAGACCGAAAATCCAAGATTGGTTTGACCAGAAAGCACGGGAATTTGCTGAAAAGGAAAAATAGAACCCTGGAGTAACAACGCAGAAGTGGCAGGAGAGGCACCTGTATTATGATCTACACAAGTACTTTTTCTCTGAGTTTTTGATAATCTTGTCTGAGTGGTTGGCACGACTGAATTATCGGAAGACAAATTTCCAAGGAGGAAAACCAACTGGATGGACTCCAAAACTGATCCAGCAGTTGCAGGAGGTAGAAAACAAAGCATCAAGGTTTGTTGAAGTTTGGATTGAGAACATATTGGAGGGATACATCACTGAGTTTGCGGTTGATATAGTTAAATCTTACAATGACGTAGAAAGGGAGTTCTTCAATGGACCAAGAGGTAGGTTTCTTTTATCTTTGCAATTATCTATCAAGATGCTCATCTGGGGAAAAGGCATATTAAAGATGAACTCTGAAGAGTACATCCCTAGTGTGAGGAGGCTACGGGTATTGTGGAGTCGAGGGTTGGATGGATGGAAGTTACGACAGGACTATGAGTGAATTTGAGGAAGGAAGTGGTCTTACGTGAGGATAAGCAAGGTTTCAACAAAAGAAGAGGGAGAGGATAGGAGAGAGTCCCGATGCAACCGAGGTGTGAGGCCACGAGAAAAGACCACACGGGATGAAGTGACCCTATAGCGACGAAGGAGATGACCAGGATACGCCCAATCCTAAGGAAAGACCGACCCAGAGCAAAAAAATACCCACACCTCTGTGCACTGCACCGTACTTAGGAAGAAACACTAGCTTGACACTGAATTATCCGACGTGTCAACAAAATTCTAATAGTAGCAGATCAACAACTATAGGAAGAAGGCCCGGGATGGCGGGAAATGATGTGAAGTTACCCCTATTTCATGGGAACAAAACTGGCGATCTCGAGAAATACTAGCTTATGTGTGAAGCAGTCTGGACTGTGAAACAAGCTCAGGATGATGACGTTAAGAAGGGTCAGTTGGCAATGATTCTCAAAGGTCACGCATTGGACTGGTTCATGAAGTTTGTACAATTTCCTATGGGGACTCCAGTGTAAACTCTGTCTGAAATTAGAAAAGGATTGATTGAAGAGTTCAAAAAACCAAAATCTGAGGCAAAATACATGGCTTAGTTGAAGGAGATTGAGCAATATCCAAATGAAATTGTTTTGGAATTTGATCAACGATTCAAGACGCTGATGGTGAGAGTCAGATTTGACATGAGTGATGTTCAACATAAGGAATGGTTCATCATGACATTAGTACCACATATTAGAATGCCTTTGATGCAACAAAATATTGTGAAACTGAGGGAGGCTCTAGAGATCGCGATGAATTCGGAAGCTTCACCTATTGGTGAGAATGGAGTTGGTATGAATCATATTCAGTATTAATTGGAAAACTTGATGATCCAGTTGCACGATATCAAGAAGAGGAAAGAGCAGCGCGAAGAAATATGGTGTACTCGAGGTCGTGCAAAAGGACATCATAAAGATCAGTGCCTAGATTTTGGAAACTACTTATTATCGGGAGCTCCAAATCCATTAAGTTATGGTGGCATGCCATGGTGCCACATATCCCAAGTTTATGGGCATCAGCATGAATATTATGGGTATATCCAGAAGATGTTCATGAAGCCAATGAATTTATATTGCAAGTTCTGCCAGTCTATTGGGCATGAAGATAAGGATTGTCGAGCATATGATTTTCTCTAGGAAAAAACAAAATACATGTACTACGTGAAGGGAGAATACCATTGAACGATGTAGCAACCATAGTAGCATTCGCATGTGGTAGAGTTTGTACCACAACTGCAGCCACAGTTTGTACCACAACCGCAGCCACAGTTTGTACCACAACCACAGCCGTAATTGCAGTTTGTGCCACAACCGCAGTTTTCCCCACCACCTCCATAATACAACCAGATGTAGATGGCTCCGTAGCAATCGCAGTTTTCTCAACCACAACAGTATGTCCAGTAGCAGCCGAATCCCCCGCAGCAGCAACAATTCAGCCAATTGTAGTATCAGCAGCAAGGACTATTCTGAGGAGGATGAGGTGGAGGATTTAATAAAGGAGGAAGACAAGGTCGTGGACCTGTGCAATGTTATAATTGTGGAGTAATGGGACATTATCAATGAGATTTCCTGAACTAGCAATCATAGTGTACTTATTGTATCACTGCTGACCACATTGTTGAGAACTGTACGCAGTTCATTGCGAAGTGGCAGGAAAGGAACATTCCATAGTTATAGAACCAGAACCAGAATTAGAAACAGAACTAAATTCAGAATTAGAATCAAACTGCAAATCAGACTGCGAACCAACTAGCGAATCTACCACCGAACCAAAACCAAGGACCGACAATTACGAAGATCTCAGCAGAACCCAGAATGCATGACACTGACGTTGCTGTCATTATTCACGGAGGTGCAAAGACAAGGGATGATAGCCTATTTACACAAATTTCCATGTCGACGCTGACATGGACACATTCCTTGAGGCACGTGATGCGATAAGGAGAGATCCGGGTAAGTTGCATGTTTATGAAATGCTACCTGATTTTGATTCAACTATGGTAGTAGGACCATCGCAACAACATGGTACCTTGCAGGACTTATTTGAAAGTTGTTTATCGCTAGCAAATGATCTCGATGCGCTTGCTGAGAATGGGAATATATTGCATCGACTGGAGAAGGAATGGAAGGAGTCCACGGTGAACTCTTTACACAAGAAAAATATGGGTAAAGAGATGAGAATGAATATTTAGATTAGGGATTACGAGGTAGATTCAGTCGTCTTGGATCTAGGATAGGATGTCAACATTATAACAAAGCAGACATGGGATAAAATGGGGAAACCACAATTAGTTTGGTCCCCTATGCAGTTGCGACTGGCTAACCAGGCTAGAGTAACACCCTTTGGGCGAGTTTCACATCTCGCAGTGGAAGTTGAAGGGATGAAGACTTATGCTGATTTTGATGTTATTGAAGTTGTTGATGGTGTAGGCTCCTATCCCGCGCTGTTTGGGAATGGGTAGGCTAATGACAACTTAGCGGTGATTAATTTCAAGAAGCATGTGATGACATTTGAAAACTGCGACATCAGAGACATAGCTTCGATGGACCCAAATCAAGGAAGGAAATATGTTGAACCGGTTAAGGAAGAAGTTGTAGGAGGATGGAATCACGCATATAACATCTCAGAGGATTACATCCATCTGACCATCGACGGTGAGCTTGGGTGGTGCAGCTTTAGCTCTGCATATTCAGACTCTGATGATGCTTTGGAGAATTGGTGAAATCTGATGCATGAGGTGTCAATTCAGAAGTGTGCCTGATTACTCATTCGTTGTGCCGAGTCGCAACCGAGACTGTCGAATTGTCAGTATATGAAGCACTACCTAATTTTTCTGAGTTTCTAGTTGAATTTGAGGATAAGGTGTGAGAACTGCAGAGATTGTTGGTGTTGGATGAGGTGTTGAAGGCTACCCCAACATGTTGGTGGGAGAAACATAAGAATTCGATCAACGGGTGGTCGCAGTGTCACAGGTTGATGACAGTTCGCTTTAGAGAAGCAGAAAAAGTACCACACAAAGAGGTATGATGGGAAGAATGATCCCAACGCTCATCTACTTGCGTGTCACACCATGTGGGTATAGTAACAAAAGGATGAGTGGGTACATGATTTTTTCCACGTGTTGGATGAAATGCCAGGATTGTGGTATGTATCAGCTGAGTTGTGCAGATAAATCACTACTTGGGAAGATTTGTCGATTTGCTTTAATCACACCTTCAGTTTTGTGGATACCAATCTAGCTATGCATAGTGCACTGCATCATAATCACCACATTGTTTTGAAGGTAGTTTTAGTTGCATATCCAATGGATCTGCATGAGACATGTCCGAGGCAATCAATGATGGAGTGCTACAATGTGACAGGAGAACTAGATGATGGTGATGATCCACGAAGCATCAATATTCCAGAGATAGAAGGAAATCAGGATGTTGCAATACCTGACGTACCGACGAATCCAATGAATCAACCATTAAAAATTCAGAAGGTTAACATTGGGATAGAGGAGAAACCGAAGTTCGCAAATGTTAGGGACTACTAGGATGAAGAAACCATGGCGAAAATCACATATCTGTTGCATGAATTCCAATATTTGTTTCCTACAAAGTTTTCTGAGATGAAGGGGATATTGGGAGATTTGGGAGAGATGAACACCCCATTGAAGCCAGATGCGAAGCCAATGAAGAAGTGACCGTATTGCCTGAATCCATGATACAAGGAGAGGGTCAAGGCTGAGCTTGACAGAATGTTGGATGTTGGGATAATAGAACCGGTTGAGGAATCTGAATGGATCAGTCCCATGGTGGTGCAAGACAAGAAGATAGGTGAGGTTCGTATTTATGTTAACCTCAGAAAACTAAATCATGCATGTCTACATGATCCGTTTCTGACACCATTTACTGATGAGGAATTATAAGGAGTGGGCGGTCAAGAAATTTATTCATTCACGGATGGATTTTCTGGATATCACCAAATTAAGATTGCAAAAGAGGATCAACATAAGACAACTTTTGTTACTCAATAGGGATTTTTTCAGTACACTGTGATGCCATTTGCACTGAAGAATGCACCTGCGAGATTCTCCAGGATTGTTGTTGCTACTTTCAAGGATTTTATTCAGAAGTTTCTGGCAGTTTACATGGATGGCTGGACGATTTATGGATTAATTAGGGACCATTTGGAAAACCTGCGACTAATGCTGGAACGATGTCGACAGCATCAGATCGCACTGAAGTCGAAGAAGTTCATTTTTTGTGCACCTTTTGGGATGTTGTTGGGGCATATTGTTTGAAAGCAAGGAATATTGATTGATCAAGTCAATATTGTGTTGATTTTGAGCTTTCCACCACCTACAAATGTGAAGCAACTTAGAGCAACATTAGGCCATACATGATACTATCGCAAGTTCATCAGAGGTTATGCAGCAATCACAACCCCCATGGAGAATTTGCTCAATCAGGATGAGGTATTTGTATGGATTCAGGAGTGTCAGGTTATTCTTGACACATTAAAGGCAAAGATGGCTTCCACACCAATACTGGTTTTTCCTGATTGGACGAAGGAGTTCCAAGTTCATGTTGATTCATCATCAATTGCGTTGGGAGTGGTGGTAGAACAGCTAGGCAAAGGTGATATTCGTCACCCGATTGCTTTTTCTAGTCGAAAGCTATCATCTACGGAGAAGAATTATACTACAATAGAGAGGGAATCGTTGGCAATGGTATATGCATTGTAGAAGTTTTGACATTACATATTGGGAGGCCATTTCAATATGTTCACGGATCACTCTGCTTTGAAATACCTGGTGAATAATCCTGTGTTGGGGGGGAGATATGTTAGTGGATACTTCTCTTTTAAGAGTTTTATTTTGAGATAATTATGAAAATGGGTCACTTGAATGCAGGCCCAGACCACTTATCACGGATTAAGACAGGTGAAGAACTGACGAACATTGAAGATGGGTTACCTGATGCACAATTATTCAAATTCGATATGGTTGATGACTACTATGAGAAAATAGTTCAGTTTTTGGAAACAGGAACAACACCATAAAATCTTACTATAAGTCAGAAGAAGTATTTGGTTGTTCAAGCCATGGATTTCTAGTTGATCGTTGTACAACTCTATAAGCTAGGACCAGATGAGATCTTACGTCGACGTGTCCTACCGCATGAACAGGGGAAGCTATTGGAAAAATCACATGTGGGAGTTTCAGGTGGATAATACAGAGGTTGCACTACTTCCAGAAAGGTTCTCCATGCAGGGCCTTGGTGGCCAACTCTCAACGGAGATGCAATAGACTATGCGCAAACTTGTGACGTTTGTCAAAGAAGTGAAAAGTCGTCGAGGAGGGATCAAATGCCTATATTACATTAGGTGATGCTGCAGTCATTTGAAAAATGGGCAATAGACCTCGTGGGACCAATGAACGCACTAGGAAAGAGAACTGGTGTGTGGTACATCATCACAGTAACGGATTATCTGACGAGATGGGGGGAGGTCGCACGAGTTGTAGGTTGCACCGCCACACGAGTTGTAGGTTGCACTATTGTGACAACAATGATGTTCCTATTTGACAACGTTGATACTCATTTTTTTTGTCCAAATATATTTATGAGCGATTGTAATGTCCTTTTTTTGAAATTTTATTAAATGACTAATTTTTCACTTTTTCTCCTATTTCGACCTTTGACTAGTTTTGATGTCTAGGTCTCCAAATTGGTCGAAATGCTCTCAAATATTCAAAGAAGGTATATGAATGATATTAAGGTTTTACTATGATGTTTAGGGAAACTTTATGACCCTCTAAAATCTTCTACAAACTTGTTTAATATTCTGGTCGAGGTAGGAGTTTTGACTAGTAATTTGGGGTTCTAATTCCCCCACAATGAATACTGAAAATGGCTTCCCAAATGCACTCAATACAAATAGAATCTATGAATGGAAGTAGGGGACATGTAAAGTAAATAAATATTAACTCATATGCATCACCATTCAACTTTTAATGTCTGCTATAACTCTCTTAAATTGGATGCAAAAAGGCTAGTTTCAACCTTGGCGAAATGATAGGAAAACTTCTCCAAATGCTATGAAACTCAACAAAACAACTCCAAATTCTTATGTACTGAACAATAAACTCATATAATCCATCAATAGCATTCCATTCATCCATAAACCATTAGTATTTTACTTATCCATTCGAATCTATCAACATTATATTGGTTCACAACAAGGTAGTGGGGAAATGGCATTGTTTCTTCATTGTTTAACATGTATACATGAAATATTTTGGGTATTTCGACCTGAGAGTATTATAAAATATTAAATACAGAAATAACAGTCCATTTATCCATAAACCATCATCATTTTACTTATCCATTCAAATCCATCAACATTCCATTGGTTCACAATAAGATATTGGGGAAATCGCATTATTTATTCATTGATTAACATTTTTACATGGAATCTTCCAATGTTTAGATCTGAGAGTCTTATGAACTTGAAATACAGAGAATTTATATCAGAAAATAAAATAATGGGGCATTATAATATTCCCCAAAGAGATCAATAACTCACCCAAAGCGCAATCCCTCCATGAGCAAGAATATGCCATAAAAACTGGAAATGGTTGAGAGAAAGTGTTGTGATAGAAGGAACCACAAGCTACCCTACAGCTTACACCAGAAAATACAAATCCATTAAATAACCATGAAATAATTTAGTGTCCTCTCCAAACACCAACTTGGATGGAATATTTTACCCTCGAAATTGGCTAAGGCAAGAAAACTAGTCATCCACTAACTCTCACAATTCACAAATGACAATTTCTCAAATGAACAAAAGATCCTCTCCTGGTTGATCCCTGTGTTTTATAAAAATCCTTATCCTTCTAAGGTTACCAATCCATCCACAAACTCAATCCAATTCGAGTTTGGGTGTGTGCTTAAGATTTTCCATGTCCCCTCCCTTTCTTAGCCTTCCATCTTCCCCCAATTAGAGTAGGAACCCATTGAGCTTCCCCAACTCACATGAGCGCCCTATTAGATGCTCTATTTCAACCTAACATGTCAGATATGTCATATTTCAGCCTTCAGATCTGATTTGTGTCATAGGATCTTCATCATTGTTGTCGTCACATCTAGGGAATCTAGTCCTAATGTCTCACTGGCTCCAAAATGACTCTTCCTCTCCCATGTAAGTTACCGTTCCTTCCAAATTTGACCTATGATGCTTATGTCCAAGTGTATTATCCTTATAACTCATCCAAGAACATTTAGGCTTCCCATGGATTCGAAATTGCAAGAGGAGGATGTCATGTGGCACATAAATTCTAGCTTGTGTGGGCCCCATAGTCTCCATGTGTCTCCATGCTCCATTGCCACTTCAATTTTCTATTGTATTTATTTAATAAGCTCCATTATTAAATATTTATTCCATTCTAATGTCTAAACATCATTTATTGTCCCCCTTATTTCGATTCCCAAAGTTTCCACCCCTAAACTAGGAAACCAGTAATTTTCTTCCTTGGCAATTATTTGACCCTTAGCATCAACTTGACAAACTCTCATGAATATGGAAAATATGATTAGGCCATTGTACCCAATGAAAAATTTGGGACACGACAACGATCAAGGGAGTCACTTCATCAATCACATTGTCAGTGCATTACTAGAGGACCTTCAGATACAACATGAGAAGAGTACCCCTTATCACCCACAAGCAAATGGGACAGTTGAGGCGTTCAAAAAGGTGTTGGAGCATGCACTTAATAAGATATGTAATGCAAACGAAGATGACTGGGATTTGAATATTCCAACAATATTGTGGGAGTATCGCACCACTTGTAAAATATTGACAGGACAGACACCATTCAAGTTGGTGTATGGGCAGGAGGCAGTCATGCCCATGGAGTACATTGTTATGAGTTTGTGCATTGCAACAACGATAGGAATGGATGATGAAGGAGCATTAAAAGAACGTATAGAGTAGTTGGTACAGCTAGAGGAAGATTGATTTGTTGCGGGATTTCACCAGCGAGTTAAGAAGGATCGACAGAAAGCTTGGCATGATCGACATATCAAGAACAAACACTTTCAACAAGGAGACCTGGTGTTGATGTATTACAGCAAGTTCGCCAAACATCCAGGTAAGTTGCAAATGCATTCGTAGGTCTGTATGCTATGAATTCCATTACTACAGGAGGTGTAGTACAACTGCAACAATTATATGGTGTGATTCTACCTAATTTAGTAAATGGAAGCAGGTTGAATCCCTATAGGACGGTCCTGGTGGTGCACGACGCTTGAGGCACTACACATGAAAAAAAAACTCTTTGTTTTAGATGATCAGCAAGAGGATTACACACAAGGAGGAAGGGGATGCGCAAGTAGAGGAGTCACAATTGTAGTTAGAGAGGCATGTCGCAATGGTTGTAGGGTCATGACAGGGTTAAGCTAGTAAGAAATATAGTAGTTAAAAATAGTTAACCGATGGTACTCCTAGACGAAACGTGCATTAATGGCAGATCCGACCGTTAGATCAGGAGGATTGTTGACGGATTCCAGTGTTTAATGAGGATTTGGTCGTAATGATTAGGAGATCATTCACACGGTCGACTCAGCGCTATAAGAAGTGGCAGCTCGTGGTATGGATTCACCATTGCGAATATTGACCTGTCGAGTTGTTGCAGAACTGATTATAGTGTGTTGTGTTGCGTTGTAAAGTCAAGTTACATAGCAGAGTAAGGTTGAGGTGTCGCATTGTGACTTGTGGGCATTTGTGAGGAATGTCGAGTGAGCCGATACCGATAGAAAGTCGAATTGGGAGAGACTCGCTGATTATAAGGGTGCCCATTATACAAGAAACAGTCAGCATGCCGGTGGGTTCATCATCATTTCCTAATAAGAAGAGAGGGGCGCAGCGTCCCAAATCACCAGTGCAGAAGAAGTGGTCAACCAGAACTTCTGCAAGGGCACCGAAAGAGGTGGTCCAACATATGGGACCATTGAAATCTGGGGCTGAGGACTCCATGACCTGGAATAGGGTGTCCACTGCGGACATCTCTGGATACGTTCCTCTGTGTCGACCTGATGTGAAGCTGTAGAAAATCATGAAGAACTTGAGGTATCCGGTCAGGATGTCGACGATCCTGTAGTGCATGCTATGTACCATGGACATCGTGCCCTCCATCATGTGAATGAATTATGGAAAGAATCATTACATGATAGCATTGACTGAGATCACCGCAGACCCATTTGTACCGGTAGTAGAAGTAGGCAGCGACCCAGTAGCACGCATTCCACATGACTGGGCGCAGGGATTGGAGAGATCGGGGTTGTTAGGATTCATCAACATGCCGCATTTTGAATGGTTGGTGGAAGCCAACACATGCATGAAGCATCTATTATCATGCTTTCATGGAGGTTATTTGTGGTTGGACCGGCCGGTACTAGTCATCGTTGAACTAATTTGAGAGATCACACAGATGCCCAAGGATGGGCCAAACCTATCGGAATATTTCTATGGGAAGGACAATGATAAACAAGTGGCGATGAAGGTTAAGAAGTTGTATAATTTGCAGCGTGACGAGCGATCATATGTGGTAGATAGCATCAATGAGCAGGTTCTACACATCGCAGTGAGGATTCTGACAAGCAAGGTAGTAAGAAAGAATAGGCCCAACTAGTGCACTTATGGGGTCATAGCATGCAATGAGTAGTGTGTACAGGGTGTGCAGAGGAACTGTTCCTTGTTCCTGATGAACCAATTAACCGATGATGCACTAGCAGTCCAGGTGGGGCAATGATCATTCACTTATAGCTAGCTGCTTCATTCTGATCATGATAGTTGCTTGGATGGATACTGAAGACTACCAGGGCATGGACGTTGAGGTGGCCAAGGTATTCAAAGGAGTGTGCTATTAGAACCTCTGGTTTGTTAAGGAGTCAAAACAACTCAAGGACTACTCAAGACAGTTTTGGTTGTATTGGGAGGCACTACAGGTTGTAGCCATGAAGGTCCCGTGGTTATCAAAGGAGGCGGTGGTGAAATATCAATGCATTGTTCAGTTTGCGATAGGGCCACATTGCATTCATGTCTAGGCACATAGATACAGTGATAAGCAGTGGTTTCCCACACTTTACCAACTTTATGATGAAGAGCTAGTGGCTATCGTGGATGAATGGATGGTGGAATGGCGAGAACCCATTAGTGTAGAGGAAGTATCGATGAGTCCACCAGCCAATGCTCCGGTGGACCCTGTGCCCGACCCACAGAGTGAGCATGAGTTAGATGAAGCATCGACCAAAACCCCAACTGAGTTAGAGGCAAAGTGGGATTTTCAGGAATTCTGAATAAATAAGCAACAAGAGCATGGTGCAGCCAGCAACACAGTGCTGGTGACCGAAGACCAAGTAAGTCATATTATTGCGGCAATCACAACAATGACTGCTGCGTCGAAGGAGCAGATGACCGATGGGTTTGTTGAGGTAAACAATCTCCTTAATTCTTTGATTGATATAGTTTTGCAAGGGGTTCCAGAGGCAAGTATGTCGCAAAAGGTTGGTGAGATCAGCACTGGGAAGCGGATCAACAATGTTCAAATTTCACCGCATGCGATCGAGACCAATAGTGAGGATGTCAACGCCTCACTCCAATAATTTTTGGACCTCTCACGGGACATCAATGAACTATCAACCCAGACATTGGTTCAGTTGCAAAGGGTTGCAAGTCAAGAGTTGGTTGTAGGGAGCAGGTTATTGGCAACCACCTTTTTGAGGTCGCAAGAGAAATAGGCAAAGGAAAGGAAGGAGATTGAGGAACTAAGGAAGGAGCAAGATCAACTGATGATGGAGAAAGCGCAACTATGGGACAACAGGGTGCACTTAGAGCATGAAGTTTTTGTTTCATGCAAAGAAGTGCCAGAAATCACCGTCGACATGGATGCATAAACAAAAGCGGAGTGTCCTGGATCTATAATTGCACAACTTAAGCATGACAACGAAGATCTGCATGCACTAGTGGATCCAGGCACACCGCCAGAGTAGGTTGTAGAATGGAAAAGCACCATTAAGGACTTAGCGAGGCAGCTAGAAGAGATGGAGAAAGAAGCAAAGCAAGTCACAGATGCGACTACATAGTTTTGGTGAAGTGTAGTCCAAGATGGGAAGTTGGAGCAACTCACCACGCAGTTGCAGTAAGTCGAGGGTCATCTTGTCGTGTTAAGGACATTGCCTAAATCGATGCGCCTAGTTGTGCAGATCACGAAGGCAAAAGAGTTGAAGGATTTACAATAGTGGGTCGCAAAGGCAAGGGATCATCAACAGAGGTGCAAAGCATAGTTGGACGAATTCCAGGACATTGGACCGCAACTCCCAATGAAAGTAGTTTTAGTGCTACAAGTTGTCCAGAACGACCGGCGAGATGTCACTTCCAATATTGTTGAGCACCCACTAGAGCGCGAAGTTATAAAATGTAGAGAAATCAGTGAGAAAGCAACAGAACATGTCAAAGAGGTCACTCAACATTATGATTATTTCAAGGTGAAGATCAGTGGTTACACCATTTTCAGTTGACGTGGCTCGAGGGAGAGCCACAAGATTGTGTTGGGGGCCTGTCGGTAGGTAGTTTTGGAGATAAATAGTTGCGTAGCATCAAGGATGTTGCGCAAATCCAAAGATGATGCACAAGGCGGAGGATGGCACGCAAGGCGGATTGACCACATTTTGTATATTTTGGTCATGTTTTGTAGTTTTTGGTCATTTGTTTGTAGATTTTTGTCCAATTAGTTAGGAAGTTGACTTAATTTTACCACTAATGTAAAGGTGCAAGCCTATAAGTAGATCTAGGATTGTGAATGTTGAGATATCTTTTGGGTATCTTGTGATAATCTAGAGATCAAACCTTTGTAAGAGCAAAACTGTTGAATTGTGTTTTTATGCAAAGATTAATATGATATGACGGAGATTGGACAAAAACATTGTGTCTTTATGCATCTTCCTATTTTCCTATTTTTCGCGGTCTAAATGTGAATGAATACTGCATTACGATGTATATCTCGGAATGATGCGATGCTTTCCTATTATGAATGATGATATCTTGATATATTTTTTTTTGCATCAATATTTCTGCTGCGATCTAAGTATGTTGATCTGATCCACTAAATATGAATATGTTAATGTATAAACCAACACTTTGACAATATATGCGCAATCCTCCTTCTTACTGCAGAAACTTGGTTCCGACATTTCTCCCTCGAATATCTCAGGTGACACCTCATCTACTCTATAGGTGTTACTGGACAGGGTAAAACCTATTCGGTCCGGTGCTCAGGGAGATAGTTGTATTCTAGGTTTTGATAGTGACTGAACCCCTGTCGATGGATCTATGTCAACAAGCATATTATCCACCTCCTTCCACCTCATATGGAGAAAGTTTTGATATTGGTAACCAACAATCTACAAGGAATAAAAGGAGGGAGAGTAAGAAGAAGATGTGAAATTAAGGGGATAGTCACCCACCCTCTAGAGGTCATGTTGGGGGCATCCGCCCAGCCTTTGGAGGTCATGTTAGGGGAAAACAGACAGCCAATTCAAGACATGTTGATAATGTTGATAAACCCAAATGTATAGGAAACAAGTCTAAGCTCCCTTATAAGCTTTGCAAGGGGGATCACCTTACTTACACGTGCCCTGCTATTGTAGAAGTACAAAGAGTGTGGTTCAAATCTTAAGGATATTCTACCCCTAAAAAATTGGTGATTTCTCAATAACCTATTCAACCTTTGGTTGATGACGTGGTTGAACTAATGCAATCTTTAGCCAATCCCAGTCTTCCTTTAGAGAGTGACATGTCAAACAGTCATGTTTTATTCACTAATAGTTCATAACTTTCTAGAAAAGGGGGCACTCACTTCGGTTGGAATGAACCCCTGCAAAGCCCTCAGATTGCTTCCTTTGATTGGAATAGTCTACCTAAGCCACACCTTCATTCCGTTGTGCATTTTCAAATAAAGGTTAAACTTAAGCACTACACGGTTGATCATTATATTGTAGCTGAAGGAGCCTATGTTAGTATTCTATCTGGGCATGCTTGGAGAGGTATGGGATCTCCCAACCTTGTTTTTTTTAGATTTGTTAAAGTTTTATGCCCAATAATAATAAGATCACTGAAATAATGACAAGCACAACAAGACAAATAAGACACAAGTATTTGTCCCAGGAAACCCTCGTGGGGAAGAAAACCCAACAAAACTTCCTCGATATAGAGTACAACCAAGTACATTGTAATACCACAAGACTAAGATAAACTGCTTCTCATCCTCCATATGGACTCCTCTTTCTCTCTCTAGTGAACCTGTTTGAGTTGTGAGTGTGTCCAAATGAGGAGGGTTCCTCATCTATTTATACACATGAACCGTGAAGTCTAATAACACAACAGGGCCGACTTCATCTTTCCAACAGGGTCGACTTGTCCTAGGAGACATAAAAATACATTTTAATAATTATTTTCTGGGTACTATTGACCTGACTTACAACAGAGGTTTTACCTCAAGAATTTACATGACCAATTACATCAATGACATGCCTAATCAGAGGAACACCATCTCTGGAAAGGAGGGATAACAATAATATAATAATAAGTACAATAGAATATCTTATGCATTTACATTATTTCAACACTCCCTTTTAACAAACACCAACAACTACGACTGTACAACTGACTAGTGGATCTATATGTCATAGGAAGTTTTAACAACAACATCATAAGCATCCGTAACAACATCATCATGGAACATTGTCATCCCATAACATCATCATTACAAAACATTATCATCTCATAACATCATCATTACAAAACATTATCATCTCATAACATCATCATTGTGGAACTTCATCATCGAGGAAAAAAATCATCACAAAGAATCATCATCATGGAACATCATCATTATCATCAATATGGTAGTACTAGGACATCATCATCTGTAACATCAGTATGTGAATATTGGAACATCTTCATCATCTCCAACATCAATATGTGAATATTGGGACATCATCATCATCGTCAAAATGTAAGTACTGGGATATCATCATCTACAACATCAGTATGTGAATACTGGGACAACAAAAACATTGTTAGAAAGTTAGTGCTAAAAATAACATCATCAACAAATAAACGCTAGATCATCATCCACATCATCAACATGGAGATGTTGGAAGAACATCATCATCAACATAGAATTCCGAGACAACATCATCGACATCAACATAGAAATGTTGGAGCAACATCATCATCGTCAACATAGAAATGTTGGAGCCACATCATCATCATCAACACAGAGTGTTGGAACCACATCATCATCATCAACACAGGGTGTTGGAACCACAACATCATCGCCATTAGTGCAGAGTGTTGGAACCACATCGTCATCATCAACACAGAGTGTTGGGACCACATCATCATGCCCTTGGGACATCTTAAGCATCATCTCAGTGGGTACTCTGATAGATCTATCGGCCATTTGTATGACTTACTAACCCTTTCGAGCCAAACAATCCTAGCCAGACAAATGGATCTACCTAGGGACCAAACACACCCTTTCTGGCTTATTAACCCTTTCAGGACAACCAAGCCTAGCCAAACATCGTAATCCCCCTAGGGTCAAACAAGCCTCATCTGACTTACTAACCCTTTCCGGACAAACAAGCATATCCAGACATATCCTACCTAGACTGAGTTACCACACCACTACAACAGGAACCCTACAACATCATCATCATCATCAACATCATCACTCCCTCTTCCGAGGGAGGTCCTTTCGGACTACACCAAGCTTATCTCGAAAGTATTCAAACTTTACATGAGATAGAGGTCTAATCAATACATCAACCACTTGTTCCTCATTAGGAACATGTTGGAGCTACACAACTCCCCTATGCAACATGTCTTGAATATAACGGTACTTTATCTCTATGTGTTTTTACTTGTCGTGAAAAACATGGTTTTTTTTTCACCTTGATGCAACTCTGATTATCATAGTAGATATCAATTGCATCCATCTCTGTATCAAACAATCCTGTCAACATATTGCGGAGCCACACTGCTTCACTACAGGCTGAACATGCGGCAATGTATTCATCCTCTGCTGTACTGAGAGAAACACAATTCTAGTTTATCTCGAGCCATGAGATCACACCTGATCCTAAATTGAAACAACATCTTGAGGTACTCTTTTTGTCCTTGGTGCTCCTAGACCAATCTGAATCTGTATAGCCATGTAGTTTAATCTCACCATCGACTACGTATATGAGGCCACAATCCAATGTACCCTTAAGAATCACATGTTTTGTTGCAACTAAGTGAACATGTTGGGGCTCCACCATATACTAACTCAACATGTTTACAACAAAACATACATCTAGTCGAGTATTCTCTAGATATATCAGAGAGCCAATAATTTGTCGGTATAATGTAATATTGATTCTATATGAGGAATCATCATTCAAAAACTTCAATTTAGTCACCATCAGAGTGTTCATGGCTTTGCAATCTATCATTCCAAGTTTCTTTAGTATTTCAACAACATATTTTCCTATATCTCATCTGGGAACTGGCATACTTCAAAAATGAGAAAATAGTGCATCATGCCAAGATCTTTCATTTCGAATTCAGCAATAAGATTCTTCTTGCATTCATCAATGAGCTTCTCCTAGCCTCTTAGGAATAAGTCATGAACATCCAACAATAGAATCAAAAGACATTCATTGACAACCTTATAATAAAGGTTGGAATATGCTTTACTCTTGGTAAATTCCAAGCTCATCAGGAATCCATCAATTTTTCCATACAATGCTCTAGGTGCTTGCTTTAACCCATATAGTGCTTTCTTCAATCTGCATACATGTGGATTTTTATCATGGGTTTCAAAACCTGGAGGTTGTTCAATGTATACTTCTTATTTTATCACACCATTTACAAATGTTGTATTTACATCCATTTGGTGTAGTCTCCATTTCATCTTGGATACCAAGGAAAGAACAATTCTGATTGAGGTATATCTTGCTACTAGTGCAAAAGTCTCTTCATAATCAATTCCTTCTTTTTGTGAGAATCATCGAGCTACAAATCTTACCTTATACTTCTTGATACTTCTGTCTCATGAATGTTTTGTCTTGAATATCCATTTTGAAGAAACAATTGACTTCTCTCTTGGTCTAGGTACCACATCCCAAACATCATTATTGATGATATATTGGTATTCTTCGAGCATTGCATCCATCCATTCCTTCTTCTTTGTAACTTACTCAAAACAGGTAGGTTATGTATCAACAAGATTACACATCAATGCCACATAATTGTAATAGATCCTTGATCTCTTGCTTCCTTCTAGAGCTCCATATTTTTTCACACATTGAATGACATCACAAGCCCAAGATGGTCTTATTTTTTGTGATATAATCTCTTGAGGAATCTCCATAGGACTTTGAGGATCTTCTATGTCATGGTCTTTTGGTATTGGTTCTTCTTCAACGTTGTGGACTGGCATTCTAGGGGCTTCATGTTCTTCTTCTTGATCTTCATCGGCATGGTTCTTTCTCGACTTACTAAAATTTGCATCTTCGTCAGATATAACATCTCCAATGACTTCGATGTGGAAAAAACTTGGAATCTACACTCTATAAGCTTTCGACTGATCACTATATCCAACAAATATTCCCTTCTTTTCATAAGGGTCCAATTTTGTTCTTTTCTCCTTGTGAATTTGTATAAACACAGGACAACAAAAAATCTTTAGGTGGTTGATGTTAGGCTTCTCTCCGGTAAACATCTCTTCGGGAGTTTTGTTCCCAAGAGCAATATGATCAATTTTGTTCTGAACATATATTGTGGTTCTAGATGCTTCAGCCCATAGATGCATGGGTAAGTCTTGGTCATGAATCATGGCTTTCACAACTTCCATAGTGGTTCTATTCATTCTTTCTTCTACTTCATTTTGTTGAGGACTATAGGGTATGGTGATCTCCCTCTTAGTCACGTCTTCCTTGCATAAGTATTTCAATTCATTGGAAGTGAATTCTCCTCCATTGTCAGATCTTAAGGTCTTGATCTTCTTATCTTCTTTTCAGATAAGTTTTCCATAAGAACCTTGAATTCTTTGATTGTTTTCAAATACTTCATATTTTCCTTTCAAGAAGTAAATCCAAGTCTTGCAGGAGTATTCATCTATAAAAGAAACATAATACACATACCTAGTGAGTGAAGTGGTTGAAATTGGATCGCATACATCTCAATGAACAATATCCAAGATTCCTTTTGATTTACTGTAGCTTCTTGGAAATGGGTTCTTCGTGTTCTTCCCTTCAGCACATCCTTTGCAAATTCCTTCATGACTGATTTGAATTTCTGGTAAACCTGTGACAACCTTGCTCATAATTGGTAGTGTTGTGTAGTTCACATGAGCAAGTCTTTTGTGCCATAATTCACATGGGTTGATTGTACTTGTTGTTAGGGTTGAGTCTATATGTATATTTATCTTGTAAAGTCCTCCTTGTTCTATTCCAATCACAACTGCATCATCTATTGTTTTTCCCTTTAGCCACATAGGTACTTCTCCATATATAAAAGCATCTCTAAGGCCCTTCTTATTTAGAGTTGAGACAGAAAGTAGATTATTTTTCAATCACGTGACATATAATACTTCCTTCATCTTCGTAGACTTCCATGAGTCCAATTTGTAAAAGGATTCTCCCATTTCATTGATGGGGTATTGATAGTCATCTCCAAGCTTTACATTATAAGGAGAGTCTTTCTGGACAATACTTTGAAAATAGTCTTAATAAACTTTTATATGTCTGGAAGCTCCACCATCTACAATCCAAGTGTCACTTCCACGAGAGAATAATCCAATAAGGGTTGAGATCAAGACATATTCTTCAGCGGATTCTCCATCTTCATTGTTATTTTCTCTGTCTGAGCCATCATCTTCTATTGCATGGGCATGAAACTTCTTATTTCCCTTCTTGAATTCTTATGCTTCCAGTGGACAATTTCTTGCAATGTGTCCCATCTTATGACATATGAAGCATTCAAAAGATGAGAAGTCTCTTTTGTGTCTTGAGTTCCTTTGAAACTTTCGATTTCTTATAGGAGATTGATCATGGACCTTTCTCTTGTTTGATCCTTTCTTTGCATGAGCTGCCAAGGATTAATCTTCATCATCATTTAACTTTTCTTCTCTCTTGGATATTCTTCCTTCTTCCTGCACACACTCCTCACAAAGTTTGTTGAACTTTGTGAGCTTTCTTCTAACTCATATACCTCTGATGAAAGATTCTAAATCCCTTGGGAGACCATTCAAGGTGGTCATAACAACTTCTGCTTCCTCCACCATGTCATTGATAGCCTCCAATTGTTCTTTGATTTGAAACACTTTTGTAAAGTATGGTTGCATGGTTTCTCCCTTTTGAATCTTAATTCCCTTGAGTTGATTTCTCAAGGCCACTCTTTTGTTTATGGTATTCCCTTCAAATAGACCTTCAGAGCATCAAACATCTATAAGGAGTATTCTTTAATGATACTTGAGGAATCAAATGATCCTTGATGGAGTCAGTTATGATCCTTTTGGCTTTGGTCATGTCCTTCTTATGCTTGGTCTTTGATTCATCTCCCTTTGGCTCCTTGACCTCTTCTTTGGTGTAGCCTTTTAGGTCATTTTCTTTAAGGATGAGCATGATTTTGTACTTCCATGGTTTGAAATTTTATAATCCTTTAAGCTTTTCATCAAGCTTAGTTTTGTTTGTCATATTCAAGGAATGAGAACCTCAAATGGAAATATAGGAGGTAGTACTTACCAATTTGAGGACTGCTTATGGAACCTCATTCAGGATGGCCTAGGGTTTATTGGTAAAACCCTATTTTTTCAGTTGTGAACACTTATAGGGCTGAATGGTGGAAAATATGCACCTCCCTAGGGAAATATTGACTGTATCTTTCTTTTCCTAAATTTGGAGATGGAACCTTGAAAAATCTGAATCCCTTGTTCCTCTTGGCAATAGTGACGGGTCAAAAACTGAAAATCCTCAAAATTTAATCTAGCACCACAAAAAGATGTGCCCTCCTAGGGAGAGTTGACTTGACCTTCTTTTTCAGCTGATCTGATGGGGGAGTTTCCCAGATTAAAAAAACCCTAGCTTCTTGTACTGCGGTAAAATAAACTGCACAATTTCTTCTTTCAAGTTGCCTCTGATACCATGTTAGATTTTTAAATTTTGTATGCCCAATAATAAGAAGATCATTGAAATAATGGCAAGCATAACAAGACAAAGAAGACACAAAGATTTGTCCTAGGAAACCCTCATGGAGAAGAAAACCCAACAAAACTTCCTCGATATAGAATCCAACCAAGTACAATGTAAGACCACAAGACTAAGATAGACTGCTTCTCCTCATCCAAATGTACTCCTCTTTCTCTCTCTAGTGAACTTGATTGAGTTGTGAGTATGTCCAAATGAGGATGGTGCCTCATCTATTTCTACACATAAACTGTGAAGTCTAATAACCCAATAGGGTCGACTTCATCTTCCCAACAGGGTTGACTTGTTCTAGGAGACATAAAATACTTTTTAATAATTATTTTTCTGGGTACTATTGACCCGACTTACAACGAAGGTTTTACCTCAATACTTTACATGACCAATTACATCATTGACATCCCTAATCGAAGGAACAACATCTCTGGAAGGGAGGAAAACAATAATATAATAATAAGTACAATACAATATCTTATGTAGTTACATTATTTCAACAGTGCCGACTGTTAATCAACCACTTTCATTTGATAGAAGACCTAATAAAAATTTGGCAGTTCTTTGTCAATCGCATGCTACTTTAGATGGGAAGAATGTCTTAGTCGATTTTATGGTTATGGAGGACCCCTTGGACTTCAATATAGTCCTTGGGCATGATCATGTATATGCTATGAATGTTGTGGTGTCTACACTCTTTCATGTGATGTATTTTCCTCGCAATGAAAACATTATCACTATTAATCAACTGGAATTTGTTGATACCTATCATTACCCAAATTTAGACCAAGTATATCCTTTGTCAATTCTTAGTGTTTCGGTAGACATTCCCTTGCCACGGGTGAATTATGTGGCCTCACATCCCTCGTGTCCAATTGTTATTGAGAAGAATCCTCTACATTCATGTTTTTCTTCTTGATATTTGGTCTCGACCATTGACCAAGTGATTGATTCAATGGGTGCATTGGAGTTCGCTCTCCACCCTATTGATCAAATTGAATGTTTGGATAGGTCTTCCATCTAGGATGATAATCTTCCTTCAAATGAATTTTTCCTAGAGTCTATGATACAGTCAAACATTCCTTCGGATGTTGATCCAGTTGCAGTTAGATCTAGTCCTGACTTGCCTTTTGAGTCTAATCTTACTGATGATTGATCCTTAGACATTGGTACTTTTGAGTCTTTGGATTCTCCAATAGAACCGTAGGTCAGTGTTTCTGCTGAGTTTGATTCTATTTGTAGAATTTTTGACTCCTGCGATGTTGAGTTTGTTCCTGCAAACTCCACCACTTCTTTAAACTTTGATCTTACTCTTGAGTTGGATCTTATTGATTGTAAATCCTTAGGCCTTTGCACTATATAGTCTTCTTTGATTAGCTCTGCCTTGATTCTGCTTCTTGTTGGAGAATGCAAAGTTGGAAATATTTCTACCAAAGTGACATGTGTCATATATTTTCTTTTGACTATGATATTGGTATTATTATTTCTTGGGGACAGGGATCTTAGCCATATTTATCGTTGCAACTTGACACCCTTTACCTGGAGGAGACGCCCCTCGAGTGTCCTCATCTTTCTCATGTTCCTCGCATAGGTATGTTCCTTGTGCTTGGAACTAGTTTTGCATGCCCCTAACACTCATTTCCTCACATTATAAGCATTCTTTCAGCTCTTTTTCAAGCTCATTAAAAGCAGAAGGAGTTCATGAGTTGAATTTTATGGGCTCGTTAAACCTTTACGGAAAAGGTATACGGAGTTGTCTTTAAGCTCTTGTTAAACTCTTTAAAATTGACAAGGTTGTCGAGGTAGCTTGCTTACTTAAAACTCATTAAAGGATGTGATGGAACATCCACATAGGTATAATTTTAACACTTTTTCTTGACCATGTGGATTACTTAAGAAAAATGAATACTCTAGTTCACTATGAGTAGAAAAGTTCTCCCTGGTTTTAGTTTAGTTATTTTTCAGGCTTGGGGGGCTAAATTGACAAAAAATGACCTTTTTTGAGCTAACCTTTTTCTTTTTTCATGCTACGGTTTAAACGTGAAAAAGATTTCAAGCGCTTTTTTTGTTGTTCTCTTGCTCGTTAAACCCTTAGCAAAATACCGTCGAGTTTACTGTTTGTTGCCCTATACTCACAAATCAATGAGACGACTTGAGCAATCTTGCTTTACTTCACGCTTGTTAAACTCTTTAAAGCTTTATGCTTGTTATGGAAGAAGCGTTTATCCGGTAATAGTTTAACCCTTTTTCAGACTTGGCAAACTAACTATGAAAAAGGAATACCTTAGTTCTCCTGAACTAAGAGAGTGATCCTTTGTATTGTTTTGTACTTTTTTGGACCTAGGGCACTAAATCTACAAAAAATTCAAACCTTGGAGTCTCCTTTAAGTTTTTCAGACTCTCTAAATTGAAAAACCATCGAGCATTCACTAATTTGGGCTCGTAAAATCCACGGATAGTGTACTGTTGAGCATGCTTTAGTTAATTTTTCAAACTCGTTAAAAATGTAAAAGGTACCTAAAAAGACAAACATGAAGAGAAGGATATCAATTGTCTTTTTTATGAAGGAAGCAGGTCAATTATGTCATTGAACAAAGAACCTATTTTAACAAGTTGGGTCCTAGTTTTGGCCTTAGGATAAGGCATGATCTCAGAGTTTTTAATCCTCTAGTTGGTTACTATTCCAGTCATATGGAGAATCTACCAATGTCTTCTACATTGCATATTTGTATCGTTGGTCCCTTTATGTCTAAAGCTGTCTAAGTCAATTTTGTGTCGTGCTCATTGTTTAAGGATAAAACCTGAGTAAACCATTCTAAACTTGCCTTGACCTCATGTGTCTACCATTCCTTGGTATCAGTATGTTTCATCATGTACTCTTTTCTACTCCAAATCATATCAACATTTTATTGTTTTCGCGTGTGAGATTACGAAGGATTCATTAATGCCTTCCTTCTCACAAGTCCCTTCCCATCGACTTCAACTTATCTTGCTATGGGAAGAATACTCAAAGTTCCAGATAGTACCTTGATATTTGCGGTGATCAACAATAGATTCTCACACCATCGAGTTATGAGAATGCATCAATGTCTCTTACTTGATGGGTTCTTCAAGAGTTTGACTTCAAGTTCTATTATTCACACATGTAAGAATGTACTAGGTACCTTGGGTCCCATTTTCATCATTGGTGGGTTCCCTCGCATTTGTTAACGGTTTACATTAATGACCCACAATCAAATCATATCCTCAATGTTTGACTTCAACTCATTTATTTTCATGGTTAGGATTCACACCTTGAAATGGTTTGGATTGAAGACCTTGGTCCTATAATAACCTCATTAGTTTTTGTTATTGCCCAAGCTGCGCAAGATCCACATTCCTTTTGGCTCTTGATGAGACATAGATCCAATTTGTTCACTATGGCTATAATCTCCAGTTTTGACATAGATCCACCTTTGTATTTTTGTGGCTATGTTCATGTTTATAATGCTACAATGGATCCACACTTGTATTCTTGTGGTCGTGATATATGCATAAGTTATACTTATGTATTCGAGCATCCTTGTATTCTCTTGGAGGTCATGTTTCACCATTTGAGCATGAACGTTTATCCCAAGGATGAGATTGTCTAACATTTTCTCTCTTTCAGGTACTTCATTTGAGCTTACGATCTTGGTTTCTTCGGTTTCTTCAACTCCATGACCCAATCGTTTATTCTGTATAATGTATTTCGGCCATTTTCTTAGCCTATAACCTCATACAATAGGGGGAATATATTATAGCCAAATTTGACACTTCTCCATATGTGACAACTATCATGTCCCCAATTAAATAATTTCCAAATAATACTATTTGCAAATAATGTTTCACCAACATACTAGTTCCCTAGGTTGAGATGGAGACATAAATTTTGTAATAAGGGGCTATGGGACCCAAAAGGACTTTAGTTGACCATATTCACATTTAAATGGGTCGCCTAAATGATAAATTCTAATAAAATAAGGTATAATGGGTTCATGAAGACAATTGGAAGCTTGTGGAGTCTTTGGGTGACTAGATTCCTCGCACACTTGGCATGATATTGATCCAAATTCGAACACATGGGTAATGTAGCATTATTGGATGGTGATGTGGTGTCAAATATAATATAATGAGGCAAGGAATTTGAATTAGTAAAGGATCATAACTCCCATGGAAGAGGAAGAGACTAGAAGACAATGTGTGCCACTTGGAAGGAGATTCCATGCACTCCATGACAACAAATGATGAAAGATTATATGACAAGTATGAAAAATTCAGACCTGATTGCTGACAGGTGACAAATATGACATGAAAGGGATAAAAATAGACACAAATAGGTCTAATTTTGGAGTTAGAGGCAGCCATTGGAATTGGGGAAAGAATTGGATCATGAAGAGGAAGACAAGTGTCACGAGAGTTACTAAACCACTAAGATGAGTTGGAGGAAGATAATGGAGGGAAATTCGTCCTTAGGAGGCCTCATGAAGTTAATAAAAGGATTTCATGAGGAAGGATAATATATTTTCATCATTTTTTAATTGGCCTTTGGCATTTTGGAGAGCTTTTTCTTGTCCATTGCACGGTGAGTGTTCACTCTCCCTGCTTGTGAACCGATTTCGAGGGAGTTGGATTCCTTTCCAAGTTGGTTGATGGGGAGGCCATTTAGACCTCTAATTGGAGCTTATTGAAGGATTTTTATTTACAGTTTGAATTTCCATACAATCGAATTCTCATCTATCTCCCTATTCTCTCATTCCTTCTTCTCCATTCCCCCACACTCTCATGTTGAGGGCGCACTCGTTGGAGTGGTGCTTGCGCTTTGTTGAGTATAGGTGATGACCAAGATTTTATATATGATGTATGTATCTATAATATCATTTCCATATTCTCTGTAAGTTGAAATATAAGAAATACATGTATGAAAGGTTTGCATTCCCATCCTCTTGAATAACTAGTTTTCATGGATTTGGCTTCAATATTGAAGTAGTTTTATATCAGATTTGTATGAGGAATTTTATCTAAGTTTGATGATGTTGGTGAATAAATATATTATGTAAGTCTCTATACATTAATTCCCATATCCTATTCAGCTCAAAATACAATAAACTCATGTGTGAAAAGCTTGCATTCTCATGCCATTGTATCACTAGTTTTGATGGATTTTGGCTTCAATCTTGAAGTAGTTTTATACCAGATTTGTATGAGGGATATTCTATGATTTGGATGATTTTGTGACAGCCATATAGTATGTATTACTCTGTAATTTAATGTCCATGTTCTCTATGGATCTAAATCCAATAAAATCATGTGTGAAAAAGCTTGCATTCCCATGCCATTGAACCACTAGTTTCCATGACCTTGGCTTCAATTTTGAAGGAGTCTTGTATCAGTTTTGCATGAGGGATGTTCTCTGATTTTGATGATTTTGTGAGATCCATATATTATTTTTTACTATGTAATTTCATGTCCCTATTCTCTATGGGTCGAAATCCAAGAAATCCATATGTGAAACTCTTGCAATTCCATGCTACTAATTCACTAGTTTTCATGTATTTGGCTCCCATATTGATTAAGTTGTATATAAGAATTGTATGAAGGGATTTATATGATGTTTAATGTTGTTGGGACATAAAATTTTATGTTGTATATTGTATCTATATTTCACATCCTGCTCTGAGCCTTTAAATCACCTTTCTTATGCCAAAATCGAGCTAGTTATGCAACTTCCCCATATGCAATTTCACTAAAAGTTATCAAACGAATATGGAACTCTATAACCAGCTTGCATAACTAATAACCATGTGTAATGATATTACAATAGGTCTTATATTAGTCCCCATACTCTGTTCTCAAATTTGGTAGGTTCGTACATGAGTTGGGAAGCTCAGTTGGGCTACACCCTAGGGGGGATTTCATCACAATTTCCTAATAATTTTGGCATTTTTTGTCATCAACCCCAAAGAAGGTTGCAAAGGCATAAAGTTAGAAAAAAAGTGTCCATAAACCACCTCAGTATGTTTTAATGCTCACCATACCATTCCCTTTCAAATTCAGGACCATTTGGTGAAAGTTGGAACCCTCTAGATTCATGACTAGTTAAGCTCGAATTTTTCCCAATTTGTGATTTTCTCCAAATTTCCAAAAAAGAGACACTACAATAACACTTAAATTTTTTGGTCGCATGACGACACTTCATGAAGTTATTATCACTCACACAAAGGACAATTATGGATGGAAGAGCCATATTTGGGACCTTGGTAGGGCGACCTTACCTCATTCATGGTTCATTCAACAGTTCAGAAGCTTGTGAACAAATTTGGAGACCAAAAAACCCAGAAAACCTTGGAAAAGGTTGTTTTTCCTCATTTTTTCACCCACATGCTCCTTGTCCCCTTATTCACCAGCGTGTGACATGTTCCTTGTTCCCTTGTTCACTAGTGTGTGCCTAAAAAATGCATAAAAATATATAAAATCTCAAAAATTGTGGTCTAGGTTGTTTTGGAACCATATCCTCGGTTGTAACCACTTCCTCTTCAATCATTTCTTCTTAATTTGATATAAAAGAGAGGTAGAGGTGACCATGAAGAGGAGACTCATCCCATTGGAACGTTATGTTGGAGGAATTTTGACTCTTATCCTCCTCACTTGTGCCTTGGTTTTCATCTAACCCTAATGCATTGTTTGGAGGTTGGGATTCTTGGAGAGAAGCAAGAGATATGGAATTGAAGGTTTCATGAGGTGCCTTGATTTAAGTAAGGTATTATGTACTTGGTTCGTTATTTAATAAAAGATTATACATTCGTCCCTTTCCAAATCACTGTGCACATGCATATGTAAGTTTTGATTACTTATTGATGTTTATGAGATCAATACTTATATTCTTTTGAATATCGATCTTTTATGTGTAGTCAAATTGATTTGAGGAAGGTCTTAAAGTGGTTTTGTAGGTTCCTTGATTGGAGAGCAAGAGGAGGACATTAAGGAGAGGCTTGGATCAACCTTATGTTTGCAAAGTACACACTGTCTTGAACCCTTGCTCTTTTTGCTTAATTATTATATTTGCTGAACTTTAGATGTCTGTCTGTCAACCCTAGTATGTTGGTGGCCTCGCCCCAACCATAGGAAGATTTTCCCGAACAACAGGCAGATTTGGAAGATAATACCAATATTTTTGCCTCGATTTCCATAAAGGAACTGGAAGGTGTACTTAATAAATTTAAAAAATATAAAAGTCTAGGAACTAATGGCTAGACCATTGAATTCTTCATAGTTTTTGTTTATCTTCTTGGGGAAAATTTGTTGAAAGTGGTTGTGGAAATAGGAAATTTGGGTAGAATTCTTCCTTGTATCAAATCAACCTTTTTAATCCTCACACCAAAGGTGGATAAGCTGATTGTTGGAGCAGGGTCCCGCAGCTACAGGAAAAGCTGCTACATCGGGACAGGGAAGTCAAAGAAGACAGTACCTGAGCGGCCGAGAAGAGAGAGCTCAACCACTGCACTTAAGGCAACGATGAAGACAGGAAGTCTCAGCTACCCTCATAAAGGAGAAGGAGCAACGAGCCGAGGCATTGAAGACAGAGGACAGAAGCGGAGTGATTGAGGAAGCGGCGCCCATACCCATGATCAGCGTCGGGAAGCGTGGAACACTGCAGCAAGCTGTGGTGTGACGGAAAGCGGCAGTTCAAGTACAGATAGGCCGACTTTCGCAATTAGGGTTTTTGGGGTTACTGTTGGGACAGGCCCACAGTGTTGTAACAGGGCGAGACCTTCGGGCCGCCTATATAAGTATGTATTTTGTATAATGAAAGTTTAGCTAGTAGGTCAGTTGAGCTAGCCATTGAGTCATTTAGCTAGCTAAGTGTCTCTAGTGTCTCAGTATTGTAAGAGTCGAGCTCTGGTTCTGTTACTCCATCTATATTATCTTACTGTAACCAGTAGTCGACTCCTTGAGCATGTATGTAACAATCCACAGGGATTGAACAATCCGCATGGATTGAGAGAGAGAGAGAGAGAAGAAGAGTATATTGTAAGAGAAGGCAATATAAGAGAAGAGATCTAAGAGAGAAGGGCTCCCGGCGGTGTGCGCGGAGTTTCCCAGAAGATCTCAAGCTGCATATCAGGTTGCAGCGGAATTGTGTTTACTCTCTCAATATATAATATAAAAACCAGTTCCTGTGGACGCAGCTTCCCCCCTAGAGGTGAACCACGTAAAATCAGTGTGTTGTGCGACTGTTCATGTGACTGTGCTTTATTTATCTGTTATCTGTTATTCATTACATGAACTTTACTATCAGTTAATGAATGAGTGAATGTATGCTATCTTTAGTGACAGTAGCGCGGAAGATTATCTATGAGTTGAATTTGTTAAGTCTTTTGTATATGGGTTATCAGTACTTGATGCACGATAGTTGCAGTTACAGTGTTAAGTGATTTCTGCATATTAGTTCAGCAAGTTGAGCATAGTTGATGTTAAGCATATTAGACTGTAGGAGTCTAAGTGAGGCTGTTTAGCTTAACTATTATACTAAGAGAGGAAGCCTTTGGACCGTGAGAGTCATATTGAAGTCTTACTGTAAAGGATATCACAGTATAGAAAGGCGATATCACACTGTCGAAGGAACCGCGGTGTGAGATATCGCAGGATAAGAGCTGAGCAGAGGAGATAGTATGCGCATCGCGCTAGAAGTAGTGATGCGATAAGAGATCGCTCCCTCCCAAGACCAGTGAGTAAGAGAGATCGCCGTCATGGGGAGATCCTGCTGGCTAAGAAGAGTTGCGCAAACCACTAGGATGCTACAGAACCTGGTTGAGGACACTTGAGTCTTCAGCCAACCCATCCAAGATCACTTCGGGTGAGACTTCAGATCGTTCTGTGGTTTGTCACCGAAAGGGCCAATGAGCTAGGGGTTTTTGTTGGTACATTAAAGGAAACCTGGGTTTGCCCAGAGAGACCAACAAATGGTTCCATTGCTGGTTTTGAACAAAATGACGAGCTAATGTTCTATTGGCATCCTACTAAAGAAGAACTTAACCACTGGGTTGAGTCTAAGGAGAAAGAATTTGCTGAAAAAGAAAACAAGAGTCCTAGACTGAGTACAGAGGACTGGTTACAAAAACATATCTTCACTGACCTGCATACGATATTTTTTGCAACCTATGCAAATGAGTTGTACGACTGGTTATCAAAGTTGACTTATAAGAATATATTCAAGAAGAAAAGAAACATTGTCTGGACACCGAAGTTGATTCAGATCGTAAAAAGCGTTGATAATCCCACTTCGCGGGCGGTAGACTTGTGGCTTGCGAGTTTGCTGGAAGGCTTCGTTACAGAGTTTGCAGTCGATCAAAGAAAGAGCTTCAGTGAAGCAGAGAGGTACTTCTTCAAAGGATATCGCGGTAAGTACCTAAGCTCTTTAAACTTGTCCATTAAGATGTTATTACATGAAAAAAGAGTAATGGATATAGTCTCAGATGAATAAGTAAATAAGTGTAATGTCACAAGAGTTTGAGAGTGACTTTGATGAAATTGGATGTACACGTGGTGGTAAGAAATATAAAGTAGATTTCATATCTTCTCTCTTTGAAAACAGTTCAGACACTACGAGAGAACAGAGTCCAAGTAATATAGAGAGAACAATAGGGGGTATCCCTTACCACCCTTATACCCCACAGAAAGCAACTGGGACTCAGAATAATCCCACAGGAACTACATCTAGTAGTTCACATACAGTACATACTACCTTTACACCACCTACATCTACACCGCCGAGTGGTAGTAATACAACAAACCAGAATCCACCACGTAGAAACAGAATGGGGGATGACATGAAACTACCTACCTTCAAGGGTACAGGGGCAGAAGACCCGGAACAACATTGGTTCTTATGTGAAGCTGTATGGACCATTAAAGGGATCCAGGATGATAATATTAAACTTGTCCAGTTGGTCACTACACTTAGAGACAGAGCCTTAACATGGTATATGAAGTATACAACAGCACCTGCCAAAACACTTGTACAGGTCAAGACCACAATGATTAAAGAATTTAAGAAACCTAAGTCTGAGTCACAATGCATTACAGAGCTTAAAGACATCAAACAACTACCTACAGAGTCAGTATGGGACTTTGATCAGAAATTCAAAGCCCTTATAGACCAAATCAACTTTGAGTTTGCGTCGAAGCAGCATAAGGAATGGTTCATCGCAGCACTACTCCCTCACATCAGACTTCCATTAATGCAACAGAGACTCTATACACAGGATGAAGCGTTGGAGATGGAAATGAAACTAGAGGCCTCACCTCTAGCTGAGACTAGTACATGTATGACAAACCTGCAAAACCAGTTAGCCAATCTCACGTTACAGATGCATGAGATTAAGAAAGGGAAAGAGATTGCACAAGAGCTATGGTGTACAAAGTGTAAAGGATAGGGCCATACTAAGGATAATTGTCCAGTATTTGTTGAATATTTAGCAAGTGGGGCTCCTAATCCCTTATTACAGACTCAAGGGCCGTGGTGTGAACTCTGCAGAACAAGAGGACATCGACCACCGGAATGCCCTTTACTTCAGAAGTATGTACAAACCCCTAAGAACTTATATTGTAACTTCTGTAAGTCAGTAGGTCATGATGAACATAATTGTTGAACTTATGATCTCATGGTCGAGAGAAAGCATGAATTGTACAGAGTCCAGTCAGAAACACCTGGTCTAGCAGCAGGACCACAACATGAACCGGCTCGTGATGGCCGTGGAGGAGGATTCAGAGGACGAGGTCGTGGAGAAGGCTTTGGTCGTGGAGGAGGCTTTGGCCGTGGTGAAGGCTTTGGCCGTGGCTGTGGACCTATTACTTGTTACAATTGTGGAGTTGTAGGACATTATGCTAGGGATTGTCAGAACCCTACTACAACATGTAACTATTGCAAGTCCTATGATCACACTATAGAAGAGTGTCCGCCCTTGATAGCCAAGATTAGAGACCCTAAGCTAGCAGTACACCAGAACATCCAGCTTATTGCTGCTGAGCAGAAAGAGCCAGAACCAAGAGTCAACATTGTGACTCGCAGTGGTGCTTCTACTAGTCCGACATCGCAGGATGCAGAAAAGAACAACGGTCCGGAGTGGGTGTGCAAAGCCACTACTAAATTAACACCACTCGACCTGTAGAAGAACAAAGAAACGTTTCAGCAAGCTCAAACTTTCTTTGATGACCCTACACCATCAGGATCATAGGTACTGCCGTGCAGGGGCGTACCGCAGCAGCAAACACATTGTGGCGTTAGTCTTGTGCAGTTATCACAGGCTACCACATCGGGAAGGTGCGAAGAGGATGAGTCGACAGGAAGTGTACAATCCTTCCTGCAGAGTTACTTGAAACTCGTTAGAAATGAGAAAGCTATCGGAGAGCTTCAGTGCATCATAGATCAGTATCAACCATCTTCTTCCGTGAGCAGTGTGCAGTGTGTTGTTCATAATATTATGGGCCATACTAGAACATGAAGAGAGATGAGACTCACAACACAAGTTGGAGAATTTGAAATGGATGAGGTAATCCTAGATTTAGGATCAGAGGTAAATGTTCTGACTATGCAGACATGGGAACAGATGGGTAGCCCTAAATTAGCCAGATCACCTATCCATCTGCGACTAGCCAACCAACAACGAGTATCACCATTGGGTTGATTACCGTAGGTACTAGTTGATATTGACGGAGTCCGCAGCTTTGCAGACTTTGAAAATTATAGAGATCATTGGCAATAGTAGACCATATCCAGCTCTACTAGGTATTGATTGGGCAATCGATAACATGGTTTTTATCGATTTAAAGAAAAGACAAATGACTTTTGAGGATAGTCAGATCCGGGTCATCTCACCGTTGGATCCTTTTCAGGGTCCTCGCTATATTGAACCTATCCAAGCAGAGGAGGAGGCACATAATATGGAGAGCCTCTATCAAATGACAGCTAATCAGAGTGATTACATCAATCCGACCGCAGAAGGAAACATCAGTTGGCGATGCGACAGCTCATGCGCATCAAATTCGGAGGTTGGTCTAGAGAACTGGCAGGACAGACTTTACAAAGTCTCAGCGCGCAAATGTGCGTGTATGACTAAGTCACTACGATGGATTGGCGCAGACATTATTGATATTCCTTCCTTTCATGGCTTAGCAGATGTCAATGACTTCTTACAACAGTTTGAGCAGGAAATTCCTTAGGAGCAAAGGATGACAACTATTGACCTTGCAGTAAGAGCCACACTTGCAAGATGGTGGCATGCACATAAATAACATATCGCATCATGGGATGACTTTAAGAGATTGATGGTGATCAAGTTCTCTAATGACAAGGAGCCCTTACAACAGAAATATACAGGAGAAAGTGACCCCAGGTCACATATTCAGATCTGTGAACAGAATTGGTCAGAAATTCCAGAGGATGAATGGGTTCACCTATTCATTCACACTTTCGACATAGTTCCAAGGAACTGGTACATTGAGACCAAGTTGCGCAAAGGAACCATCACAGGGCCACTTATGATAGACAGCTTTTTACTCACTTTCACTTTTGAATCTGATTATCCAAGTATTGATCAGGCCATAGACGTTATAAAGACTAAGATATTTGATGACTGTACCCAATCAGTGTCTGCTCAGTCTGATTGGGCTATCCAGTTGGAACATGCGGTAGAGTGCTACAACTTCGCAGCAGATCCAAATGAGGAGGATGAGAATCCTCGCAGCATCAACATTCCAGAGTCAGAAGGGACTCGCGATGTTGATGGACCAAAACTCGAGATTCCAGCTATCACAGACCCTATCAAGATTAAAAAGATCAATATTGGCACAGCAACAGAACCAAAGTTTGCCTCTATAGGAGACTATTGGGATGAAGAAACAGTAGGACACATTGTAGATCTTCTACACGACTATTAGGACTTATTTCCCACTAAGTTCACAGAGATGAAGGGAATAGTAGGAGATCTGGGAGTAATGCGGATACCATTGGAAGAGGATGCTAGGCCAGTTAAGCAGCGTCGATACAGATTGAATCCTCACTATAAGGAAAAATTTAAGGATGAGGTCGATAAGATGCTAGCAGCAGGCATCATTGAGCCAGTAAAAGAAAGCGAATGGGTTAGTCCCATGGTCGTCCAAGAAAAGAAAACTAAAGGAGAAATCAGGATTTGTGTCGATTTGCACAAACTCAACGATGCATCACTTCATAATCCATTTTCGACACCGTTTACTGATGAGGTTTTAGACAATGTGGGAGGACAAGAGGTCTACAGGAGGTCTACTCCTTCATTGATGGCTTTTCAGGCTATCACCAGATCAGAATCCATCCAGAGGATCGACATAAGACCACCTTTGCGACAGAATGGGGCTCATTCCAGTATACGGTAATGCCCTTTGGTCTTAAAAATGCACCAGCTATCTTTTCTAGAGTAGTAGTTGTTGTATTCAAGGAATACATCCATAAATTCTTAGAAGTCTATTTTGATGATTGGACTGTATTTGGATTAATCGATAAGCATATAGGAGATCTAAGGCTCATGTTAGAGAAATGTAGGCAATATCATATTTCTCTTAACTTGAAGAAATGTATATTCTGTGCACCATTTGGTATTTTGTTGGGTCACATTGTTTGCAGACAAGGCTTGATGGTAGATCCTACAAAGATCGCCATCATTGTACATCTCCCAGCACCCAACTCAGTCAAGCAGTTGAGAACAGTACTTGGTCATACCAGGTACTATAGAAAATTCATCAAGGGTTATGCAAAGATCACAGCACCTACGGAAAAGATGTTAAAGAAAGACGTGAAATTCCTATGGAATGAGGAATGCCAGCAAAGCTTAGACAAACTTAAAGAGAAGATGGTTACAACACCCATCTTAGTATTCCCAGATTGGAATAAGCCATTTCATGTTCATGTGGATGCATCTGGCATCGCACTGGGCATTGTCTTAACGTAGCCAGGAGAAGGGGGTATCAATCATCCGATCGCGTACTCCAGCAGAAAGCTATCTACAGCAAAAAAGAACTACACCACTACATAACAAGAAGGATTAGCCATGGTGTATGCTCTACAGAAGTTCAGGCACTACCTGTTGGGTGCCCCATTCAAGATGTTCACTGACCATTCCACTTTAAAGTACTTGGTCAATAAGCCAGTGTTAGGGGGAAGGATCTGTAGATGGTTACTTCTATTTCAGGAGTATGATTTTGAAATCATTGTAAAACCAAGAAGATTAAATGTCGGACCTGATCACCTATCGCGAATAGACTCAGGAGAAGAACCAAGTAATTCAGAGGATAATTTGCCAGATGCGCAATTGTTCTCCATCCAGATTGCAGATGAGTACTACGAGGATATTATTCACTTTCTCACTATAGGGTGGGCACCCGTTGACTTCACTAAGCAGCAAAAGAAAAAATTAGTTGTGAAAGCAGCAGACTTCACTTTGATCGCAGGACATCTATATAAGTTAGGTCCAGATGAAGTCTTGCGCAGATGCGTGATGCCGCACGAGAAAGAGGCCATTATCAGAGAAGCACACTCAGGTACCGCAAGAGGTCATTTCACAGGAAAGCCGACTGCTCAGAAAATCCTGACTGCAGGGTTATGGTGGCCTACTTTGCACAAAGACACTAAGGAATTTTGTAGATGTTGCGATATCTGCCAGAGGGTAGGAAAACCTTCGCGGAGAGATGAAATGCCGCTGCGACCACAAATTACGTTGCAGGCAGTTGACAAATGGGCTATAGATTTTGTGGGTCCTATCAACCCACCAGGGAAATGAACTGGTGCGAGATAAATCATCACAGGAACAGAATACCTCACCAGGTGGGCAGAGGCTAAAGCAGTAAGGAATTGTGATGCTGCTACAGCTGCACAGTTCATTTTTGAAAACATCATTAGTAGATTTGGATGTCCAGTAATTTTGATGAGTGATCAAGGCACACATTTTCTGAACCGCACTATTGAGGCCTTAACAGAGGAATTCCAGATACAGCACCATAAGAGCACTCCCTACCATCCTCAAGCTAATGGTACGATGGAGGCCTTTAACAAGATTCTAGAAAATGCTCTTACTAAGATCTGTAACAACCAAAGAAATGATTGGGACCTCAGGGTTAATGTTGTATTATGGGCTTATAGGACTACATGCAAGAAACTTACAGGACACACACCTTTCAGCTTGGTGTATGGACAAGAGGTTGTTATGCCTATGGAATATATCATTCCCAGTTTAAGAGTTGCTCAAATTACCGAGAAAGCTGATACAGATACGATGAATGAAAGGCTAGCGCAGCTGCTTGCCTTAGAGTAAGACAGATTCATCGCAGGATTCCATCAGAAAGTGCAGAAGGCACGAGAAAAATCTTGGCATGACAGACACATCAAGAACAAGAGTTTTCAGATAGGATACCTAGTGCTCTTGTACGACAGTAAGTTTGTTAAGTTTCCAGGGAAGTTCAAGACGCATTGGTTGGGGCCATATCAAATTCAGTATGTTACAGAAGGAGGTGTCGTTCAGCTCAGCAAACTGAACAGGGAGCTTCTTCCTACGTTGATTAATGGTAGTAGGCTCAAGCTCTATAGTGACAACCACTCCACCTCTCAGCCCTAACCCAGACAACTTTGCAAGTGCAGATGTCAAGTGTAGTTGAAAGGAGGCATCGCACCAGGAATGAGTCTACACAGGAAAATAAAAATAAAAAAATCCAAGTATGAGGAATCACATCAGAAAAGTTATGTTGCGCAAGTCATAGGACGCTTGCGGAGTTCATGCCGACACTTTGGTTCGAGACGATGCGGTGTGAAATCGCAGCAATGCGATGTTCCCCGTGCCACGTAGACCATTTTGAAAAGAGACAGAGTGCCAGTCACTTCGCCTTCTGACAAGCAGTTAATGTAGAAATGATCGGTATACGATTTGGCAACAGTATAATGATTTTCCAGATTTGGTAAATCTTCGACTAGACCGACGCTTGCACACAAGTTTCGAGGGAAATTTGATCGGATTTCAGCAATTAATGAGGATCAAAACGACTGGTATTGTCTTTTCCATGTAATTAATACCATCGACGGTTCCATCCTAGATGACCGTTGCTACAAAGATTATCGCTTTCGTTATAAATTCGAAGATCATTCAGATAGAAGAGTTATTTTTGTGATTTCTGACAGTTACAGAGCAATTTGAAGAGTTTTCCCTGTGAAGAGATAACCCAGTTATAGAGTGCTAGTTTCCCCAATTTCGCAGCCATTGCCAGTCCAGAGTATTGCACCGAGTGGGTTCTGTTCGAGATGGAGCCTTTAGAGGACATTGTGCAGAGGTTCCAGCGTGGTGGCCTTGTGTTCGCTATGACGACGCCGCCCAAGGTTGTGAAATTAGGTATGTCACAGATCATACAGCCGCCAAGGATGAGGATTCAAGATCAAATAGTTGAAGAGTCCATCCCAGAGCAGAGAAGAAGAAAAGTGAGAAAAAAGAGATCTAAGAGACGAGCTCCTAGGTGTGCACGTGGAGTTTCCCAGAAGATCTCACGGAAAGAAAAAAGGACCAAGAAACAGGCATCCAAGACTTAGAAAAACAAAAGGAAATGGGAAAGGAACGAAGCATAGATGTTGAACATGAGAGAGATACATAAAATGTCAAAGAAGGTAGTTACATTAAAGTTGGAAAAGGACATGTCTCCTCATGGAAGTCTTACCACTTTCCCTATACTCAGAATGATGATGGCTGGGATGAGTCTGTTCGAACAAGCGCTCCAGTAGAATTGGAGGTGAATGATACAAACCTGACCGAGGTAGCAGGAGATGAGGTCGCTACAACAAAGTTAGCAGTCTATAAATGGTCCGCCATTTATCCTAAGGAAAGTGTTGACACTATTTTTACAGAAACGGCACAAGAGTGTGTCGAAGCTATGAACAACGAAGTCGCAGGACTTCGAGTGAGATTTGCAAGGACTTCGTAGGAAGCCAAGGAGAAGCTACAGCAGGAGAAGCCAGCTGTTAGTGGCTCAGGGACGAGCCACAAGTAAGTGTTAGGGGACTGTTGGAGCAGGGTCCCGCAGTTACAGGAAAAGCTGCTACATTGGGACAGGGAAGTCAAAGAAGACAGTACCTGAGCGGCCAAGAAGAGAGAGCTCAACCACTGCACTTAAGGCAGCAGCGAAGACAGGAGGGCTCAGCTACCCTCATAAAGGAAAAGGAGCAACGGGCCGAGGCATTGAAGACGAAGGACAGAAGCGGAGTGACCGAGGAAGCGGTGCCCATACCCACGATCAGCGCTGGGAAGCGTGGAAGACTGCAGAAAGCTGTGGTGTGACGAAAAGTGACAGTTCAAGTACAGATAGGCCGACTTTCGTAGTTAGGGTTTTTGGGGTTACTGTTGGGACAGGCCCATAGTGTTGTAACAGGGCGAGACCTTCGGGCCGCCTATATAAGCATGTATTTTGTATAATGAAAGTTTAGCTAGTAGGTCAGTTGAGCTAGCCATTGAGTCATTTAGCTAGCTAAGTGTCTCTAGTGTCTCAGTATTGTAAGAGTCGAGCTCTGGTTCTGTTACTCCATCTATATTATCTTACTGTAACCAGTAGCCGACTCCTTGAGCATGTATGTAACAATCCGCAGGGATTGAGAGAGAGAGAGAGAAGAAGAGTATATTGTAAGAGAAGGCAATATAAGAGAAGAGATCTAAGAGAGAAGGGCTCCCGACGGTGTGCGCAGAGTTTCCCAGAAGATCTCAAGCTGCATATCAGGTTGCAGCGGAACTGTGTTTACTCTCTCAATATATAATATAAAAACCAGTTCCCGTGGACGTAGCTTCCCCCCTGGAGGTGAACCATGTAAAATCAGTGTGTTGTGCGACTGTTCATGTAACTGTGCTTTATTTATCTGTTATCTGTTATTCATTACATGAACTTTACTATCAGTGAATGAATGAGTGAATGTATGCTATCTTTAGTGACAGTAGCGCGGAAGATTATCTATGAGTTGAATTTGTTAAGTCTTCTGTATATGAGTTATCAGTACTTGATGCACGATAGTTGTAGTTACAGTGTTAAGTGATTTCTGCATATTAGTTCAGCAAGTTGAGCATAGTTGATGTTAAGCATATTAGACTGTAGGAGTCTAAGTGAGGCTGTTTAGCTTAACTATTATACTAAGAGAGGAAGCCTTTGGACCGTGAGAGTCATATTGAAGTCTTACTGTAAAGGATATCACAGTATAGAAAGGCGATATCGCACTGTCGGAGGAACCGCAGTGTGAGATATCGCAGGATAAGAGCTGAGCAGAGGAGATAGTTTGCGCATTGCGCTAGAAGCAGCGATGCGATAAGAGATCACTCCCTCCCAGGACCAGCGAGTAAGAGAGATCACCATCGCGGGGAGATCCCGCTGGCTAAGAAGAGTCATGCGAACCACTAGGATGCTACAGAACCTGGTTGAGGACACTTGAGTCTTCAACCAACCCATCCAAGATCACTTCGGGTGAGACTTCAGACCGTTCTGTGGTTTGTCGCCAAAAGGGCCAATGAGCTAGGGGTTTTTGTTGGTACATTAAAGGAAACCCGGGTTTGCCCAGAGAGACCAACACTGATTGACTTCGAGGATTTTAGACCAATCTCTCCATGTAATGTGCTCTATAATATCAATGCAAAAATTATAGTTGAGAGGCTAAAACCTTTCCTTTATCAGTTTATATTTGAGAAGTAGTTTGGTTTCTTGGTGGTAACACAGATACATTATGCCTTTTGGGTTGACACATGAAATTCTCCATTCTATTTAGATTAAAAAATTGCCATGAATGATAGTCAAACTTGATTTAGCAAAGGATTTTTTCCAAACGTCTTAGCTGTATCCATGCCTGCTTCTTCTTCATCTAAGTTGCTCCACGAACATTGTAAACTTGATTTTGAGTTGCATATGAGAGGTCCCTTTTGCACTGTTGATTAATGGAGGGGCCTCAAATTTCTTTGCTCCTCTTGGGGTCTTCATCAGGGATGTTCACTTTCACCATGTCTCTTTATTCTTGTGGCATGTGGCCTAAGCTGACTCCTTATTGATGTCAAGTGCTTGAGAAGAATTAAGGGTATTGATTTTTAGGGAGTGTTTGTTTATTACACATATACTTTTTGTAGATTACTAGTGGTTCGATTCAAGAAGGTACAACTCTTATAGGTTATTTATCTATTTTCTATAAATATATAGGAATGCTTGCAAAGGAACATAAATCTTTGTTTTTTTCATGTGTTGAAGAAGAATACAATTAACATGATTGGTTTAAAACTAAGAACTTAAAGTGGGGATCAAATACTTGGGATTTTACTTGAAGCCATGTGGTTACAATACAAAAGACTAGGTTTGGACGATTATGGATTTGGAAAAAAAATATATAGTGGAATAGATGGTTCTCTAGAGGGGGAAAACCAATCCTGGTCAAGGCAGTCTTGGAGGCTTTGCTAGATTTCCCAAAGGGGATTTTGGAGAAGATAAGAAACCTTTGTTACATTTTTTTATGGAGGGGGAAAGATAAAAAAGGCCTTCATTGGTCTACCTAGAAATCCCTCACCATGCAAAAGAGTGAAGGAGGATTGGGACTCAAAGACGTTTTTGTTTTTAGTCTTTATCTAACAACAAAATCTATTTGGAGGCTCATAATTGGAGATGGATTGTGGCTAAACATTTCGTTAACAAAATATATAAGACCTAATACAGTTGTAGATTGGATTCGAACTAAAAACAAATCTTTCAAGGGAGGACTTGTACATTGGAAAATGATAGTTCAACCTTTTCACATTATTGGTCCATATCTTGATTGGATGGTGGGAAATGGGGGATTGATCAGACTTGGGTTGGATCCAGTTATTAGTTGTGGGAAAGGAAGTTTTGTTTCTACCCTCCTAAAGGATTCAACCTCAAATAGAGGTTTTCTATACTTCTTGCAGGTGGGAGAAGAAATAAATACTGATATTTGGTATCAAGAATGGCAGACTTTTGTATCATTGGGTTTATAAGGAGATTGCACCAGAGAATGGAACCTTTTTATAAGCAGACTAGATCATGCTCACATTAGATTAAAAAGTGATTTGGATAAGCTCTTATGGATCGACAATCAAGTGTGAGGTGAGTATACTATTAATCTGGGCTACATGATTCAAATCCTTGAAGAGAATTTGTAGAAAGAATGGTGGTGGTGGTCATATTTATGGAAGATAAAGACACCCCTTAAATCTCGTATTTTTATGTGGCTGGATTTGTTTGGAAAGATCACAATGTGAGTTTTTTTCATAAATGAATGTGGCAAGGACCAAGCTTTTGCTATTTATGCAGAGAGGCGAAGGAATCAGTGGATCACTTGCTGGTTCATTGTAACTTTACACAACGGATTTGGAAGGATGTTGGGAGATGGCTTAAGCTTGACATTCTTTGGAGGGAAGATTCTCTTAATGCTTTTCTTCGATACTATTAAAAAAGTCCCTAGCTCAAATATTTGAAGGTTGTTCCTTTCATTGTATATTGGTTTGTTTGGTTGGCCAAGAACATATCTCTTTTTAATGGCTCAATGATACAATTTTTTAAATAATTTTGTCCAACCACTAGATACCAAAATAATTGGGGATGTCTCGATTAACAAAAGTTACTGTTGGGGCTTCTTAGATGGAGTTTTCCAAAGACCTAAGACCAACACAGATATTGGGGGAATTTTCTTTCTCTCGGATGATAATTTTTTTACTTTCAAAGCAAATAGGGGTAGGGGAACAAATAACTCAACATAACTGTTACCTTTGTACTCTTTAGTGAGACTTTCCTGGGAAGGTGTCAAAGATATAAAGGTATATGTGGACTCAACTTTGGTGTCAAATTGGATAAATGATAAAATTATTTTAAGTAATATATGTTTGCAAATATGCACAAGACTGAAGGAGATAATAGGGGCCTTTAACAGATTGAACATCAACCACACAAGCTGATCAACTTTCAATGCAAGGTTTGTTGTTAGTTCCTAATACCTTGATTCAGTCCTTTTTCTAAGGAAAGACCAATCAATTGACTCGATGCCAACATGATTTCATATGAAGATCCAACTTTTTTTTGTTTTTTTTGTCCTTTATATTAAGGTTTATAATTGTAAATATTGGAAAAATGATGATAAAGCTGAAGATAATTTTGAATATTTTAATGATCTTGATCATACCTAGGAAAGTTTTGTTAGTTTGGAAATTTGATGAATTCAACAAATTCTAGTGAGTTTTTTTCTTGAAAAAAAATATAGTTATACCATATTAAAATATATTACTATTATATATTTAATAATTTATATATTAAAAGTATTTAGTAATGTTTTTAATGAGATTTTCATTTTCTTATTTATATATAATTTAGTATTTAATTATTATTTTTTAAACAAAGTTTTAACTATTTTTTATTTTTGTTTAGAGGTATAGATGTATTATTAAAATGCTTAAAAAAATCACTAATTCCAAAATCTTCAAAACTCCATAAATACAAACCTTAAAAATACTATTTTTTATTTTTAATTAAAACTTTTAACTATTTAAATTTAATAAAAAATCTTCAAAACTCCATAAATACAAACCTTAAAAAAGCTACTTTTATTTTTTATTAAAACTTTTAACTATTTAAATTTAATCAAAGCTTTTAACTATTCTTATCGATTTTTTTTAAGGGTGAGGCACTAAGTCTTCCTACTCATACCACTTGTAAAAGATATTTTTTTAAGAGTCATGTATTAAGTCTTCGTACTCATTCCACTTGTCTTTATGGTAACTATTTAATGTATAAAGTACGATGATATGGATTTTTTTTAATAATAGATTGCATCATGCATGTTGCTTTGGAGTTTTGTTGTTAAAATCAGTAAAATATGGCTTCAAAGTTCAAACCCGTTGAATATATTCATTATTTCATGCATGTTGCTTTGGAGTTTTGTTGTTAAAATCAGTAAAATATGGCTTCAAAGTTCAAACCCGTTGAATATATTCATTAGTTCATGCATGTTGCTTTGGAGTTTTGTTGTTAAAATCATTAAAATATGGCTTCAAAGTTCAAACCGTTGAATATATTCATTATTTTATTTTAAGAGTTTGGTTTTCATACCGTTGAATATATTCATTATTTTATTTTAAGAGTTTGGTTTTCATACCAGTTAAACGTGACTTCAAAACGTCTTGAAAATTGGGCGATGAAAGTAGCAAAATCGATTCCGAAGCTGCCAAAACTTCCGAAGTATGCCATGTAACATTAATGTGCGATGTCAGCAATCTTTATATACTCGACAGACTTTCCTTTGGAAGGGGAGCCTGTCCAACGGTGTGCATGGGGACCTGCACCGTTCCAACAGTATGCATTGGACAGGCTCCCCTTCCAACGGTGTGCATGGGGACCTGCACCGTTCCAACAGTATGCATTGGACAGGCTCCCCTCCCGAGGAAAAGTTTGTCAAGGCGCTCGGTGCTCAGCATGATTTCATTACTGTTTTATCGTACTCCCATTCAATACGAAAGGGGAAGAAGAATAAACAATGTATACTGGGCACCAAAAAGCTTGCATGCAAATGCATTTTACAAGTCAACGTGATTGCTTTACAGGTCCTAGAGAGACCTAAGAAAGTGGCTACGTTTTTCTCTTCTGCTCTCCTAGACCCACAAACTTATCAAAGCTTCTGGTTTTCATTGACAACAAAGCTGCTCGGCTCCTCAAACTATTTGTTGTTGTCGTCATCCAGGCAAGTTAGTCCGCATTTTCCCTCTCTTCAGTTTTTAAACAGCGTAGCAATTGCATTTTAATAGCCTCAAAGATTTAGTAAAAAGCTACTAGCTAAGTTAGCATTGCAGTTTTCTAAATGCAGTTAGAACTGAAGGATTCACCAAATGAACAATTTACTGATCCATAAATGTTCTGTTATACTTATCCTAGATCTGTGATTCCGATTGAAAATAGAATGCTATTAAATAGACAGTGCCATTTTTTTAGAACAGGTTACAAGGTCTGAGAATACAAGATTGAATGACCCAAATGAACAACTCAGATTTCATATTAGACCTTACAGGTGGCTAGCTTTGTTGGGACATGCATTGGCATCTTTAAACGGGGATGGATATTTGTTGTTTGTGGATTTTGTAAAAGCCTGATGAAGATTGGAAAAAATTGTACAAGTATTTGCCGCAAACTTCTTGACATATTGCCATACAAAAGACCCTAGTGTTATATCATCTATTCACTTGAGGACCTTTCTGAACTATGAAGGTCTCTACTTACATGTGAAGGCAAAGACTTTACATAGACCCAAAATGGAGATACCCGAGGCCATAAGAAATCTTTGAAATCTTAACAGCGAGGAAATCACTAAGCTTGTTGACCCCAAGATGGCTTGTTAGAAGTACTATTTTATTTTGGGTTTCTATAATTGCTAATGAAATGTACGAGGAAGACTCTTTCTGTTTTTACTTTGCTTTTGTTTGTAAGTCAGGTTAACTATATTCTATTAATTATGTACAAAAAGGAACAGCTAGTTCCCACTGTAGCCCGCCACAGGGGAAATCAAGACTACCGTGGGTCAAAAAATACCCATGATGTTCTTAAACCCCAAGCATTATTTCTTAACAGACCTAAGCTGTTCTAAACTATGCCTATAACTAGGGTACAAAAGGTTAATATACTATTCCTGCTGATTGTCTTAACACAGCATAATCCAATTTCTGTCTCTTGTGAAAGAAAAAGTACAAGGAAAACTGTGAGCAGTCATTCCAGCACCTAGTCATCATCATCAGATTCCGAGTCCACATTGATAAACCCTGGAGTCAGAGTGGAACCAGCAGGCTTCTCTGTGGTTAGGGATTTGTTTCCTTGTTGCTGATCTTGTCCAACAGCTTCCATGTTCCAGAGGAGTTTGACAAGTGCCTCATACTTTTTGTCTAAGAACTCCACTTCCTCCATAACTGCCTTTTGTTGAGCACCATGTTCTTCATCAAGCTGAGCTACAATAAATTTGGTATGCCAATAGAAGTTGATTTGCTTAAAGAACTCAGTGTCTTTGCTGAGAGAAAAACCAGTATCGTGGTCCAATTCATGATTTCAGAGTCTATGTCCTCAAAGGATATGTTGCCCCTCTTCTCCCTCACTCTTTGGTCTATTTCCTCTTCCACAGCCTTGATGTTAGCATGAACCTGCCTGTAGTAGCACATGGCTGCTTCTTTGGCCTCCTTTTCCTCTCTGGTGGGCTTGCAGGGTTTCTGTTTGCAAATTCTGGGTTGGCCTCATTTGACAGGTTTGGAGGAGCTGCTGTCATCCATTATGAATTTTCCCTTTCTGTGCCTGTCATTGATAGTTGAAAACAGAGGTTGTTCTTTCCCAAGGTTACTTACCATGGGCTGGAGAAGGCCTGGAGTCTCTGTCTCAATTCCTTTCCAGTGGATGGCCAGGCCAATAATCTAAGCAAACTGAGATTGGAGTTTGTTGGATGGCAGCCATAACACTTTCACTCGTTCCATATGAACCTAGTAACAAGTGGGTACAAGGGCCCCATGATTTTCTAACTCTGAGCACCTGACAGTACCCAACTATCCTCCCATTCAAAGCTGCAACTGAGTATGGTGAGCCTCAAGTATCTTTAGCTTAAAGCATTGCTGCAAGGTTCAGTGGAGCTCCATGAGTGGCCTAAGATAACCACAAGAACAACCAAGTAAACCAAAACAAGACACCTTTTATCATACCTTTCACACTAGGCTTGTTTTATAATCATGGCGAGGACTGGCTATCGTTTGGTAGCCCATGCAAAACCATCGTCTTTGGCACCACCAGATTGAATGCCTGCTTGTTTGAAGGACCGAGGGGGGAAAATGAGAAGACCACCCTTGTTTGTCCCTTCCTGTTCCCAAGTGCTATCAATGTAACTAACACTTGCCGCCTGTAGCCTGTGTTATCACGAATCTTGTAGTTGACCCAGTAGAGTAATGCTATACAGGATGGCAGAGGGGACAGGTAACCAAAGCTGCGATCTACGAAAACCCTAACCCCTAAAAGATAGATGGTTGTCACGTCGGTTAGGGCTTCCTTCACTTTATGCCACTGGAGAAGCCCAAGTGACAATGGGGGAGACCCAGACCTATCCCGAAAGGACATACCTAAAGCAAATCACCAAATCAAACTCTTGACAGAGAATACGTAGGGTGAGTGCTTGAAACCCTAGATTCGGGGGATAAGCCACAAATTATGAAAATACTTGAGTAGGGGTGGTTAGAGATATTGGAAATATTTCTCCAGTAATGCGACACAGTGACTTTTGGATCAGATCTAGGATTAGTGTGCTAGTTCAAATGATCAAACCCGAGACCTTGGGGGGATTTAAGTAGATAAATGAGAAATTCCTAGAACAAGGTTGAAATTAATAATTAAGGCTTCCCGCACATTGACTTGGATGAAGGATTCAATAGTCAAACAAAATTCAAGTGAGACCGAAAAAAGAGACACAAAGAAACTGGCTGTCAGATTAAGAAGGGCGCTACCTCACTAGGGGATTAGTGTCTGGAGATGGGTAATGGAGTGCAATGTGATGCCTAGGAGGGAGAGGGGCTTTTTTGGGATGGCCGACAAAACCCATATCGCCGAATTTGCAGGTTCTTAGTGCAAATTGATCCGGTGATTTTTCTACTTCTAACGAGGGTTTTTTTCAGTAAAAGAAGTGATGGGTAATGCACAAGAAAATCAAAGGACAGAGAACTTACCTGAGAAACGTACTTGAATCATGTTGATGTTCTCCTGGATGATGAAGAATGCCTTCCTTCAGATCAAATGAGAATCTCGGGCAAGATTTTGATGAGGTGCTGCTCTGTTCAATGCCCGTAACACCCCTGCGTACTTGTTACACCAAAGAAATTCAATCAGTACAACAAATAACCAGGTTTCGCAAGCAAAAGAAGATGCAAGGAAAATAAATCATGAAGAAGTTGCTACTCCCTGATAACCAACATTGAGTTTCGGCAACAGAGTGAGTCCCCCCACCAATGCGCCTCTCTCAGAATTGCCTCCTTCAACCTGCAGATAAACTGGTGCAAGGAAAAGTACAAAAGCTATGCTGGATTACTCTCAGTGCAGAAGAAAAATAATGCCAGTCATCATCTCATTCATTCATTAAACAAGAAATAAGTCTGTAGTCCCAGACAAAATCCCTTTATTCAATATTTTGGTGCTAGAGCTCATGCTTACAATGGGGGGATCACCTCTCTTAAATAGCTTGAGAGTGTGTCCACATCTTACTTAACTATCATCCTACGGTTGAGATTAAGACATCATCAACGGTGGAGATCACAACTACGAAGATGAACACATGGATCAAGTTGAGCACTTTAAAGGGGGCACACTTTTGCTCAAGGGTGCCTCCCTAAGGTGGAAAACACAATATAACATAAGATACATCATGATAATACATCAAAGGGGGTCACTAGGGGCTTAATTCACCCTAGACCCCATTACAACCTCATATCATAAGATATAACCATACAATATATTACTTAGCCAAGTTGAGGGGCGCCCCTTGGGGGACGTCCTCACTGACTGAGCCAAAAATAAAATAATCCGGACAACAATGCTGACTGAAACTGCTGAAGAACTGTCCAGGGAGCCAAACTACATCATCTGACAAATTTACAAGCCATTTCCTTTACCCAACAAGCCAAATCGATTTTTTCAATGAATTCCCTAGTTCATTTCCTGGTGGTACATCCTCTGAAACTGATATAAATCATCATAACTTTGTCTAGGCTAATAATTGGGGCAAACCGACTGTACTGGATGATCCAGAGACATAGAAGAATGGTATAGGTGACTACTCATACCCCCTGTAACACTGCAATGCTCTAGGAGAGCCAAAATAACCGCCATATGTAATAAAATTTGATCATTTGGCCAATAATAAATTGATAATAATCACTGATCAAGAAATTTGGGGCCAAATACTCAAAACTGAAACCGTAGTATTGGTCCTGGGCATGTTTGGAACAAATATAAGTAATGTTGTTTTTTGAGTCACTGCCTTGGGAACCGTGTTTGAATTGGTCAACTAGGTTGACCAGGTCATAGTACCCAAATTGGAGGTGAGATACTGTAACCATATGATCCTGCATGCATCCAAGGTAAGAAATGCTCCAATGGTGTATATCAAAACCAAACGTAAATCATGCTATTCATAATCATGGTGACAATAATAATAGTAGTAGGTAAGATATACCTGTGCTTTTGAAAAATATTGGAACCTTCTGGAAGTCTGTTTGTGCATGCCATACTTACAAAGTTTAAAAAGTGTGCTAATGCTAGGTGAGGATGGAAAACAAGGCTAAGGCAAAGGGAGATGACTTGTAGCTGACTTCGATCATATGATTTCTCAGAATGATGACAATTACACACGGCCACAATGACATATACATGACAGATGAACAATAGGGGATGGTGGCGTGTCACAAGTGGATGAGCTAACCTAAAAAGAGCCCAATCAACTCTAACAACATGTATACAACTCACATCCAAGCCAAAAACAAGCTCTGTGAGGATCTTTACTAGGACCCTTTGTGTTGAGTACATAAGAACTGTAATGCGGAGATCCTAGGGGACACTGTGAATTAGCGGTCCCTTGCCCCATCTCACATCAAAACCCATAGGCTCCATGAGGAATTAATCATTACATTTCAACTAGCGGCCAACAGTCTTTAGATTTAGCATTTGTTTATCCATTGCTTTTTCTATAGGCCTTTTCACAATTTTATTTTACAACCTTTTTTGAGTTGTGTCTAAAGACACATTTTGCATTTATTTGAGGCCTTTGCATTTCAACAGATAGAATTTATAGCACATAATGCATGTAATGATGGTAGACACATTATTTCAAGTTTTAGCTGACACTCTTCGGAATAACTCAGAGTCGAGACACAAAACATGGGATCCATCATGCATAGGGGTCAAAGTGGGGAAAGTGATCTTCAATCTCATAAGTCTTGATCAAGCTATAGTCATGGGTTAAGGATCAATCATGGGTGAACTGGATCGACGGGGACAAATGACACATGGAACCAACATAACATTAAGGTCTAATATTTGTATAAGCAATACATGAGCAACAGTCTTCAACATCAAGTCCTTTGATCAATCTTAACACAAGTTCAAGCATTAGTACATATATAAGCACAAGTCACCATGATCATCCTAACAAGACAAGTCTAGGTGTTTGACACACATCATAGAGCAAAATCAAACCAGGGAAACATAAACTTGATCTCACCATATTACTTGTCTCCATCTGATAGGCCCCTCTGTAACTGTGTGTACCATATCTGATCTGCTACTTTGCTCAAATGAACTAGGTCATCACTGAAAGCATCTCAATGGACTAATGAATCTCAGTCCTAGCAAAAAAACTCTACTGAACAAGGCTCTGAAATGGTTGAGGCTGCAATGATCCATGCTAAAATCCCATGTGAAAAATACCTCAAAATAGAAGAAGAGATAGATTTGTATGCTGCATCATGGTAGCCCAACTGCAAATGTATATGTGATAACAGCCTGCATAGATAGGCTTTCAATAAATAAATCCATTTTATTTCTTGGAGTAGTGAATGTGAGGACTTTTTCCCTCTCGATTTATTTGCTATTATATTTCCATTTTATTTCCCTTCATTTCATGAGCTAGTAGTTGAATTCAATATAATTCAACCAAATATAACAACACCTTTATATCAATTTGATGAGTGGCCAATCCATCCCTACAAGACTAGTTTTCATGCTTAATTTCCAACAAACACTCTAAGGTGAATTTATCAAACCTAGATTCTTTTTACCTCGAGTCTATGATTAACAATGAATGTATCAATACTAAATCTTTCATCCAAGTAGGTTGTGTTACAACTTAGATTCACAACCCTTGTGATAAAGTTCCAAAGCACTAGTGTGGACCTAGATTGAACTAAGAGGGGGTCATAGTCACCTCAGTGCCTCACTGCCTTCTTTTGCTATTTAGTGCTACTTCTCCTCTAGCATTAGGGAGGCTTCCCTATGACTAGGATTGCTAAACGCTAAGAGTGCTAACTCAAGGAGAAAAGGTTATTTAGCGAAACAAAATACAAGTAGATATGGAATTAAGAGTGAGTGATGGTAAAGCAAAAGGACTAGTGCCTAGAGGCCATTGGGTGCATGAGGTCATAAATGGAAAATCATGGATGATGCACTTGCAAAAGGAAGGACATACAATTACATAGTCCAACCTTCTTGCTAAAACATCAAGAGGGCTTAATCAAGTGGTTTTATGAATGATTCTTACAACAAAAATGAATTACAATGATGTAACTCTGTTACATAGTCCTATTATCCATTACAATAAGAATGAGATATGTAAATTACATTAATGAAGTGTAAGAGGAAATACATTTCCTATTTAATAAATTCAATTTGAAAATAATTACCATGCAAGAGTTACACCAGGTATGCATCCATCATGGTGATAGTTTCTCAAGACAAAATTCCAGCATCAAGGTGCCATAGCTTAGTCTTCATTATTATTCTCGAGCACCAAAATATTTATAAGAAAAAAGAGACTCCAAAAACCATTCTCCTCTCAAGTGAAGAGAGTAAACCCGTATATAGGTTTTAACTCATCTTCCTTGGACAATAGAAAAATAATTTCCTTTTCTAGATTCACTATCTTCTCAACAATTTATTGTAAGAACAACAAACTAGTGGTTGATCCACTATATTCTCCAAGAGGAATAATACAATAATAGTTCTCATGTAACCAACTTTTTGAGAAGAACTCAACATTAATAAAAAATTGAGTTGGTTATATCCACCATAGTGGAAAAAATCGTCGATTTTTTCCGGCAGCCAATTTTTCAGCCCAAAAAAATCGCGATTTTTAAAAAAAATCGAACGTCGCGAAAAATTGGCAAAAATTGGGAAAAAATCAGGAAAAATCGGGAAATAAGGGAAAAAATCGGCAAGCAAATTTTAACACTATTGAAGTACAATATTTGCATTTTTTAATGCTTGCCGTGGTTTGCCGAATTTTGCCGATTTTTTTGCCGATGTTGCAGAGAAGATGTTTTCTAGACCCTCGCCAATTTTTTGCCGATGCCGATTTTTTCCACTATGATATCCACTAAGGCCAAGAAGGTGGGGTGCATGCCTAGGTGTGTTGAAAAATACCAAGGAAGTGTTTGTTCACTTTGTGGTGCCTTCGGGTGGACAATGACACTTTAAATGTGGTCCCTAGTACTTTATAAAGCGTGAATGACTTTATTTTTATAAAGTCACTTTATAAAGTGAGTTTGAGCTATTAAAATTTTAAAATTGACTTAATGAGAATTTAAAAAGGTGTTTGAGTAATTAATGTATAATTTAATATTTAAATGCGAGTGAATATCATTAATGAGAAAAATGAGATTTAATAAGAGCCCAAGATCTTATCTAGTTATGTTTTAATCTTGGCCATTGATCTTGGAGAATGTGGTTACTCAAACAAAAAGAGGGAAAAGGCATGAGAACCATTTTGTTGTTTACTTTCACAAAAGAGATTTTTGAGAGAGGAGAAGAGCAAGAGAAGAAAAGTCAATTTGGAGAGAAAGAGAAGAAAAACCCTTGAGAAAATTTTATGGCTGAGTTACAAGCTGAAAGTATGAAGAAGGGCACATTTCTCTAGGCAAATCATACAGAAGGAGAGGACAAATTCCAAGACTGAACTATCTTGTACTTGTTACGAACTTTGAGGCAAAATGCACATCATTTAATGCTGGTCGTACAACACAAATTTCGATGCAGGAATTTGTTAGACCGTACAACGGGTACAGACCATACATGCATGATTTTCAAGGAGTTGGGCACAATTTTCGAGGCAAAAACAGGTTGTCCGTAGAACACAGAAATCGAGGACCGTACAACAACACATACATTCGCATGTGCGAGGCCGTACAACACATTTTTCAAGGAATTTGTACAACAATTTGTCAGTGAGATGCTGGCATGAATTTCGAGGAAGAAAGGGAGATAAGTACTGCTGTTATAAATTTGTATTTTTCCCTAGAAGAAATAAAATCTCTCTTTGAAACAAGTTTTCCCTTGGTGGTTTTATCCTGGACCGATTGGTCAAAAACACTGAGTCAAATTTCATGTGTGTTGGCTGTCATAATTTTCTGAGTGTGAAAAAGTAAGTTGCCATTAAATTAATGAGTTGTTTTATGTTGAAATAATTGCCTGTGTTTCAAGCAAAAGTCAAAATTTTTATATGTAATGTGATTTTACATGATGGGGTTTTAGCATTAAACTTCCTGCAACATAACTAAACTTGAAACAAGGTTGGGGTTTGAACATTTTAATGGTATCAGAGCTGAAGTGAAGGGCTGAAAACATAACTCAGAAATAAATTTCAAACTTGGTGGTATAAGGGAAAACATGGTTTTGTGAAGAAAAACAAGTTCTTGGACTGAGTTGGGGTTATGGCTACCGGACTTAGGATAGAAGACAGGCTGGATGGGGTAGTGAATTTTAGCCCGTGGAAGGTGTGACCAAGCCATGGGCTGTATTTTTGGAGTCATTTGTTGCTCGTGAGCACATGCCTACATGGGATTGTCTTTGGGACGATTTCATACAGGAAGAGACCCAAAGAGGGTATGTATAGGGGAGTTCATTTAACAACAAAGATGATGAGGAGAACGTGGCTTTAGTAGCGAAGGGTAAGAAGAAGAAGTCCAAGAAAGGTTATAAGGGTGGGACCAAGCAGCAGTCTGGTGAGCGAAAGGACATGAGCAAAGTTAGATGCTTTGCTTCCAGCAGTCTGAATAATGTCTTAGGGTGTCACATTCTCATAACATATCAGCTGTATACACTTCGTTTCCCCCAAGTTGAGCTGCCCAAGAGGTCAATTTGTGGGGACTCCATCTACTCCAACCCTGCTGAGCTTTTCCTTGGTAGTTTGTTCATTATTTGTGACTGTATACCTCTCTCTGAGCATAAAAGGAACGCTAAAGGCAACTGTCATCGTCAACATGTTATTTCAGCAGTTCATGGTCACATGAAGGGGAATGCTTCAGTCAAATAGGGGATGCCTGTACACTATTAGTCTATTATCTAGAACAACAAACAAATAAAGTGGGAACTCTTCCATGGATATCCCAGGTCTGAAATATCATTGTGATTCTGAACTATTTGGTTATTTAGAAGTCTGTAACAGCCATCTTAAACTCAGTCATTCCTTTGTTGTTTGGTCTGTGTGGAAATGATGCAATAAAAATTAGAATTTGGATGCATTTATCAATGTTTACAGTTGCCATGTATGAGATCTGAAATGTCAATGTCAATCCTCAAGTAAATCTGCCAACACCAGACTATATTAGGAAGGGAACCCTGCATTGATAACACAAAAGTGGCAACAAACTGGTTGATGAAATTCATAATCTAAAATACATCAGCAGTTAACATAAATTCACATCAGAAGTATAGAAGAGCATTTTGTGGTTTCTGAACAGCAGTTAGTAAAGTGTTTGCGAAAACACTAAAACAAATACCAGGCAGTTTGCCCTAAAATTCAGCTCATATCGGAGAAGGGTTATTACAATTGTATTAGAGCACCATCATCAATCTGTTTGATGGAAATCCATTCCAGAACACAATATAGTCAAGTAAAAAATCAACCCAGTTCTAGTAGGGGTTATTACAATTGTATCAGAGCATGTTTTCCTCCCAGCCTGGGGTAAACCGTGAAGGATATTTTCAGGTTGTTTTGGTACATTTGATGGCTTAGAAAGATGGGATCAAATCAGGAATTCATGGCAGAATTTTTACGAGCTTGTCAGGATTATTAGAAGAATCTAACAACACCGTTAGAGCGTCTAAAATGGTTGAAGCCATATTTATCAGTTAGGAAAAAGAAGAAGAAGAAGGGATTCAAATTTGAAGTAGTTGGTGAAGCGAAGACCTCACTTCATGATGAAAGTTTGACAGAACCACAAGTTGACTTTTTGGATGTGCATGACGAGGGTGTGTGCAATGATGTTGACAAAACAACATTAGATACATCATTAAAGCTATCCTATGAGACTAGTGGCATCAGTGCCTATGATGGACAGGTTGATAGCACAAATGAAGCAGTTTTCTGATTAGCCAATGTTGAGGATTGAACATCTTACTTTAGTAGTTGTTACGGAGAGAAACTTCCTATGGCTTGGGGTGTACCACAACAGACAGCTAGACCTGAGAAATCAATCCCTTCCCAATATGCAAAAGAAACCAAACATCTAACACTAAAGGATCTCGAATCATACCTTATTCCGAACGGTTGAAGTACATCCTTGTTGAGCTTTTTCCAATCCCGCTTGCGCTAGCAATTTGCTCTCAACAACAGCAAACAAGACAAGCATGCTATATAGTATATTGTTAGATCTACTCTAGCATATATAATCAATAATGTGTAAGCAATTAAACATATCCATGGATTCAATATTCATTCAAATGCACATTAGTGGACAGCAAAAGATATTTCTATTAATCAAATCAGAGATTACAAAAGTAACAACCTATGTCGGCACATCTGCGAATCGGAGAAACCGAGTCCTCCACCTTTGCCTCCACCACCTCAATCCTTCATCTCTCGATAGCAAGCTCACAAGCAAAGGCAAGCTTGGGAAGAACACAAAGTGCTCCAAAGGGACAAAGGGATGCAGACTCAAGTATATGCAAGCTACGACAACAATGGACTATAGTTTCCTTGCTCTTCAATTCCTCCTCTTCAATGTATCCAAGGGGTTCTTTATATAGCACTCCAAAGGGGTAATGGAGGGTCAAATCCGAGCGATCTCGAGGCATATGGAAGGCCAAGAGTCAAGTGGTTTAGACACACATCAAGGAAAACTCCAAAAATATTTGGATTTATGCACACATCTTGATGTACACAGGTTTGAGGTCAAAAGCCGCGTATATACTCGAGTATGGGATTAAAAGTTGCGTACAACAATAAACATGGGTTTTTAGGGATGAACTTGGAAACATCAAAGGTACAATATGAGTCCATGGGGTCCAAAGAGTCTGTAGAGAGATAGGGAAGGCCATAAATATGTGATCAACCATGTGTGGTAAAATCAGCTATAATAGATGCCCCATAATGTGTGAGGTCAGAGAGGTAACATGATGGCCGAAATACATTATAAAATCCATCCCAGAAGTGGAGTGATGAAGAACCAGGTGGAAGAACCAGCTATCCATCAGTATAGTACAATAAGCAATCTCTGCATATGATTGCAAATACATATAGCAGTCCCGGATACATAAGAGTACAATGGCCATGAATAGGCATGATATACAAAATGTGACATGTGTGGTCATCGCCATGTACAATATATAATAGACCAGAATCTCCATGATGAAGATATACAAAGGATCAAGATCTCCATAGAAGCTGAAGATATACAATGGATCAAGATCTCCATAATGGCTGAAGATGTCTGACATACATTGGAATCAAATCACGAGAGCTGAAATCTCATGAACACTGGCACAATCAAGGAGGTAGCATATATGGAATGCCACCAAGCTGGAAAGTCCTCTACAAAACCGCTATGAGTACATGTCCTACTATGTGAATAGAGGTGTCGAGGTCGAACATAGTAGTCCATCATCTAATTACCGGTCATTAATGTATACCGTTAACAGACGCAAGATCACCCACTGATAATGAAAATGGGAATCAAGGTACTAGAGTGCAGTCTAACAAGTGTGAATAGATGTGTTGAGGTCGAACACTTGGAAGAATCCATCGATCAGGGGACATTGATGTATTCCCAAAACTGTCGAAGGCAAGAGAACCTACCATTGATGACTGTAAGTCTCAAGGCACTCAAATGACTCTAGACTCCTATCCTAGAATAAACGATCTGAAGTCGATGGGATGGAATCCGCTGGAAGGAGGGCATTAAGGCATCCCCCATCAACCAACACGAGGTACTCAACAACGCTGTATAATGTGGAAGGACTCGAACAAGATGTGCAAAAACCAGTAACAGTACCGGGAATGGCCGACATGCAAAGTCAAGACAACTGAGGAATGACCGACATGCAAAGTCAAGACAACTGAGGAATGGCCGACTCAGGCTTCAACTTCCTTCGAACAAGAGCGTAAAGGCAAATGGTGACTGAAGATAAGCAACATAGACTCTATATGCAAACTAGGACATCTCTGTGACATAGGACGCATCAACAGAGGCTCCATAGGGACTGGAAGCTTAACCAGTCGGTGGAGATAAACTCAGAGTAACGAGTACAACTCCTAAAGTCAAACTAATAACCCAACTAAAGGGTGTGATATAGTGCTCTGTTCGAAGATGACACGACTCGACTACTGCCAAAGATAACATCTTTTCCTGTCTGGCTTTTTAGTTTTTTGATTTTTTTTGGACTTTTTCAGATATTTTGAAAAGCTTGAAAAAGAATAAAAGTGCTTTATAGTTACAAATCTAGGAGGAGACGAGTGCTAGGAAACAAACAAACTAGTTCCAAGCAACGGGACATACCTATGCTCAATGCAAGGAAACATGTGCAGGATAATGACACTCGGGGGAAGGTTCTCTCTTGGTAAAAAATGGGGAATCAAGTTGCAAAAGATATGTAAAAAGGTTCTGCTTGGATAGACATGAGACAAGCTTGGGCTATATGGCTGATAATCAAAGTGAGGAAAGCTGACATAAGGCTCAATAAGGCAAGCAAAACTCATGATAATGCAATTACAACTTGACATATACAAGGGAGTCCCGGGGGAAAAGGCCAGCATAAAGTTCAAGAGGAGCTCAAAGTCATGGCGATATTATACAAAGGACTCCCACACCCTAAAGGAGGAATGTTGGCATGGGCACCAAATGCAAAACATGATCTAACTAGGGTACCCATGTATGGGAAAGCTCTACCATTCACATGATGTCACTTCTAAAAGTAGCAAGAAGGTTCTGTGACAAGATAGAATGGGTTCGTACCTAGGGTTAAAATGAAATGGTCATAAGGTTATGCAAAATGCAAGCGGATGTGAAAACCTAACCTATATGCCAGTTTAGACATAATACCTGAAATAGGCACGAACGGGTCGAAGACACAGTCAAATCGCACTCAAAATGGGCTCCTACAACATCAAATTAGTTCAAACGGTCCAAAACGGTAAAAAAATATAGAAAGTGGGTAAAAATTTCAAAATTTTTCTATAAATAATGAAAAATCTAAAAATTTTCATACCATTTTGAATTTTTACCCAACATAGTGCATTTGAGCTCAGAACTTCCGAAGCGAATTCTGGGAGCACCGTCCGCCGAAATCCCTCCACGTTTGATCCAGGTAGATTCTCTTGCCCCTCTCTTTCATTTGATATATTTTTTTTTAATTTTCATGGTCAATTTAATTTTTTGGGCCATCCCAACTCGGGCTTTTCGGCCCACGCGGAAATCGGGCATTTTTCCGCGTATAGGGCTCACCATACGCGGAAAATGCCCTGAAACCCGTGTACATACGCGGCTGTTTTGCAAACAGTCGCGTATAGGGCCGCGAACAAGGATTTAATGGGCAAATCATGATCAAAAAATTGGTTTTTTGTGCAGGATGTTACCAGAGTGGAGAGAGGGAACATGGTGATGTTGAGAAAGCTGTTCAAGCTGATCTCATGGCTCAACAAGCATTACGGGCATGTGGCTTATACAAGTTTTGGTGTCTTGGCAGCTTGAGGGCAAAGCCAAGACTACTCCAGCTGCTGGTAGATTACTGGGATCCAGAGTCTAAAACTTTTCAGATAGATGGGATTTCGCTCAACATTGAGGTTGAGGACATATATTTCATCACAAGGTTGTCCTGACGAGGGGAGGTGGTGAACCTCCGATCCTGTGGGCTAGGAGGCGGGTTGACCATAGATGAGTACATAACAGTGTACTGTCTTTTGGGTACAGAGAAGGTTGGGAGTCAAATCCCGACAAACTCTATTCAGATTTAGGGGCTAAAAGCCATACTCTTGGCCTTAAGTAGGATTGCAGGTTTGGCTTCACTCCACCAGGCCTCATGGCCAATGATGTTCTATGTGGTAGAGTGTATGCGGCCTACAATATATGACTGGAGTACTACGCTGCTGAGCAATATGAAACAACAGCTAAGTGACTGCAAGATGGGTAGGGTGTGAAACTTTGGGTTTGGCAGCATACTGAGCACATTCTTCTTTGAGCGGGTGCTAGGGCTAAGCCCTAGAGTAGACATTGCTCCACATGGAGTCCGGGATCCAGCTCAGCGACGCTGGGCTAATGTCATGCACGGACTGGGAGGTGGTAGGGTGGCTAACCCCTACCCAGCAGAGTTCTTTCCATGGTGGCGAAGACAACTCATCGCCATAGATGACTATCCCTATGCAGGGATTGACTTCCGCGGTGATCCAGACATGCCCCTACCATCAGGAGCGGCTTATGGAGACATAGGTAACGAATCCCAAACCCACTTTTAATTTTTGAATTATTTAATTTTTTTTGTGTTTTTTGATATGTGAAATGAAAAGACATGTTTTTTGTGTGATGACACATAGTGACACTCTATCATGTATATGCAGATGTAGGACCATGACGGCCAGATGACTTTCCTTGTCATCGATGGAGGGGAAGAGGTGATGAGATCATGGGTGTGGATGCGGAGCAGACGCTTTAGAGCATTCACACGAACTTTGTTCGATTGACACAGAGAGTACGCATGGCGCAAGTCGAGGACTTGCCTGAAGCCATGCAGTGCCAGGTGGTTGGAGTACCACGAGCATGGGTTCGATTGTTTTGCCGGTGAGCTAGAGCCGTAGTGTGCTACCATGATCAGCACACTCCTCCACCTCAAGCTTAGAGACCTGGGTGTATATATTTTTGTATGACCGTGTAGTGTATTTTGGTGGCTTGGAAGCCCCAATTTTGTATATGACACTTATGTATTATGACGTCATTTTTTGAACTTAATGAATTTTTTTTTATGATGATCGATTATTATTCTATTTACATGTGTAAAATGTGTTTGTGATATGCTTAAGGTCTGTGAAACAAATGCCAATCTAACACATAGTTAGCATATGAATCAACAACTTGATTAAAATTTCTTGGAACATGAATGTATGTTATACTCTCAAATTGCCGTTCTAGCAATGTAACACGTAAAAATCTTCGTAATAATGTCGGATCCCTAATACGATACAAGCCATTAAGTTGTGAAACCACTAACTGCGAATCAAGACGTACCTCAAGAGAATGAACACCATGCGAAATGGCATCACGCAATAACTCAATAACGACACTATATTCAGCATCATTGTTTGACGAAGGCTGTAAACATACGCTTCCTGAAGACAAAACTTGACCCGTAGGAGTATAGATCACCCAAGCAACCGAAGTTGAGTTTTGAGTGTGGCGGCTAGCACCATCAGCGAATCCTATGTAAACGGAAGACTCCATTGACATCTGCCATAACAAACGAAAGCTAATCAACAAACTCGATCACCATAAGAAAATCTAACTATGCAATGTAAAACTGTACAATAATATACAAAAATCAGCCCTGGCTGAAGATCATGCATAGTATTTTTTGATATAGAGCCCATTTCTAGGCTCCGCCAAGGCTGTCCCTTCATAATCAACCAGCTCATAGGCGCCTTTCTCTAAGACACGTTTAACCACATAAGGACCATGCCACATGGGATTAAACTTTTCTGCCCCCAAGGGTTCCTTAGCTTGATCCCACAAAAGGACCAAGTCACCTTCACTAAACCTCCTAGGATGGATAGACTTATCATATTGGACCTTAATGCGACGCTTGTTAACCTCTAGAGCCACTAAGGCATCTCGGCGTTGCTCATCAAGCTGCTTTAAGTGGACCAAACGCTCTTCCAATGCGGAAGTGTCTGATAAAAGCTCCACTGCTAGCTTCAAAGAAGGGATTTCGCATTTAACTGGTAATACTGACTCCACCCCATGCACAAGCTGATAGGGAGAAAAATCGGTGGTAGTCTTAATCGTGGTTCTATAGGCCCACAAAGCAGGATATAACATGAAATGCCAATTATTCTTGCTTTGTACGATGGTTCGCTGGAGAATGGACTTAAGTGACTTGTTCACTGCTTCAACCTGTCCATTTGCTTGAGGGTAATAAGAAGAGGAGTGCTTTTGCTTATATCCTAACTTGGAAGCCAACTTTTCCATCAATTTGTTCTGAAAGTGCCTGCCATGGTCAGTGACAAGCTCTTTCGGAATGCCAAACCGGGTGATAATCTGGTTTAATACAAAATGCGCAGCTGTCTCACCGTCGGATTTAACTGTGGGCATAGCCTTTGCCCATTTCGTGAAGTAATCGATAGCCACAATAATATGATGGTGCCCCCCAGCCGAAGCTGGGTTGCAATCCATAAAATCAAGCCCCCACTTGGTGAAGGGACCGACGATGACAATAGGATGCAAAGGGGCTGGACGCGAGCGCATATTACGTGCAAACACCTAGCAAGGGTGGCACTTCTTGATCGCATTAACGCAATCTTTAAAGATGGACAGCCAAAAATAGCCCGCTCTCAAGATTTTTTGGGCTGTAGAAAGCCTAGATAAATGATCACCACACGCCCCTCTGTGGCAATCATTAAGGTTAAACAACGACGTAAAATTGAATCCACCCCATGGCGGTACAAAGTATCATCCATTATGAGGTAGTTCTTTGCTACGTGACATAGTCGTCGTCACTCATCCCGTGAGAGGTGAGTGGGGACCTTCAATGTTTGCAAGTACACGATAATATCCCCGTACCAAGGGTTCACAGTTCAGATGAGGAATATATGTTCATCGACAAAAGAATCCTCATAAACTTCCTCTTCCTCCAAATTTGGGAAATCTGATATGAGCTCAGCAAAGATTAACGATTTCTTCGATTTCGCCGAAACGAACTCGAGATCAAACTCTTGCAAAATCACAATCCACTTATTATATTTTCCCCCAATCATCCTTCTAGTGAGGATGAACTGAAATGGATTGATGCGAGGTACAACCAAAGTTTGGCGAAGGAGAATGTAATGTCTCAAACGCTGAACCGCATGAACGGTGGCTAAGGCTAGTTTCTCCATATGGGAATAACGAAGTTCGGCATCAATAAGGTTTCGACTCAAATAATATATGACATGCTCATGGAGCTCCTCATCCTCTTGAACCAATACCATACCAACAGTCTCTTGAGACACGACCACATAAATAAAAAAATCACGGCTATAGTTTGGTGGGCTAAGCACGGGGACCGTTGCTAAGGCTTTCTTAAGAGCATCGAAAGACTCCTGGGCTTGTTCATCCCAGTAAAAAGGGGTGTCCTTCTTCAATAGATGCATGAAGCCTTTAGTCAAGTTGGCAAATTTGACCACGAACCTTCGCAAGTTCACCATACCTTGTAAACATTGAAGGTGTCAAATGTTACGCGGGGGAGACAATTGGAGTATTGCCTCAACCTTCAAGGGATCGACTCTAATAGCCTCCTTGGATATGATAAATCCTAGTAAACGACCAACTTTCACGCAAAAGATGCACTTATGAGGATTTTTAAACGAACTTGATATTGACGACATCTTTCGAACACTAATCGCAAATGGTAAGGATGACGCACTCTCAAACGAGAGTGTGCAGCGAGATCATCCAAATATACTTCAATAATCGTTTTGAGATCATGAAAGATTAAGGTCATGGCCTGTTGAAATGTAGCTCCGGCGTTTTTAAGGCCGAAGGGCATCTTCCGATATCCAAAAGTTCCCCAAGGACAAATAAATGTGGTTTTGTGTTGATCCTCGGGCTTAATTTGTATCTGATTATATCTAGAAAAGCCATCCATAAAAGAAAATACCTCACTTTCCGCACACTCATCCAAAATTTGATCCATAAATGGTGCAGGGAAATTATCATTAAGACATGCTCGATTTAAATCACGGAAATCAGTGCATATTCGGATTGCTCCCTGCTTCTTATCCACCGGAACGAGATTTGAAACCACCTTCGTCAAGGGAACGGGATAGATAAAACCAGCTTTGAGCGGTTTCTCTATCTCAGCTTTAATAGCGGGTGCTTTCCTAGGATTGACGGCATGCAAACGTTGTCGAACCGGTTTTGCATCCGGATAGGTCTTGATTTCGTGTTGGACAATACAAGGGTCTGTACTTGACATTTCTTCGTATGACCAAGCGAAAATATCACAAAACTCCTTAAACAACTCGGTATACTCTTTAATCTCATTGGGGGAACAATTCGCCCCAATGTAGACATTCTCAATCTTACCAGGATCACGAGAAATGTTGATAGGAATCGTTGGTGACAAGTTAGCCATGTTTCCTTCAGCCATTTGACCAGGAGAGCTTAATGGGACCACGGGGCTGCCAATTTTCTCGCTTAGAATCGCCCTAAAGTCATGACACTCTAAACGATCAAGCTCAGGAAGGAAATACGATCTATGGTGCAACTCTTCCTAAGGTTGTTCAATCCCAGACATGGCCTCAAGAATAGCTTCATCTGATGGAAAAACATTATCAAGGCAGTCATGAGAGTGAGATGACTCCACTGCCCATGTAGGCAGCACATAATGGTCCTCCTCCTTTGTTTGCGAAGATGAAGGACTATTTTCTACAACATGATCAAGATTCGCTTGATACGCCACCATTGTTGCAGGCAACGACACGTCTGTCTCGACAAGCACACTCGAAGTACTCGGTGAAGGAAGAATCCAAGGATCCTCCATATGAGTAGTGCAAAAAGTTACCGAATTCGACGAGGATGAAGCCCCACCAAGACTATACCCAATCATAAGAACGGGTGCAGGACAACTAAAGGTTCCCATGAGAGAAGGATACATACCCACGCCCACATTCTCAGTTGCCAGTTGAGAATGATCAATAATCGAGATAGAAGCTCCCAATGATGCATTAACACTTGGATTATGGAATGACTTTTGATCAATAGTAACGATCTTCCCATTAAATGGAAAACAAACCACTCGAAATAGGGAAGAAGCTACAACTTGCATATTGTACATCCAATTCCTACCCAACAAAAGATTGTAGTCAAGGGGCGCATCAACTACCTTGGCCTCGATCGCGACAGTCTTCCCTCCCAATTGGACCTTTAGAGAAGGAAGTATACCGTGTAGCCGAAACGACCTTCCATCGAAAGCAGTCAACATGTTGGCATACTGAGACAATGTGGGAGAACCTAAACCCTTCCAACAAGACAAAGACATCACTGAAGCGACAACGCCTTCATTAATGACAGTACGCATGATGGTTTTTTGAGACACTTCACATGAATCAAAAGAGACACGTAGTAAGGCAAGCATGGCTGGATTGCATGAGTTTCAAATTTGATCATGAAAGAAGAGCTATCATCACTAACCTTAAGAGCAGACAACACGGTATTTCTCTGCGAAGGACAAGTCTGAAGTACTTCTAATGCGGACATCGCACAAGGAGTCTGGCCCAAATCCTCGACAACTGAATAGTTCTGGGCGGCTCGAGCATTAGGATTGTGCCCCGAGCGCTTCAAGACTCCCTTAGGGATACGAGGCGGAACTTCAGGTTTATTGGTAGGCTTTTCAATTCGCAAAGAACTCTCGGGTGGATCAGGTTCTTTCCCAAGGTCTAGTTGTGACGAACCATAATCTTTTGCACGTGTCACAACTTTGGTAGCTTTCACTATGTTGATGCAACCGTGACTACTAGCGACCTTCGGCGGGTTTTGAGTTCCACCAGACGCACAACTAGGATCAACGGTCCTCGAGTCCATATTTTGATTATTAGGTAAAGGATTAGTAAACACAGTTGGGCCCTGTGCTATGAACTTCGAGGCGTCCTCCATACGAGGGCACAAGTGAGTGAGGTGATCGTCTTTACACAACTTACAAGGAAACTTCACCTTACGCTTAGACTGCTTGTCCCCCTCAACATTATTCGTGTTCTTGTCATTATTATTACCATTTTCATTTTTATTCCCACCCTTACGATTATTTTTTTCTTTCTTTTTATTCCTTCCAGGCTGCTGGTTGCCTTTCGGATTCCACGTTTGTACTGAAAGTACACTCGTCGATTGAGTAGGTTGAGACGAAGCCGTAGCTTGTCCTGATGCAGGCTGGTTAATCGATAACTGGCTCACTTGTTTCGTAACCGAGTCAGCAGGTTTGGTATTTGTGGAGCCAACAATACCATCGACATGTGGCCCAGGTTTAATCTTGGGGTCGAAATTGGATCTTGGAGCATTTGGGATAATCTCATACAAGAGTCCGGATTGAGCATAGATCAAAGCCAACTCTTGAGCCCTAAAGATAGCTTGGTCCTCATTTTGAACTCCGGATGTAGAAACATCCTTCGCGATGTAAGGTAACAATGACTTGAGGAACCACTCTAGAAGAAACTCTGGTGGTATAAAGGCTTTAATTAATTGTTTTTGTCTACGCCACTCTTGAATATGATCTGAAATATGCGTGGCTTTGTCTTGCCGGAAGGTCGACAAGAGTTCGGTATCGACGTCGTAACGTACGGGTAGCTGAAAATGATTAAGAAAAGTGATGGCAAGGTCATCAAATGTAGTATAGGTCCCCCTCGGTAACTCTACATACCATTTTGCCGTAGGACCCGTGAGGGTGCGTTGAAATAGCCTCAAACAGATCGAGTCATCGTGTAAGGAATTAGAAGAGCACCAAAGGTGGAAGGTTGTGACAGGCTCACTAGGATCTTCACCAGCCTTACCTTAGAACTTGGGAATGTCCGAAGGAAGCTTGGTAGGGACTGTCGGCCATGCCAGATTATGAAACACAGGATCATTTGTCAATCTCGACAAATCAAGTAGGTTCAAGGTTGCAAGGAAAGGGAGCCTAGGCTGAGTCGGTCGGTGCCATGCTCCTTGGTAGGACTAATTCATATAAGATTGATTGCTATACATACCATGGCCTTGGCCAGTGGGATAATAACCTCCTCCCATATGACCCATGAAGGGCTGCATGGAAGCATTACGATGCGGAGTACCTTGATTATGAGGTGCTACAAAGCCATAATTAGAAGAGTAAGCGGGTTGTTGATACCCGTACCCATACGGTTGATAGTTTTGTTCGTACTGCGGTCCATAAGAATGTCCAATGGAAGCTCCATAGGCTGTACCATGAGATGGTCCATGGGATGATCCATAAGGTGTCCCATGAAATGGTCCATAGTTAGGTATATGGGAAGCTCCATGAGTTGGACCATGAGATGATCCACGAGGTATTCCATGAGACGATCCAAAAACAGGTACATGACCTGTTGACACAACAGGAGGCACTTGGCTTTGTGATACTACAGTGTGAGTAGTCGCAGGACGAACATGGCTGGTAGTCGAACTCCGGCCCGAAGGATCACTAGAGTTAGGAAGAGGATGCGTCAAAAAGGCATTCGAAGGAACAGGATGAGAAGACGATGGAATATGTGAAGGAATATAGCTTGTACCCCCAATATTCACATGTCTCGACTGAGGTTCCCAAAGAGGAACACTAGTACTAGGTCTAGGTTGTGCGTGTGAAGGAATTGCCACCGCTGGAGTGGATGGCGCAATGTGACTACTATGACCAAACCTCTCTACATGGAAAGGAGTGGAAGTGCCCCCAGGCGTAGTACCAGGGTCACCAACCGGCTCGACATGAGGTGTCGGACCAGGATTGAGAATATTAGGCATGTCATATCTAATGTGGCCAGTGCTTGTGGGTTCATGGCGAGTCTCTTCACCTGGATAGTATAACCAATACCGGGGGTCAGAGCTAATGTAATTAGGAAACTGTGATAAATCATGCTGTGACGGTCTAGTCCCATCAGGACCAGATTTAGGCGGAGTTCCATATGTGCTTGAAGGATCAACTTCCGTCGCCGGAGGCGTGGAAGGTGGAAGTTCCGGGACCTCAGGCTCATGACGACTCATGGCGAGATCTCTCTGTGAATCAAAGTGATGACTAGTCTGCCCAGACTGTCTGGCTCTCTCTCTTAAGGGAGGAGGAGACGTAGAAGGCGAAAGACTTGCTAAACAATGAGAGTGACGGGGAGACGCACTTGGATCCACAATGACTCAACAAAAATAAAAGACTCGATCTATCTACGCAACCCTAAGCAGACTAGCGTGCACAGAGCACGCACCTAAGAAAATCTAATGCCAAACAACAAGCAAACCAAGGGTAGGATAAGTGAGCTCCTGAATGAAGCAGGTATGTCTCGCTTAGGAGAGGCTTGAGACTCCCATTCACAACAAGCGGAGGTTCGTAACCAATTATAGTAGCCCTCAGCTTCAACGCATATAGTAACTGAGCTGTTCGACCCCTACCTGGCTAGGACACCTGTAGAATAACCTCTGCAAATACCTCCTCGATAACCTAGGTAAGGCAACTAAGGTCACCTCAATATAACCAATGCTTAGGCGGACAGTCCCAGGTGGGATTGATCGTATGGGCAGGGTAGCAAAGCTCGAAGCCTGAAAGCACAACTGGTACCCCAGGGGTGCACCAACCAATACCTCAAAGGTCCCCAGATACGAATGCAATACTGGAAATATCTCCGATGCTCACAGCAAGTAACCAGGGGTCATCGCAGTTACAATCGCGTGCACTGCCTCGTGCTTAACTCCCATGTAAGAGGAATGTCCTGAGAAACACTAATTATACCAAGGGTTTCACACTCTCACCTGAACAGACACCTAATTGTTTTGTTTAGTGGTCTTGGAGAATTAACTTACAATGAACTATTCCAAGACCCTAAAACCTAATCTTGTTGATGCACCCTAGAAAAGAAAAGAGTGTAATTCATTTTATTAAGCATTGATTTTAATTGGCTGTTATACTAAGGGTAATGGTCGTGCAACTTATGGTGTTATGACACAACATGAAGCAAAATGCACACTTAACAATCAATGCAAATGCACTGTGTAGAATGAAAAATAGGGTATGCTACTACGTGAAGTGCAAAATTTTTCCTTCAAATGTAAGTGCAATCATTCCTATATGAAAATCTGACTATAATTCATCAAGCAAACCTAATGCAAGTTACTGTAAGTACCATTCTAATGCAAAATGCAAGCAATGCATAACTATGCAAAAAGCAAAATACTTTTGTATTTTTGAATTAAATGAGATATAAAAGCAAAAAAGATGACTTTACAACCCTCAGACTCTGCAACCACTCACAAACATCAGCCAAGCAAAGCACCAAGGGAAAAGAGACCTAATGCACTAATCTCAAGACAAAAAAGTAGAAAATGAATGACAAGAACATATCTAAAAATCAAACTAAAAAGAGTCTCTAGTCAGAAACAGAGGGTAGATACAGACTCTAGAAGCATCCAAGAAGACTCAACAATCATCCAAAATCACCCAGCAACACTTAATCCTCTCAACAAAGCTAAAAATTAAGGCATACACAACTGTTCTCAGTAAACCAACATACATACGCGACTGTTCTCAGTAAACCAACATACATACGCGACTGTTCAAGGAAAACCCTTGTGTAAACGCGACTGTGAAAGCTAAACCCACATACAGGAAGAAAAAGAGAGAAAAATAAGGCAAACAGACAAGCTGAGACACAATATACTCCTTCAGAACCCTATTGGGCAAACATGCCCCCAGACCTGACACAGAAACAGAGAAATCAGAGCAATTCAAGTACATTGAATACTGAAAACCCCCAGAGAAAAACAACTAGGAGCCTCCCCAGTATGGTTTCCAATTCTTTTACGGAGAGAAACTTCCTATGGCTTGGGGTGTACCACAACAGACAGCTAGATCTGAGAAATCAATCCCTTCCCAATATGCAAGAGAAACCAAACATCTAACACTAAATGATCTCGAATCATACCTTATTTTGGACTGTTGAAGTAGATCCCCGTTGAGCTTTTTCCAATCCCGCTTGCGCTAGCAATTTTCTCTCAACAACAGTAAACAAGACAAGCATGCTATATAATATGGTGTTAGATCTACTCTAACATATATAATCAACAATGTATAAGCAATTAAACATATCCATGGATTCAATATTCATTCTAATGCACATTATTGGACAGGAAAAGATATTTCTATTAATCAAATTAGAGATTACAAAAGTGACAACCTCTGTTTGCACGTTTAGGAACCAGAGAAACTGAGTCCTCCACCTGGGCCTCCACCACCTCAATCCTCCATGTCTCGATAGCAAGTTCACAAGCAAATGCAAGCTTGGGAAGAACACAAAGTACTCCAAAGGGACAAAGGGATGCAGACTCAAGTATATGTAAGCTACGACAACAATGGACTATAGTTTCCTTGCTCTTCAATTCCTCCTCTTCAATGTATCCAAGGGGTTCCTTATATAGCACTCCAAAGGGGTAATGGAGGGTCAAATCCGAGCGACCTCGAGGCATATGGAAGGCCAAGAGTCAAGTGGTTCGGACACACATCAAGGAAAACTCCAAAAATATTTGGATTTATGCACACATCCCAATGTACGCGAGTTTGAGGTCAAAAGCTGCGTATACACGCTAGTATGGGATTAAAAGTCGTGTACAACAATAAACATGTGTTTTTAGGGATGAACTTGGAAACATCAAAGGTATAATATGAGTCCATGGGGTCCAAAGAGTCTGCAGAGGGACAAGGAAGGCCATAAATATGTGATCAACCATGTGTGGTAAAATCAGCTGTAACAGTAGTGACGCTTATAAGGACCCATGTGCGTTAGCACCCAAATACGATGAAGATTTGACATTGGATGATTTGCTTTTAGATGCTGATCTAACTTCTAGGGAGTTATGCATGAGGGATGAGGAAGAGGAAGTTGGGAAAATTACAAATGAGCTTCATATGGAGTTGAGTTTGGCACATTCTTCATCATTTCAGTCATCTATGGTAGTCAGGACACATGCGGATGTTAGTGGTACTTATGGTTTGATGGAGGAGCTTCTGGTGATGGTCGAGTGCGAGGGGTGTTTGGATTTGCATGGGCTTGACAAGAGGTATGGCTTAGAGACTTTTGATTATAAACTTAGCCTAGATCTTGGAGATCATGAGACACTTCTTTTGGGGAGCCCATTGACGACTCAAGTCATAACTGTAGATAGGGAGTTGAGCATAACTTGTGGACTAGCCATTAGGGAGGTATATGCGCCCACTTATTGTGGAAATGGATATATTGAGGACGTGGACACATTAGTATGGGATTGTGGGGCGATTCCTTTAGAGAAACTTCTTGACAGGGACTTTGAGCATGCCATTGAGTTTGGATTGTCCAAAGGCGAGAAGTTAATAGATGAGCTTCATCAAGCAGCATATTCCAGGTGTGATTATACAACTATTATCACGAATCTTGTAGTTGCCCCGATATAGGTATCCAATAATACATGATGGCAGAGGGGACAAGCAACCAAAGCCGTGACCTACGAAAACCCTAACCCCCAGAAGCCCAAGTGACAAAGGGGGAGACCTAGATCGATCCCAAAAGGATAGATCTAAGACAAATCACCAGATCAAACTTTTGAAGGAAAATATGTAAAGTGAGTGCTTGAAACCCTAGATTTAAGGATAAGCCACAAATTAAGGATACTTGAGTGGGGTGATTATTCTAGAATGGAAATGTTACTCAAGGGATAATGTTAGGTGGTTTATGAAGATTCGATCAGATCTAGGATTTAGTGTGCTGGTTCAAATGGTCAAACCCGGACCCTGGAGGGATTTAAGTAGATTATTGAGAAATCCCCAGGACATAGTTGATTTTGTTGAAATATTGTAACTTCGAAGAATATTCTATATGTATCTTTTTGTGGTCCCCGATGGTCCTACCGGGAGAACCACTTGTATTACATTGTACCCCGATGCTCCTAATTGGAAGAACTAATAAGAGTCATGAGGTAGTCCCCTCTAATTGTAAAGGTGGGTCATCAGCACCCCAGTGTGGTTACTTGAGCCTACATGTGTAACTCGAGCCTACATGATTTAACTCGAACCTACATGTCAAATGAGTTAACTTAAGTGAACGGATGAATATAAATAGAGGTGTAGTGCTCCTCATTTGAGACAAACACACTCTCACTTGTGTAGCGCATTAGTGGAGAAGAGAAGTAGCTGGAGAAGGAGGAGGATCAAGCCTTGATCTCCTTGCTGGTTTTATCTTTTATCTTTTTGGGGCATCTATATTGAGGAAGCTTTTGCTGGGTTTTTCCCTTTAGGGTTTTCCCAGGATAAATCTTTGTGTTCCTTTTTTATGGTTGTGCTTGTCTATCTTTCAGTGATCCTGTTTATATGCTTTTGTCATGAAAATGAAATGAAATACTGATGTCTTAGCTAAGCATATGAAAACTTAACATGGAATCAGAGCCAACCTGAAAAGAAGACATTGTGCAGCTACAAAATCTAGGGCTTCTTACTTTTTGATCTTCTCCACAATTGATCAGCAAAAGAAGGCTAGGCGGACTCTCCATTGAAGGGCGCATCTTTCTGTCGAAGCGGAATTCGATTCCAAGCATTTTCAGTTTTCGGTGCGAGAAATTAGGGCTTCTTGCAGATTTTTTTTTTGGAGTGAGCCCAGCATAGGATTGCTCTCCTCATCAAAATCGAAGTCTAGAGACCTGGATCAAGTTTTTTGGTTGGGTGAAACTCCGGGAAAGTCAAACCCTAGTTTGACCCCGAGCTAGAAAAACCCTAAATACTAAAACTGCTAAGCTTTGGTACATTCGCTATATCCCGAGATTGGCGAAGGTTCAGAAGCTGAAAATTGCAGAGGCCGAAGATAAAAATCCTGATGTACACTGTATCCAAAATTCAGCCTCAGATGCGCTATATTTTGGGAGATATGATCCCTCCAAGTTAGGGTTCTAGCCTCTTCCAGAATTCATCCCTAAACAGGACACCTGGGGAACATGGCTATAGCTTGGGCTACAGAGGTCCAAATTGAATTCCTGAAGATGTTCCAGAAATATCACGGACTGTACTTTCTGTGGTCCGAATTTCAGAACCAGAAGATGAAACAGTGACACGTGGCAGTCCGTACAACTTCGCTGTTCTGAACAGTCCTGTAACAGGTCACCGTGGGAAAAGAATCATAAATCCCAATTGATGAAACCAATTCTGATGTAACCTATGGTGTTGGATCAGGGACATGCGAGGTTACCTCAGTGCGAAATTTCAGACACATAGGAGCAGTAATTTCGGAGATATCACAGAAACAGTGACAGGCATTTCTGCAGAAGAAATTGGAAAACTAGGGCTTCCTGTTTCGGGAGCTTCCCTCCACTGTTTTCAGAAAAGGAGTACATTAGACTGCTCCATTTGAAGAAATCTATCTTTCTATCCAATCAGATCTTAAAGATTCCAAGTTTTGAAAATTGGGGTTTCTCTGACAAACCCTAAATCAGCTAGCTCTGGAAGTAGGACAGACACCTCAAATCGGTAAGATCTAATCTTTTGCTATTTGCATTTGAGGTTCTCATTTGATAAGCTTGGTAAAGTTGACAACTTCCAAGCATGGAAGTATTTGATCTTTCTAAAGAAAATGAATTGGACACCTACATAAGTAGAGAGGTTCCAGTTCCATACGGAGATGAGGCTCAAAGCCTTACACAAGAAGAACTTGATCAAGGCCAAGAAGATCATTGTTACGGATCAACTTGTACCACAAGTGTCTTCTCTAAAGACACCGAAGATGTTTGATTCCTTGATCAAGCTATTTGAAGATAAGAACTTAAATCAGAAGATGGCTTTGAGAAAACAGTTGAAGAATGTGAAGATCCAGAATGCAGAACAACTTGAAGCAGAAGAAGAAGAAGTGGAGAATGCAGAAGTGGTGATAGCCACCTTGAATGGCCTTCCAGGATCATGGGATTCATGCAAAGAATGTATGCCAGAAGGAAGTAATTGCTTTCAGCTCGACTTATAAGAAGAGAAGAAGAAGATGGGAGCAATTGTAGATCAAGCTCTCACCATTCAAAGAAGATCCCTCAAGCGATGAGGAATATGAAGAACTCAATTCTTGTCATTTGGATAAGAAATG
>LPNX010678200.1:2644-118181 GCA_001517045.1 Pseudotsuga menziesii
TGCCTAGCAAATATGAGTTTTTATACTTTAGACATCCCAATAAAGGTTTATTCTAAAACATTCTCAGTTCCTATTTCTCATGTTCAATTTTATAAAGTTATTATTCATTCTAAAACATTTAATTCTCATTTTCCATGTTCACCTTTATAAGGTTATTATTCATTTAAATGGTGAAGAGTCTTCATCATTGAAAGATCCATGCACAGGATGAGCTATTTTATCCAATGATAACTAAAAATAACAAAGGTTTTTCTTTTAATATGTTAGGTAAGCAATCGTTCCCTCCCTTCTCCATTAATAAATTTAATGAGTTATTCTTACTTGGAAGCGTGATGAACAACAAAGACTTCAATATTCTAAGGGCTTATGAGATTCATTATTCAACACGGTTGCTGCCAGTTTTCACACTTGTGTTGGCTAAACACTCCCAACGAATAAATTGTTTAGCAACGTCGACATCATTACAACAGTGCTCCAACGCAATTACTTTTGGAATGTGGTGATCAATATATAAGGACCTTGAAAGTCAGGTCAAATTAAATTATCATTCAAAGGCTACAAAGTTAGAGATAAATTCGGGTTTGCAATTGGACCCACATGTCAAATCGGGCCATATTCACTTTTGTTTTATTTGCTCCTTAAAACTTTGAATTGACGTCCTTTTTCATTTTATCATGGGAAGGTTTGCAGTCAAAGAAAAAGGAAGCGAGGCTGGGTGAGTTTCACCAGCATTGAGTGAGATAGTTCTAAAGTTTATACGAATATAATCAACTTGAAGCAATGCAATAATATTCAATTAAAAACTTATTCAATTTAAAAACTTTTTCATAGGAAAAGCAAACCCAACCCCACTATAGGTAAAGACTTTTGGGTTGCTCGACTTCAAAAGTCAAAAGTTTATAACTTTCTCATACCATTTCCAATGGAAAAACCATTTTATTTTCATGACATCGACCATGACATATCTAACAAGGAATCTATGCTCAAGGAATGCATCTTACTTAACATGTATAACTCTTATTACAAATCTTTCATATACCGTGTAAAAGTAATTATTAATAAGTAACATAAAATATATTATATTATAACTTTATAGTGGGTAAAAATAGAGGATGCCAAATGTTACAAGTGTACTATGTTACAAGATGTAAGGAAATCTCTCTCACTATTTTTTTTTTAGCATCCGTTCTTATTTAAAAGATAGTTTATAATTTTTAAAATGTCAACAATAAAATATTTGATGATATATATATTTTAAAAATATTTCAATTTATAAAGATTTTATATAGATTATATAATAATTTGACGATTTTTTGACTAAAAAAATTTTACCCCATCAAAATTGGGTGAAGGGCTTCAAAAAATGCAATTTTGGCAATTTTTTTTTAAACATGGAAAAATAGCCAATGGGCTAAATTTCGCCCCTAAAATTTTCAAAGCACTTAGCACACACATCTTACAATGAATCTCATTCAACACTCATGTGTCTTCTTCCTCACTAGCAAGCACTTTGACAAAAGTGTCCAAACATAAATGAGTATCATCTAAAGATTCTTCAATCATATGTTAACACTTAATCATCCAAAAAAATGATGTTGTATTAGGGATAACTCCCACCCTTGTTTATATATCTATATCTATATCTATATATATATAGCCTTAAGTGTTAGTTCAAGCGGTTGACATACTTCATAATGGTCAAAGTGATGATGGAGACCACGAGATCTGTTTTTACTAATGGGTTCTTTGAAGTTATCGATTGGTTATCTGACCTATGGTTAATCTTTCCACCATTAAGATAATCTAGGGAAGTTGGGGGAAGGGACCAAAGCATTGTTCACACTCACTCGCACACATACACGCACATAGATGAATGCAACTGTGACTAAAATAGTGTCCAAAGTAAGACATTCTCTACACATGGAGAAGTGGGAATACATTATAAGTAAATATCAATAATACAAATGAAACAATAATACTTTACAATAAAGAGATGTTGTACGAGAGTCGATAGATAACTAATCTATTTACAACACAATCAAAGTAGGGTATAAGTAGACTAACCAATTGCAAGTGAACAAAATAGTAAAAGAGAGAATGGAATAAAAACATACATGCACTAAATTGTGTTCTAATGACGGTATGTGTATGCTTGGGATATCATGTTTGAAACCATCTAAAAGGTATTAAGTTGTTGAAGATGCAATATTGTTGATGGTCGCCTAAATGTTATTGGAAAATACTATATTCTTAATGTAATGTCTTTTCTTCTTTTTTTTGCCATTTTTACTATGAAAAATAGAAACCACCTAATTTTTTCCTTAATGGAAAGTGAAGATGTATCATTAAAATAATTTCATAATTTCCCTCTCTATCTTGCTACCTTATGTCGATGAAATTTACATAGTTGGATTGCTTTGACGCTAGAATAACCTGGTTGCTGCTTACTGGTTGAATAAATCCCGACTGGGATAATAAAAGAAACGGACTGGAACTCGCGTGCTGGCTAGCTGGGTGGGATGAATTAGATCGCTAGCTATTTATCTCGGCCTGTAGTCCTCCCTTTTTCCATCATCAAATTTGTGCATAAAATCAAACATTATTAGTCGCAGTCTTCCCTGATTTCCTTTCGTGAAATTTGATTTTCTCTTGTCGTAGTGTTAACTTTTTTTAATATCTTAATTTAACTTGATCCCTCCAATAAATCTCTCCATCCTTGAACATATTTAACTGCCACCCCCTTACCATTTTTGTTGACCCAAATTTAGTGAGTTCCCTCAATCCCTGGAGTAAAACATCCCCTTGAGAATATGTAACTGGCCCCCTTATCTCAATATGGGCTTACCTCACCCATTAACCTCCTAGTCGTCATAACACTCTTGTTATGTCATTAAACTAATAGGTTTTATAAAACTGATATTAATTTAAAAACTTGCTCAAGTCAATTAAATACAAAATCTAATACCATTCTATTACAATTTTGAATAATTTTATATCACAACTCTCCATCATTAAATAATTTTATATCACAACTCTAGATCATGGCCATACCTTCTATTGCACTATTGAAATATTCCAATAACAGCCTGCTTATTATTAAATTTAATTAAAAATGATAAAACATCAAGCAACGATGTTTATTCTACCCGACTGCTGTCAATGGGTGTGGTGTATCACTATAATATAATTCTTCTTGAAACGTTGGACATTCAACCCTACACAAACTCATTAAGAATGTCTAAATGCCCATGGTCAAAGTTAGCAATAATACTAAGTCAAAAACAAAGTTAATAATAATACCATGTCAAAAAAATAGTTAGTAATAATACCAAGTTAGTTGGTAATTTCCACGCGGTATAACATACCACCATCTAGTTATTTGTTCCTGAAGAAAATTGGATACAAGTCAACTTGATTAACTAATACATTTCTCCCACGCCCTTCATTAATGGTGACTACGTTGTGTAGGAAAATATAGGTGAAAATTAAAATTTATATTTTTAAATATTATGTGTATAATAATAATAATAAATTAGAAAAATTAGTTTTATTTTGTTTATATGATTTTTTTTTGTTGGTATTTTAATTAAGATTTATCTTACGTCAGATTTATCAAGTACTAAGATGATCTAATTTTTTGAATTGCAAATTTTTACATTGTCCAGAACAAAATTATACTTCAGTAAATTTGATCTCTCGATGCTTGATAAATTAAGGTTTAAGATGGATCTATGTTGGTTTTCATTTTTTATTTTATGAGCTGACATGAATTTTGTAACTACTTTTTGTTTTTGGTAACGTTATGTTACGCAACATTGTAGGCATCTCACTACTGTCAGTGCAAAAGCTTATATGAGATTTAAAAAGCATTGAATAAGTCTTATCATTTCAATGAGAATGAAATAATAAATATGGAAATCAATTATCCCCAATGGTTTTCCATACGAGTGAAGGAAACATTATAGGAAATGGAACCATTGATGTTGGGAAATTAATTTCCTACATAACATTTTGGAGCAATAGAGGATTCAATCCATTCCCTTAAAAAGGAAAAAAACATGTATACATCCCATTGAAATCTTGGTTTCAAGGAGGATCGATGGCCATTCCAAAGATTTAGTAAGGAGAATAAATTGTTGGTAGCAACAATTCTGGGAGAGAGAATGAAAGGACCACATTTGGGAAAGTATAGTGATTCATCGCGTTTAAAGAGAGGCACAATCAAGCAAAGAAAAATATTTTGGTATTCCCAATTTGTCGTCAAACTAGAACAACTTTCATCAATTAATACTCTTCTTATATGTAACAATTTCAAATAGGGAACAAGGAGATAACTCCCATGAGTTGAGTTCAACAGACTAAAAAAGAAAATAAATATATTGTAAATCGTTCCATAATTGAGAGTCCAAACAAAGACATCCCATCCATTATGTTAATGATATACATACCATTCATGTGTTTGATGATTTTTTTGTGTGAAGGTTTTTTTAGGTGGATGGGATGTCTATCATTGACATCATGTTCTTTAGAGAAAATTTTAAGGGTTAAATTTTACCATAAGCCAATTTTTCATGTTTTTATAAAAAAAAAATTTGCTATTTCCTTATTTTTCTAAAATGGTTTACCCAAATTTTATAAGCTAAAAGTATTTTACTTTAAAAATTAACAAAATTTTGTAAACTATATAAAATCCTTATAATTTTGAATATTTTTAAAAAATATTGTCAAATATTTTAAGGTTAACATTTTAAATAATAATGACATTTACCAAAATTTATACACTTTCAAAAAATTTGTAATGTTATTTATTTATAAACTACGTAATACTATATTTTTCACAAACATATACTATTCAAGTGCTTAATGAATAAACTATGAACATACATGAATGCACACAAATCATAAACTATAAATAGAGAAACCAATCATAGACATATCTCAAGGAAAACTTAACTTCCAATAGCGCCATATTCATTAAAGCATTATGAGGATATATGTGATGATAAATACATCAAATATAAATTCAAACTCAACAAAGAGAAGTGAAAATATCGCATTGCATTATCGTCTGGAGAAAAGAAGTGTAAAGCATTAAGATATCGTGTGATTAACTATATATTAAGATACTTGAGATAGTGTATGCATCATAAAGTATTAGAGTAGTGCATTCTTCCCTAGTAGACCCTGTAACAAAATAGCCATGGATATATATTTGAAAAGTGAAAGGCTTGAAGAGTTTAATGACATTCATTTTAAAATATTCATGAAGAAGATGTGGAATGTTGTAGCAATTTAAAAAAAAAATTGCAACTTAAGAATATATTTGTGCTATTAGTCAAAGCATGAGAAATATACTTGTGTTATCAGAGAAATATACTTGTTTTATCAGTCAAAGCCCGAGGAGGGGAAGGAAGGCTATCCTACCATATAGACATTACTAAAGAAGGCAAAAGTCTCAAAAGAGAGAGTAGATTCTGGGGAAAACTAAGAAGGATTATGGTAAAGAAAGAGATGATAAAAAAGAGAGGGTGAGCCATTAGATTAATTAGGGTTATAAGTCTTGGTCATAATAACCTATACATATAGTTTAATAATACGATTCACTGAGGTCTCAAATGAAGTTTTATAGGTGATAGAGAAGGGAAGTACATTGAAAATATAGACTTATTTCACAGAAGACTCCTTTAATGCACTGGAAACCCCAACGCTAAAATAGATAAACAAAAGTATGAAAGAAACTCATCTAGAAATCATTACTATAGATATTGAATTTATTTTATCATGAAAATAATTTCTAGTGAATTATTTTCCCATTCTTTGAAACAGTTTCTTAATATTTTCAATAGTATTTTGACGGGAGGGAATATGGTGGTCAAATTCCAAGCCTTCCTCAATAACTTGAGTTAAAATGAAAAATTCATTACATGAAAAAGACATTACATAGATTCTTTTAACACATTTATCAAATATAAAAACCATATGGACTTTATGTAACAATTTTATACATATATATTTAAAAACACACACACACACATGTATGTTAAAAATATGTAAATTAAAAATAATTTTACCTCTTACTCAAATATACTATGATAAAAATATTTATATTATGAAATTTCAAAATAAAAATAAATATCATTCTAATATATTCTAATATATTTACACTTTGCAAGATATTTCATCCTTTCCTAAAAATTTGTTAAACATTTTACTATACGATTAAGTAATCAAAATCAACATAAAACTATAAAATTTTCAAAAAAAAACCGGTGGTTGTTTTTTATGTGTCATTCATGACAGTTGAGGGTAGATGGCCAATCTAAACATAAATCAGTGAAAATGAAATCGTCATTAAAACTAGGAGAGAAGCTGTGTCAACCCCATTTCACTCAACCTAATCAATTTGGAAAAATAAAAAATATATATAATAAAAAAAATATAAGTGAAGGCATTACAAACAATGCCAGTGTCGACCCCATCTCACTCAACCTAATCAATTTGGAAAAATAAAAAATAATATAATTGAAGGCGTTACAAACAATGCCAATGTTAGACCTGCATGACATTAAAACAAATGGCATGACAATGCCAATGATGCAGTTGCATGACATTACAACAAATGGCATGAAATTGAAACAAAATCCATGGGGAAGAAATTCATAGTAAGAAATCAATATATAGAGAGATTATGTACAAATACTCCACTTTGTTGTTGCTACAGTTGCAATTGCTTCAATACAACGTAATTGCATAAGTTCCTACTTTGGAATTTGTGAGTTATAGTCTGCAAAATTATAGCAAATGGCAAGCCCAGCCATCGCTCAAGGGTTTGCAAAGCTTATAGTCCTAAGGCCTTCCATTTCTTCCTCCAACAAATTACAGCTGGGCTTCTCCAAGCATCCAACAAGTAATCTCAAGGTCCTTTTTAAACTAGTTTGCAGAGTAAACTTCAGTAGTCAGTAATGTGTTTTTTTCCTATGGAGAACCAATTTAACTTAAACAAGGTTGTTTTTGAAGAGGAATGGTTCAACTCGGAACTAACTCCTATCCTTTTAGTTAACATAAAACATTTATTTTCATAATTTTATTTTATGCATCCATTGATCCCTAACTCTATCAATTTAAAAGCGAATCAACCAAGGAGAAAGAAGAGGAATTCAGAGAAGAATAAAAGCAATGCCCATTAATGTTTGTTATTAGCTAGAATAACCAAGGAATATAATATAATATCAATAAAATTGGAGCATGTTCAATCATTCTAGAACACTTGCACTTCTAATGAAAGTAAAAATTCATCATTTAGTGTTCTCAAGAACTTTAAGGTCTCTGGGGAATTTAAGATGACAGATAAAGCATTGTGACAATCATTAAACTCAGCCTTAACCCGCCCCTTGACTACTGCCCTGTCTAATATTCACAACTCACGAGCAATATACTATCCATAACACTTGCTAGATTACCAATAATAGTCGTTATAAAGGAAAACATCTGAACCTCAGCGTCCTGATTGACAGAGGTCCCAACACACTAAAATCCACTTAGAAGTCCACAGACAAACATAAAAGTATGCCATCCTAGAATGGGATACTTGGACCTAATGTGTTCAAAAAAAAATCTTTGGACATGAATAGGGAATCCTGGACAGCGGAAGAAATAAAAAATGAACATTACAGAAAAATTAGAAAACAATGGGAAAACAACAAACTTAAAACCACTTTATCCATTTGAGAACTAAGCCAAGGGAAAAAATCATGTCATTCATTAAAAAAACACTACCAATTCCCATGAAGTGAAAGAAGAGAAGTAATGTGCATACCTTGGAAGGTTCAACCCATTTGTTATCTATGAATTCGAGATGGGAGCGCAGTTTTGCATGATTAAATATCATCTCTTCTTTTGTATGCAAGAAGTATATTATATACTCGGCATTGTTAAGGACCTTCGTGACCACACCCATTATTCTCATAAGCATCAACTTCCTCAAAAAGAATAAACCGATCTTCACTCTGCTCCGGAGAGCTTGTCCTTATGTGAAACTCATCTACTCTCTCCCTTAGTTATTTTTTTTCATCCTCATCATTCACAAGGTATTTGTACTCCACCAAGTACCCTGCCACCTAATTTTTTACAAGTCGTGCACAGAACCAAGCCCCTCTAAACCCCTCTTCATTGCTGGACACCTCCACCAGGTCACCATTGCTCAACTTCAATTTCTCCTCCTCACTCACCACTACAAAATCAAGGTATATTCCCACTCTTGCACAAATTTCTCTATCAAACTTTGACCAGCTTACAAAACCCATGTCTACTCTGATCAAATACTAGTATTCCATTCCTCCATGGAAAATTGAACTAAGCCATCATTCACTGAAACACAGCTAAAATAATAATAATTCAACGATGGGTATCACGATACAATGAGTAGAATTCATGGAGGAAGGAAGAAGAGTCTTGTCAATCATCAAGATGCGATGTGTTACATTAATTTACCTATGTTAGGGTGCATGGTACATTTCACACAGTAATGAAATGGTTAAAATGCATATTTTGGGACATGAACAAATGTTTACAAGGGATTGCACGGAATGGAGGCAGGAGGGGCATCCGACGCTAGCAGTACAAACACTGAATTTTAGTACATGTGTTAGATTTTGTCCTGATACATCGTCAACCCACCCAATGTCTACGGTCCAACGCGTCGAAGCTCTATTTCCAGGAGAAATGGAAGCGAAGGGTTGCGTAATGTCATCGTTTCTGTTTAATAAACTCCCTTCCGAAATTAATGCAGTATTAAAACTTGCTTCTGTCACCTCTGTCACCAATGCCTGAGGCCTGGATTCCAAAGTCAACGTCATCCACCCAACCACCAATCAAATATTTTAAAAATTAATGATTTTTTTTAACTCCTCTAAAGTTAAACATTAGTTTTTTTCAAAAATTTGAGGTTAGTACGGCCAAACTAATATGTTTGGCCTTTTTATAAATGTCCCCCGTCGGGGACATAATAATTTGATATAACTTTATTTTTAAATATGGTTCACTATTAGATTATATAGTCTACTCATTTATCACATAGAGGTTTAACAAGAGCATCATGCCACTTACAATAATTAAACTTGGGTGGGAAGGGTAACAATCATTCCTTTAAACATCCAAGCTACATCCAATAGATTTCTTTATTCATCACTTATTTTTAATTCAAAATAATATGATAATACATTCATTTAAAATACAATATATCTTTTTATATTAAAAAGATAAAATTAACTGGGCAACTTTAAATAATTTTGAAAGGAAAAAATAACACTCATTTTTTCACTAGGAAACTTTTAACAATTTTGAAAGGAAAAGATAACACTCATTTTTTCACTAGGCAACTTTTAATAATTTTGAAAGGAAAAGATAACACTCATTTTTTCACTAGGAAACTTCAACTTATGTGAAGATTTTCTCCTTAACTTGAAATGCTAACAAACTTGAATCAACAAGTTCATTGACTACGAAGCCGACTTTGTACATTATGATACTGATTCATATGCATCATAGTTTCTACAAACCTCAACCTTGACCATTTCAACAAACCAACAGTATCGCTCAAAGAATTGTTTGAAACCTAACGAAGTAACTTCTTATTGGGCCTTGTTTGAAAATTATTTATTATAATCTCAGGTTAAGTCAACGAAGTAATTTTTTATTAATGGACCATGAATTTCCTTGGGCAACATTTTATGGTTCAACAGTTGCAAGTGGTTTTTCCTTGAATTTCCTTGAAGCATGCAACATGAATTTCTTTGCACGGCACACCTTCGTTCTGCTATCAATATGCTATTTACATCACCATACACTTTCATGGCTATGAAACACAAGATAAGAAGCATCCCCACTTCATTCCTTCCCGCTATTTTGTCTTCTAAAATGCCCTTCATGAAAATCATAGTACCCAATTCAATGATGACATTTTTCACCAACAAAATGTATACACTGACGATGCAACTAATACTCTTGAAAATATTATTCTCGTTATTAGTTATACACTCCTAGATCAATAAATGCTACCGATCAACATGCTCTTCTTTCATTCAAGCAAGCATTCATTTATGATCCCTACAATAAATTGCAGAATTGGGATACCCATATTAGCCTATCTAAGTGGATAGGATTTGTGTGTAGTTCATGGAACCAAAGAGTGGTTGGTGCCAATATATCAGGTATGAATATACATGCTCCTTTCTCTCTATTTCTTTCCAATATTTCTTTCCTTGAGGTACTTGATATTTCAAACAATCATTTTCATGGTCATATTCCCCCCCATTTGAGAGGCCTATGGTTGGCTTAAGGAAGCTTTGGCTTGATAGAAATGAAATGGAAGGTCCCATTCCAACTACTATAGGTGGGTGCTCCAATCTAATAGTCATGTCTTTGTACCAGAACCACTTGGGTGGAAGCATTCCTAGAGAGTTGGGTTTTCTCAAAAAGTTGAAAATGCTTAACTTAGGGTTACACAATCTCACAAGTAACATACCCTTAATTCCAGGGAACCTCCCTGCTTTGGTTGAGATTGATTTAAGTGAGAACAAACTGTATGGACTCATTCATTCTTCACTCTCCAACTGCACTTCACTCAAACGGATGGCCTTGAACGAGAACAAAGTAAGCTAACCAATTCCATCATAGTTTGGTGGCAAACTTTCCCATCTGCAACAAATGCATCTTTGGGTAATAACCTAATAGGCAGCATGTTAATATTTCATATGCTTAGATATATATCTTTAGTGTTTAATCCAAATTCACAATAGTAGCATATGCAGAATCACTGAAAGGAACACAATCACAAGATAGACACAATATTTATCTCGGGAAACCCTCAAGGGGAATAAAATCCAACAAAACTTCCTCTATGTAGATGTATAAGATAAAACCCCAAAAACATGTATTCTCCTCCTTGCCTCTCTCTCTCTCCCTCCTATGCGCTACACAAGTGTGTGTCTGCGTGTTCTAATGAGGATCAAATATACTCTATTTATACACTTTAAGTCACTTGAATTTTACCCTAACAAGTCGACCCCAGTAAACTAACTGGACCGACTTCACCGAGGAAGACTCAAAATAATATTATATTATATTCATTAGGGTACTATTTACCCGACTTACAATGGAGGATTTACCTCATGAATCTATGATGACAAATAACATCCCGACGAAGGAATAAAACATCTCCCTTGGGGTACATCAGTAAAATACATTTAGAATATCCTTTGAATTTAGAATATTTCAACACTTCCCCTTAACGAGAAGGGTATTCTACTGAAAACGACATCATCAATTATAGGAGTAACAAGAGAGAGCATCTTCAATAGTATCAAGGTAATACATCTATACATCATAGGAAGTTTTCAACAATCATCAGTAACTAAAAAAGTTACTCTTTAATGTCTTTGGTATTGGAACATCATCTTCTACAACAATGAGTCTTGATCTTCTGCAACACTCGATCACTTGATCCTTTTGCAGTAACACTTTTATCTTCCAATCCCTTGTAGCAACACTTTGATCTTCTCAATCCTTTGCAGCAACACTTTGATCTTCTTAATCATTTGCAGCAGCAATTCGATCTTCCTGGTCCTTTTACACAACACTACTTGTAGTACACATGATCTCTTTGCAGGATGATCAATCCCTACCACTTTAGGACATAGTTACAAGGATGATGCAATAATCATAATCCTACTCCCCCTTAACGAGGAGGGTCCATAGTATCGACCAAGTTGATCATCTGCAAATGAATGCAGGACCACGTTGTCCGCAAGGAACCATAATAGACCATCCTCATCCTATTAGAACCATAACCATTCGAAGAGAGTGTTATACTAAGACATATACATGTTCATGTAAGCATACTCTCCATGTGATAGCATCATTTGTAATTGCAGATTGTAATGTCCCAATTCAAATAATTGCATAGCAGGAAAATTCCATCAATCCTACTAGTTCCCTAGGTTGGGTGGAAACATTGGGAAGTTAATAAGGGAGATAATAAATGGTGTTTAGAGATTAGAAGGAATAAATATTTATTTAATGGAGTTAATTAAATGAATGCAAGTGAAAAATTAAATGGCTATGGAGAATGGAGACACATGGAGACTATGGGGCCCACTCAAGCTAGAATTCCTATGTTAAATGGCATCCTCCTCTAGAAATCTCAAATATATGGAAGCCTAATGTTTTTGGATGGATTATAAGGTTAATATACTTGTCCATATACTTCATAGGTAAAATTTTTGATGAATTGTAACTTACATGGGGAGAGGAAGAGCCAAATGGGAGTTTCATGGACACTGGGCTAGATTCCCCTTACATTTATGACATCTATGACACCAATGATGGAGATTCTATGACAATTATGAAACAATTCAGATCTGAAGGATGACATCTGACATATCTAACATTTCAGGCCTGAATAGAGCATATCAGAGGGTGCTCATGGGAGTTGGAGAAGGCCAAGAGGCTCCTACTCGAATTCGGGAGAAGAGGGAAGGTGAAGAGAGAGGCCACGTGGCATAGCACAAGCAGCCACACCAATTCAACTTGGATTTGGTTTATGGATGGATTTGGAAACTTAGAATAGAAATAATGTTTATAAAATGCATGGATCAACCATGAGAAGGCCCTTTTTACCATTTGTGAAAATTTTTATTGTGAAGAGAGAGAGCTAGTGGATGACTATCTCATGCCTTAGCCAATTTCGAGGGTGAAAGATTCCCAACCTAGTTGGTGTTTAGAGAGGCCACTCAAGTATTTCAAGGAACTTCAATGGAGTCATAATTTATAGGTGCAAGATACAACAGCTTTTGGACATATCAATTTCATCTTGTTCTTCCTTTCATCTCAAGTTTTCTCACCATATTTCAGCTCTACGGAGTGAGGCGCACTTGGTGAGCTATTCATCTCTTTGAGGGAGATTCTCTTGCTCCAGTATTTTTTATTATGATGAAAATTCTATACTCTTTAATTTCAGAAATATCTCAGGTCTAAATTCCAAGGAATCTCATGTATTATTTCTCAATAATGAAGAAACAGTGCCTTTTCCCCACTACCTTGTTGTAAACTCTTGTAATATTGATGGATTCGAATGGATGTATAAAATATTGATGATTTATGAATGAATGGAATGTCATTAAAGTATATTATGATTTTTGTGTTCATAAACTGAGAATTTGTGTCCATTGGGTCGATTTTCATAGCTATTGGAGCAAACTACACCTCATTTCCCCCTGGGTCCAAAACTAGTTTTTTATATTTGATTGAAAGAAGGGATAAAAACCATGCAAGGTCGATTGCTTATGCATATGAGTCTCTGATAATGTATTATACACATTCCCTGATTAAATTTAATAATTTGATTCTGCACATTTGGGAAGCCTTTTCTAACACTTACCTCACGGGGGATTTGAGCCCAAAATTGCCAGTAAAATCATCTATCTTGTTCAGAATTTAGTACAGAATTGCAGGAGTGATTGGAGGGCCATAATACAAAAATTAACATAATAATTAAGTTATTATATCATTCATACACCTTATCTAGATATTTGGGAGAAATTGGGCTGATTTGGAGACCAAGACACTAAAACTAGTCAAGAGGCAAAATTGTGAAAAAATTAGAAAATTGGGCATTTTGGTAAAAATTTAAAAAAAGAGAATTTACATAGATCTTGTACACACCTAAATACAGGACATCTCATTCGTAAGGAATCATCGTAGAGCATATTCATCTTCAAATCTAGGACCACTCCTATGCAAGTGATATTCTATGACATCTACAAATGAATGTAGGTACATTCTCCATGCAAGAGTATCATCTACAGCTGTAGATCTCATCTACACCTAAATGCAGGACCTATCGTATGTAAGGAATCATTGTAGAGCATCCTCATCTTCAAATATAGGACCACTCCTAAGCGATTTTTATTCTACATCTACAAATGAATGTAGGTACACTCTCCATGTGAGAGTATCGTCTTGCAGGACCATCCTTAGCCGGTAAGAGCTCGAACCACTCTCAAGAGAATAGCATTATTATCTACAAGAACATCCTCAAAATAGGATACTATTGTCCACAAGTGAATGTCAGGCCTTATCAACATCTACAGGCGCACTTGGCCTCCTTTGTACTGGAGCATCACTACCATCCCATTATCAATGACAGTCTTATCACCACTCCCCCTTTCCATGGAGAATCCATATCATCAACCTGATACCCCTTTATCCTAGGAGGGTTCATACCTTCGACTTCTTATTCCTTTCCAACAATATTCCATATCTTCGACTTGTTCTGCGATTCCGAAGAGAGCCCATATCTTCATTGTTCCTTCTTGCGAGGAAAGTATGTAGTATAACCATTGTTCCTCCTTGCGAGGAAAGTATTTTCGCACCACACCAAGCTTGTCATAGAAATATTCAAACTTTACTCAAGATAGAGGCTTGGTCAGCACATCAATAACTTGCTCATTAGTACTCACATACTGGAGCTTTATAGCTCCCTTCTGTACCATGTCCCTTATATAAAAATATTGGATCTCTATGTGCTTTGATTTATCATGGAGCACAATATTCTCTTTCATCTTTATACAACTTTGGTTGTCACATAGAATCATTGTGGTATCCAACTCCATGTAAAATAGACCCAACATCAGTTTATGAAGCCATATTGCTTCATAACTAGTGGAGAAAGTTGTTATGTACTCTGCTTCAACCGTGCTGAGAGAAACACTGGACTGTTTCTTACTAACCCATGAGATAATGGTGGATCATAGACAATAACATCCACCTCAGGTTATCTAACTATCTGTGACACTTCTTGCCCCATCTGAATCCGTATATCCATATAATTTGTAGTCATGATCTCTAACATAGTATAGTCCAAAGTCTATGGTACCTTTTAGTCACCTCATCACATGCTTTGAAGCTATCAGGTGAACCCGTCTAGGTTTAACTAGATACTGACATAAGGTGTTCACAACAAAGCATATATCTGGCCTTGTATTTGTCAGATACATCAATGACCCAATAATATGTCTGTACTAAGTCATATTTGTTAACTATTATGATTCATTAGATAGCAACTTCAGGTTGTTTTCCATGGGTGTGGCCATGGCTTTACAATCCAACATATCAAATATTTTCAATATTTATATTGCATACTTTCCCTGGTTTAGAAATATTCCTTATGGGCTCTTCCACACTACCAACCCGAGGAAATAATGCATCAATCCAATATATTTCATATTGAATTCTTTAGCTAGCTTCTTCTTGCTTTCTGTGACCTGTTTCTCATTTCTAGACAGAAATAGATCATCCACATACAACAATAGTATGACAGGTTCATCCATAACCTTAAGGTAAAGGTTAGGATCAGATTTACTCTTGGTAAATCCCAAGCTTGTCAAGAACCTATATATTCTTCCATACCAAGCTCTAGGATCTTCTTCAGTCCATACATATCCTTTTTCAACTTACATACATGATTCACTCTTTCTTTGACTTCAAATCCTTGTAGTTGTTCAATGTATACATCTTCCTCAATCACACCAATCATGAAGGTTGTCTTTACATCCATCTGGTGTAGATCCCACTTCGTCATGGAAGCAAGTGCCATGATGATTATGATGGAATTGTACCTTTCTACTGGAGAAAATGTATCTTCATAATAAATCCCCTCTTTCTGAGAGAATCCTCTAGCCACAAATATTGCCTTGTATTTTTCAATACTTTCATCAACTGCATGTTTTATCTTGTAGATCCATTTCAAATATACCACACTCTTGTTTTCTGGTTTGGGTACTATATCCCAAACACCATTCTTCATTATTGAACGATATTATTCTGTCATTGCTTCCGACCATTCTTTCTTCTGTGCATCTTCCTCGTAGTTGGGTTCTTGATCTACAAGATCACACATCAAAGCTACATAACTAGAGGATGGATTTAATCTCTTGCTTGTTCTTGTGGAGCCTTTTGGAGCTCCATAATTTTCTGCTTCTTGTATGATTTCTCTTACCCAAGAAGGTTTTCTCTTTCGAGATATATCCATAGTAGGGGTTTCATGAGGTTCTAGCATATCATGATCTTCTGATGCTACTTTTTCAGGAGAGGGTTCAACTTCTATCTTTCTGGGAGGTACATCCTCTTCATGTACTTCTTCAAGATGACACCTTCTAGATTTATTAAGAGTTGTTTCTTCATCAAATGTCACATCCCTACTAATCTCTATATGATGGAGTCCTAAAATATAAATCCTGAAGGCTTTGGAGACTTCACAGTATCCAACAAATATTCCCTTCTTTCCAGAAGGATCCAACTAGGTTCTCTTCTCTTTTGGAATACGTACATATACTAGACAACCAAATATCTTGAGATGGCTCACTTTAGGATTCTTTCATGTATACATTTCTTCAGGAGTCTTGAATCCAAGAGAACTATGAGATAATCTGTTCTACACTTACACAATTGTTCTTTCTTCTTCAGCCCATATATGCATGGGAAGGTCTTGGTCATGAATCATTGTTTTTCATTGCTTCCATAATGGTTATATTATTTCTTTCTGCAACACCATTATGTTTGGGATTTTAGGGAGTGGTTAGTTCCATCTTAATTCCATATTCCTTGCAGAATGCTTCAAGTTATTTTGAAGTATATTCTCCACCATTGTCTGATCTCAGTGTCTTGATTCTTCTTTTTGAATGGTTCTCTATCAAGGATTTGAATTCCTTGAATTTCCCAAACACTTCAATCTTGTTCTTCAAGAAGTATATCCATGTTTTTAAACTTTGTTTCACTTTTTGGAAAGGGGTTCTTGACGTTCTTTCCTCTTGAACATCCTTTGCAAGTTCGTTCATGATCAATATTTAGATATGGTAACCCTGTTACAACCTTGCTCACATACGGTAGTGCTTTGTAGTTGATGTGAGGAAGCCCTATATGCCATAGTTCACTTGAGCTACTGGTCTCATGGACAAGGGTTGTCTCTGGATGTCCCTTGAGTTCGTACAACCCTCCTTCTTCTTCACAAATGACCAAAACATATTCAAGTATCTTTCCTTTGGTCCACATGAGTACTTTCCCATCTATAAAAGCAATTCTATATCCTTTCTTATCTAGTGTTGAGATGGAAAGTAGGTTCTTTTTCAAACCTAGTACATATAATACTTCCTTCATATTCATGAAAGTTCCAGAGTCAAGCTTGTAGCTTGATTCACCAATACCTTTGATGGGATATTGATAGTCATCTCCTAATCATATTTTCTTAGGAGAGTTATTTTCTTCAAGTATTGACAAAGTTTGCTTCTTCCATGTCATGTGCTTTGAAGCACCACTATTAATAAGCCATGTATCTTCTCCAGGTGTTACAGACCCATAGACTACATAGAATAGTACATATTCGTCTACATATTCTCCATTTGTTAGTCTCTTTTGAGGTCTTTCTTCTTCTTCTTCATCCTCATCTTCAGCTATATGAGCATGTGTATTTTGTTGTTCTTCTTCTTCGATGGACACTCTTTGACAAGGTGTCCTATATTATGACAGTTATAGCATTGATATTTTGAGTAATCCTTCTTCTGATTGTTTTCTCTTTTCTTTTGAAACTTCTTTGCAGGTCTATGCTCCCTGTGACTATCCTTCTTGAAGTTTGATTGTTTTCTTCTCTTATCATGGATGGCTAGATCTTGATCATCTTCTCTAAGTAGAGTTTCTCTATTAGCTACTCTAGCTTCTTCTTGAATGCAATCTTCCCATACAATGTCAAACTTCATACTTTCTTTTCTGGCACACATATTCTGTATGAATGAATCCCAAGGTCTAGTGAGACCATTGGGAGCAGTCATAACTAGTTAATTTTCATCAAGGGAGTCTCCAATGGCACTTAGTTGTTCCCTGAACTAGGAGACCCTCGTGAAGTAATATTGAATGGATTCTCCTTTACTCATTTTGGTAACCTTCAGCTGAGCTCTGAAATTCATCTTTTTGTTGATGTTATTTCACTCATATATTTTGGAAAGTGCATCATACATTTGTTTTGGTGTCTTCTTAGATGACACTTGAGGGATCAAGTGATCTTTGATAGAATCAACAATGATCCTCATTGCCTTGATTGCGTCCTTCTGATGCTTCTCCTTAGCTTAATCTTCTTTCGATTCTGCAACTTCATCCTTGATGTAATTCTTAATATCGTTCTCTCTAAGAATGAAACCAATCCTATATTTCCATGCTAGGAAGTTTTTTATGCCTTACAGCTTGTCCTAAATCTTAGTTCTTAAGGCCATCTGATCCTGGAGGTCACTAAAAATTGAAATTTCTTAAAATGAAAATTTGACCTACCAGGAGATGTGTTTGACTGAGGCGAGTTGGTTGGTCCACTTGGTTTCTGGAGATCCCAAATCTTCACCCTTTAAAACTTGCTTGAGAAGTTGCAGTTTCTGCAGATTTATCATTCTGATTTTTTATAGTTTTTTATAGTTCTGGTTAGGGCCAAACTAGGGTTCAAGTTTCTTGAAATCCTTTATTTACATGCAAAACAACTTGTTATCACTCTCACTTTGCATTTTCTGTAGGTTAGAACCAATTTCTCCCACCTACAGAAAAATGATTTGTCCAACAATCCTCTGGGTGGGGTTCTACTTCTTTCCATAGACACGTTATCTAACAACCTCACTTTACTAGATTTATTTAACAATAGTATACATGGAAGCATACCTCACAAAATTGAAAACCTGACAAGCTTGACATACCTAGTGCTAGCAGGAAATATCTTAAGTGGCAACATTCCACCAAAATTGAACATGCTCCAGAGGTTGGAAAGATTGTGCCTGTGGAACAATAAGTTAGAAGGAGGCATTCCAACTGAGTTTTCTCAGCTAAGAAAGCTAGGAAGCATGTAAATTCACCAAAATATGCTCTCTGGACTAATATTTCATTCTTTTGGTGACCTTAAATAGTTAAAAAGGTTGCTTCTTTCGGAAAAAAAAAATTCAATAATAGTTCAGTCATCTTGGATGAGATCTTGGATTTTCAAATATCTCTATTTAAAAAATATGATCTTGGCTACAACAAGGAAAGAGGAAAATTTGAAGTTGGCACATCGTCTCCTAAGAGCCCTGAAGAAAGACCTTCTACATCCAATAATGAAAGCATAGCTCCTCGTCAAGAACCTGCACAAAGCAAAGAAGACTTAAGAAGATCTGAAAGACATTAAGAAGTTGGTCCCACTCCTCAATACAAATTCATAAGAGAGACAACTCCAAGATGGCATCAAGAATCTAGGTATGAAAACAATTTCAATGGTTATTGTTATTAATGTAATGTCTTTGGTCACAAAGCTATGGATTATAGATTCAATGATAAAAGAAGTGTTGGAAGTTCCAACATCATAGTCAGTTGTTGGACATGTAACCATGTTGTTCACATTGCTACATATTGTCGTACTATGAGATGTTATAGTTGCAGTGGATTTGAGAAAAAAGCTCAAGATTGTATGAATTCAAGAAGACAATATATGAGGAATGCCTCATACCCATCCGCAAGAAATGCTTATGAACCATGGAAGAAGAATAATGCAGAGAGATATACAAATTAGAACACAAATACTCAGAATCAAGGACACTCCCAGGTATGGATGAAAAATAATGAAACGTTGAACGTGGATGAAGTGGATCAGTGTAAAGAAGATAGCTTCCATGTGGAAATCCAAGTCTGAGGTCTCTCAAATATCTTGAGCACCTTGAGTTCATGGAGTTTGGAGAAGGAACTCAAAGGTGAGTGAGAGCAACTGATGGCTCTTTCATTAAAGCAGAACATGTCCCTAGATCATGATATAGATATGCATGTCGATAGGGGGGGCAGTGATTAGTTTGTAGTGACTTCATATACAGACATGTGGTCACTCTTTTCCATTGATGTCAAAGGGGGATAAATGAAGATAAACAGGGGAGCATGATTGTAGGGGGTACATGAGTTGTTGTCATCAATGACAAAGGGGGAGATTTTTTATTGAGTCGTCATTGATGCAAACATGGGACTTGCAGTGACCCCTCAGGTTGTCATTAATGCCATTAAGGTCCCCTACAATGGACAAGCTTGATGAATAGGTATGAGTTGATCATGGACACTTGCACAAGTTTGGTATGAGGTTTGATCACCCTTTACCCACACACAGTGGAAAACTGGATGATAGCTTGATGGTTGATTGATTGGACATACCCACACATGTGGCAGCCTAGGATTTGGAGCCTATTCAGTGATGGTATGTGCTTTGTAGCACATGGTGGTACAAATGACTCATTATGTGGTCATTTGTTGAATAGGCCATGAATCCCACTGCTTGCACTTGATGAATACCTTGATGCCCTTGTATCCCATGATGGGGTCCTGGAACCCTTTGAAGATGTTCTTGAAGTCCTTCGAAAGTTGATTAAGCCATTAAAAAATCCAATTGCATGTTTAAACTCCGGCCCTTGGACATTTGGTGGTGTTTGTGGTTATGCTTAATGATGTAGTTGTGGTGTTGCAACCTTCACATGCTACATAATGTCCTTATCACTTGAATAAAAATGAATTGGTCAAATATATTGCAGAATCCCATATGGTATCCCTTAAACATGGAAAAAAGGGTAAATGCGTGACCCTAATTTAGTATCCCTAATGGCATGGCTCCTCAAAGCTATTAAAATAAATCCTATGTGGTTCTAACGTGGCCGTTGGGACCAAAACAAGCTACAAATAAAATAATACGTGTGAACTATTATATGCCCTTCCAAAGGATAAGTCGACCCCCACACAAAAATATTAAACAAAATTTAATCATTTGAAAATTGTATAAATAGGTCGGCTCCATAAAATATTTTTAAATTAAAATTTAAATTAAAGGCAGGTCGACTCAACAAATTTATGCAAAAATGTGTATATATAGAAGGAAATTCTCCTCATTTCATTATGCAAGGAAAAAGTGTTATATATTATCTGAATTCGGGTGTTTCCACTAAGGAATCGGCGGGGAAATATGCAGCAACACTACATAAGTTTTGAAAAAAAAATTATGCTCTAAATTCGGGTTAGATAGAAGGTGTTCCGATGAACCGCGGGATTGAAGTATGAAAGTTTTGAAGGTTGATGAGCTATGAAAAAATCATGTAAAAGAGACTACTCAAGAATATGCAGAAGAATGATGATCTAGGTCAGTTGTTCATGTGATCAATCTATATGAACTCGGGTATGTTTCAGTAGAATAGGTTGATCTAACATGCATCCGAACAAGCAAGATCCATTCTTAAAGTGTGAAATTGATCAAGTTTTGATTCTTTATGACTAAGGCAGCAATAAGTATGTTTTGATAACGCTTTGAATTTGGATGAAGGTTTGGAGAAACATACACAAAGATTAATATTTAAGCAATAATCAGACTTATGCATTTACAAGCATCTGCAGTATAAGATCATCTCTGATCTTAAGTACTTCAAGTGGTAGTAGTCAAGATTTTTTAGTGCCTCTTGTGGTAGAACATAATGGTGGTGTGAAGGCTTAGTTTTGGAAAATGATGATTTCTTGTAGGTTGAGGTCGAATGAATAGAGGAGGTTCCTATAGAGTTTTGATTGTTTTTACAATATTTCCATTTCATAGAACTACCCACATTGTCTTTAGAAGTAAAAAGGGAATGTTACCACATAGGCATTGATTGTGTATTTACTGCAGAGATAGAGGAAGATTCTTGGAAACATAATTACCGAGACGCTAAATATGCGCTACCATCTTCCACATCTATTACTGAATACTTGATTGAAAAGGTCAATCTTATTCAACAATCATGATTCAAGTCTACAAGCAAAGACAACTCATAATTCAAGTAAATAATGGTTTTGTAAAAATTCTAAGTCAATTTGGTTGATTAGATTTCATTGTCTTGTAGATTTGAGTGTGCAAGGGTTTGAGGACATCCTACGACTTTGGTTGGATAAAGTGGGAAGCAGGGTTAATCCCAAATGGCATTTCTTGATCATCCTTTTGACTAAGTTGAGGCTTAACCTATTGGCATGCATTTGTTCATAAAAGTTACTATGAACAAATCTTTGATATATTAGTATGAGAAATATATGAGCAGATCTATTAATGACTAGCATGAGCAGTATATGAATAGATACTTGAATTGGCATGATGAGTATATTAATAGACCTCTTGATGAAAAGAAGACACATTGATGATCACCATATGAGTAACCTTCTGGATGATTGGGATGAGTAGCAGTTGTTTTACTGGACAGAGTGATTTCAGATTTGACAGGTTGATGACAGGGGTAATGAGTGGCAGCAATATTAGTTTGAATTCATGTATTTGGAAGTTGATTGAGTTGATTTATTTAGAAGAGACAAAAAAATGATGTGACACTGACTGATTATATTGCAAATCGTGTCTTGCTTGTACACTTGAGGATTGGACTCCTCACCCTTTCTTAGTTGGAGCTAAGAAAATCAAGTTGGACCTTGGAATAGTAGTTGGTGCTCTTCTTATCAGTTGGTGCTGATGTAATCACGAAGATTGAATTCTTCCATCAAAATACAAAACAATTTTACCAGACAAATATTGTGTCATCTTGTGTTGTGATTCAATAATCTAGTAGATAACATGTTTATGATTCATTGATGAATGATTATGTAATAATGAAGTACTTAGTAGCATAATATATTGATGAACTCTTATAAACTGGTTGAATAATAAAAATAGGTTGAATTTCCTTCACACTGATTCACCCCCCCTCTTAGTGTGACCATTGTGTCCAACAGGATGAGCAATGGAGGAGAACATTTGATAGGTTCATAAAATACCAAGGAAAGACCAAGATAATATTTCACAAGATGGAAAAATGTAGAGACTTTTAGGTGCATGACATGTTCTGATTAGGGGACAAGAAACATAAAAAGCTACAAATCTTGCAAACTTTGACAATTTATCACTAGTACCTTTCAAGATTGATTAGATCGAGAATACTATATATTAGAAATTAGGAAGCAAAAAAAGAGCTACCTGTTGACCACCTAACCAACTAGGTGTCCAACCCATGTACCATGTGCATTGAAGATGAGAAAGAAGTACCTAACAAAGTTTTCTTAAGCGAGGCAACTCTTCTTCTTATATTTTCTCCATGAAATTTCCGCACCACTGCGGAGGATATTGTAATGATATGTCAACATGAGGGTCTAGTTTTTGTATAACTTAGTTACCTAGTAATTTTTCATTAGGGAATTCCTTTCATTGATTGTTTTTTTTCCCTTGGATAATTAAAATTTCCTTTTAGTGGTTTAATTGTCTGAGTTTTTCACTCAAAAACACCTCCAAAGTGGTGAAAGGTGTTCTAATGATCGAGAAGACGGGGAAACTAAGGACTAGTAATGTTATATGTAACCATGTTAGACACTATCCAAAGTCTTACGAAATTTCGTTAGGTTTTACCTAGGATTTTTTAATTTTTGGTGATTAAAAAATGTCCATGAGCATAAAAATGTTGTAATAAAACGAGGGTTTAATGTCATCTAATACCCACAAACTGGGATACAGGTACTCAAAATCAATGGCATGAGTCCCCCTACACTCTTGGGTAAATATTGAAGTCATTCAGACAAGTCTTGCTAAGGTTTGGTCACATTTTCCAAAGTCAGTCAAAGCAATCAGGAATATTGACAATTAAGCCAAATTTTGGAAAAGTACCTAAAGTCTCTTAGAAGAGGAAAATTAAGTTTCTAATTGTTATATTATGTAGCTAAGGTGACTTTAGGAGAAAAAAGGCTTCCCATGCAAGTGTTTCACAAGAATGAAGATGTTGCCAAAGGGGGGGCACCCTCCCTCTTCGTAGAAATTGAGATAATTAAAAATAAGCCAAAGTAAGGGTCGTTGCTTTGGTTGTCCCCCCCTTTGGGTATAGAATGAAGATTAAAAATATTATAGGGGGGTTTCCCCCACATTTCTATTTGATTTCTCACCCTAGGAGGTGCCCCCAAGAAAAGTGGTTCCCCTCTTTGAGCTCCCACTCTCTCATTTTATCAAGTGGTTTGCATGCACTTGGGCTCTCTCCTCACTCATTTCCTATTTAAGGAGGATTCCCCTCCTCATTTGGATAACACACACATACATCCACACTCTTTCATGCTATTTCTCTCATTGTTTTTTATCTTGCTCTCTTTCCCTTGCTCTTGCTTGGGCCATTGTAATTTTCAGCCATTTGGCTTTGTTAATCAAAGTCTTTGGAGGAATCTTGTGTTTGTTGTTCTCATTTATGATTTGCTTCCATGCTTGAGGAGCTACACATGTTTTGTTCACAAATGAAGCATACCTATTTTCTTTAGTAAGATTTGTGGTATTTGCATTCTATAAATTTTGTGAGTTTTCATTCTTGTTGCAAAGTTCATATATTTTCTAGTTGAAGTTAGTGATTTCTTCACTCATTATTTGATTCTAACTTTCTAGTAGTTGTGTAGTTAAAATTTTATAAGTTGCAAGATATTTGGATTGAAGAGGGGGATACCTCGGTTGGATGCCCCATTGCTTCACTTCTTGAAGAACAAATGACCAATTTTCTCTTTCTTTACATACAAATTTCTGCATGTCAATTTTAATTTGTTGACTGTTTCAAATCTGATTTTAACCCTTATATATTCAAGTTCTTTCAAAATTATTCATTTGGAAACTTTGTATAAATTTTGTACATATATAACACTAACATACTAACCTCTCCAAAGTGATTTGGGGCATATTTCTTCATTTTCTGTTCATTGTTTTTTAGCAGGTTTTTGACAAAACATGGCCAAACTCTGCCAAATTTTAGCCATAGAGAAGTTTCAAGGCCACCCCAAAAGAAGTGTTTCACGGTCATCACAAGAAAGGGGGGAAAACACGGTCCCACTTCTTTCCTCTTATTCTTTATGTTCAAATTTCATCCATTGTAACAAGTCCAAGAGAGTCTCTTGGACTTGATTTTTTATTTTTCATTTTAAGTTAAGTTGAAGTTTCCCTTCTTTTCCATCCTTGCATGCAAAAGAAGTTGGGCTTTCCCACCTTTGCATAAGAAATTGTTGATTGACTTGAGTTTAGCTTAATTAGAGTTTCATTTTATTCTTTTATTTTTCCCACACCTTGCAAGTGATTTGGCTATGCCATCCTTGCAAAATCATGTTGGCTAGCATTTTTTTTATTTCAATCTCATTTTTCCCACACCTTGCATGTGATTTGACTATGCCATCCTTGCAAAATCTTGCCGAACGAACATTCAATTTTTGTTATTTTCAATTGCTCACACCTTGCAAGTGAGTTTTCCAAGCCTCCCTTGCAATATTGTGCTAGCTTGTGTTGTTAATAATTATTAAATTCTTCATTTTGTTTAAAATAAACCTTTCCACAATCTTCATCACGTATTCACTCCCCTTGTCGGTTGGTCCGACCCAAGGTGACAAGAAAGGGAGAAGATTCGTGTTGGATAACAAATTAGGAATTTCAATATATTATGGCAAGATTGAGAAAATAAGATTAGTGCATAGATATAGAGGGGTAGAGGTCATTGGGGGCATCGTGACACTTTATATCCTCCTGTTGAGCACCCGACTAGTTCTTGGGACTGACTTGTGGAGCTAGGAGGGAGCCTTGTTCTCTCTTGATCCTAACAGTTTCTCTCATTTGAGGGATAAGGGTTGGAGGTAGACACATTAGTTAGATTAGTTCATTTATTTTCTCATGCAAACACATTAATCCCATATGTTTAAGAAAGACCTTAAAATAAATTAAAATCTATTGGACCACTTGCACAACATCACAATCTTTCATTTTATTTACTATTGCAATCATCATTTATTTGGTTCAGTTCTACTTCAAGCTCATCTCGTACAACTCTATTTTGTTTTCTTAAAGTATTTTACGTTTGATGAATATAGTTTTTTTATTATTGTGGTGAACAAATGATTTAGAAAAATTTGTGCATTTTAGCAATTTCATTGTAATATTTGTTTGTGACTCCATAGCTCAATTCATGCAGACGCTGGTTTAGTAGTACTATATTTCTCTTGTAATTATATTTGGTTTACAAATAAAACAAAGTTTTCTTGTCATCTGAAATTATTGCATTTTTGCAAGATTGATTGCCATAAAGCTTAAATTAATCTAATCATAGTTTAACTCCTAAAACAAAACCTTTGAAACATAGTAAATATGGACTACCCCAGTGGAAATTTTTAGGAGTTGAGTCTAAACGGAGGAGTTAGGAATTGAGGTGACATTGGGTTCTAAACTCATATTTTCCCTCATGAACACACCTAGTGGTTGGAATACTTTTCCATGGTCAGCTGTGTTTTAGATGGAAACATTTTTAGCGTCGTTTCCGGGGACAAGTCTTTTTGCTCCCAGAGTACGACTTTTGCTTTTCTTTGGATTTTGCTTTGTTTGGTGAATGTTTAGAGTATATATTTTTTATGAATTTGGCAACTCCACTAACCTTTTTATTTTGTAATTTACAAGAAAACCAAAACTAGTTTTTTCTTAGAAAATTATAATGCATATTTTTCTTCTCACATGATAACTCTATTGAAGGGATAAATCATTGTTTCTCATAAAATTGTTGATATTGAATTTGTAGATGAGCCCATTATTAATAGCTCCAGTCCAGTTCGAAATGCATGATTAACTCAAGATGTGCTATTAGTAACAATTATGGATGACGAATAATCCAAAGCAGAAATTTCAAATGCATATCCTCCCATCGACTTCTTAGGCGTCATGGGCTTTCCAAACCATGAGCCATGTTTTTCAAAGGAGGGAAGTGTTATGCTTCATTTTTTTTGGAAATGATGATTTAGTTGTCTGTCACATCATAGATTTTCTTTCATTTTTGGTAAATAATGTCAACATACTTCATCAAGATAGTAAGATGCGGGCATTTGTTAGTACACTAAGTGAGAATGCTTGGATGTGGTATTATGTTCTTCCTGATAAAAGCATTACGTCCCTTGAAATTTTCCGGGAATTTTTTTTAAGAGGTGGCATAATGGTGAAGAAGATATGATGACTGCTTTAGAGAAGGGCCTTGACCAACTAAAAATGATAAGAGAACAAATGGAGCAACACCTCCATGATGATCTCAATGAAAAATTTTATCAAAATTCAGACATTTTTGAAGATCCTCCTCATGACCCATCAACAAAAATATTGAATATTGGGGATCTTTTCATGATTATTTCAGTGATGATGATCACATTTTCACCCCGGACCCACCTCAAGGAGAAACCATTATATAGGTTTAAAATGAAACTTACGAAGAAATTCATGGAGTTTGTAATGTGTATGATGACACCCCTCCATGTTTACCACTTAAGGATGAAGTTTTGGAATGTTTTACTCCTTCTAATATTTTTGAAACCAAAACTTCAAAGGATGATCATTGTGAGCATGAGGAGGTTAGTTATGTCTAGGAATCTGATACCAGCGATGAAGACTCTCTCGTCATTGACGTAGATGGGGATGATGACTATTGGACTTTTTATTGAAAATCCAATATATGAGACTTTTGAAAATCTTTTTGAGAATCCCATCTACGAAATGTCCAGAGAAGGGAGTGTGTATCTTGAGACTTTGGGGCATCTTGGTATGGAAGGTGAATTTTCAAATTTTCCATATGATTATTCATAGCCATGTCATTTAGATACATACACAAGTATTAGTAATAAATACTTAGAGAAAGAATACAATGAAGATAAGATTGGGTGCAATTAATTGAAGAAGAACCCCAGCTTTCATATTCACGTACATAAGTTCCTTATGATTTGGAGAAACTTGGGAATTATATAGAGAATTATCATTGGATAAGTATTCTTGAACAGTGCGATGAAGTAGTTGACATGTCTCATCAGACAAATGTGTACATTAGTCCCATCCAATCTTGGATAGAAGAATCCTATGGAAACATTTGTTAGTTTCAGAAGTAGTTTGATCACATTATGCATGTTTATGATTCCCCATCTTTCCCACCCATTATGGATCACCAAGTAGGTTTGACTTTCTTAAAAATTGTGTCCTTACTTTGGCTAGTAACCAACGATAAGAAAAAAAAATTAAGGTCGATAAAATTCTTAGGTGGTTGCATTGGATATTTGAGTTTACCTAAGATGTTATTTTATTTTGCTTAGGGTAGGAAAATAAGATCCTTAAAGTGAGCATTTACTTTCTACATTTCTTTTTTGTTTTTAGTTTTATTTTAGTTTCTAATAAATCAACCTATGGTTCATTGGATTTTTTCTTAAAACTTGTGCTACTGAGGTTTTCTTGTCAAGATGAGATGTTTTTACAGATTATAAGAACCGTAGATTCTGGAGTTCTCGTATCTTCTCATTGCATGAATACCAGATTGAGCACATGTCCCATTGTTGGAGCCAGAATGTTGACCACCTAACCAACTAGGTGGCCAACCATGTACCATCTACATTTAATATGTGAAAGAAGTACCTAGTGAACTTTTTTCAAGCGAGGCAACTCTTCTTATATTTTCTCCATAAAATTTATGCACCCCTGCGAGGGATATTGTAATGATATTTCAACACGAGGGTCTAGTTTTTGTATAACTTAGTTACCTAGGAATTTTTCATTAGGAAATTCCTTACATCAAGTGTTTTTTTCCCTTAGATAATTAAAATTCATTTTTAGTGGTTTTAATTGTTTGAGTTTTTCACTCAAAAATACCTCCAAAGTGGTGAAAGGTGTTCTAATGATCTAGTCCATGGGGCTACTAAGGCCTAGGAATATTCTATGTAACCATACTAGACACTATCTAGAGTCTTGCGGAATTTCGTCAGGCTTTACGTAGGATTTGTTTTACTTTTGGTGGTTAAAATATGTCCCTCGGCATAAAAATGTTGTAATAAAATGAGGGTTTAATGGCATCTAATTCCCATGAATTGGGGTATGCGTACTCAAAATCAATGGCATGAGTCCCCCTACACCCTTGGGTAAATCTTGAAGTCATTCAAAAAACTCTCGCTAAGGTTTTGGGTACATTTTCCAAAGTAAGTCAAGAAAATCAGGAAATTTGGCAATTAATTAGCAAGCCAAATTTTGGAAAATTACCTAAAGTCACTTAGATGGCGAAAATTAAGTTTCTAAATGTTATATTATGTTCCTATGGTGAATTTATAAGAAAAAAGGCCCCACATGGAAGTGTTTCACAAGAATGGAGATGTCGCCAAAGGGGGCTACCCTCCCTCTTCATGCAAATTGAGATAATTAAAAATAAGCCAAAGTAGGGGGGCCCACTTTGGTAGTCCTCCCTTTTGGGTCTACAATAAATATTAAAAATATTAGAGAGGGGTTCCCCCCCATTTATATTTGATTTCTTAGCCTAGGAGGTGCCCCCAAGAGAAGTGGTTCCCCTCTTTGAGCTCTCACTCTCTCATTTTGGCAAGTGGCTTGCATGCACTTGGGCTATCTCCTCACTAATTTCCTATTTAAGGAGGATTTCCCTCCTCATTTGGGTTACACACACCCACACTCTTTCATGCTCTTTCTCTCATTCTTTTTCTCTTTCTCTCTTGCCTTTGCTCTTGCTTGGGCCATTGTAATTTTCACCCATTTGGCTTCGTTAATCAAAATCTTTGGAGGAATCTTGTGTCCATTGTTCCCATTGATGATTTGCTTCCATGCCTGAGGAGATACACATGTTTTTTTGGCCAAGGAAGCATACATATTTTCTTTGGTAAGATTTATGGTATTCGCATTTCATAAATTTTGTGAGTTTTCATCCTTGTAGCAAAAGAAGTTCATATATTTTATAGTTTGAAGTTTATGATTTCTTCACTCATTATTTGATTATCACCTTCTAATAGTTGTGTAGTGATAATATTATAAGTTGCAGTAGTGATAATATTAAAAGTTGCAAGATATTTGGATTGAAGAGTGAGATTCCTCAGTTGGATGCCCCATTGCTTCACTTCTTGAAGAACAAATGACCAATTTTCTCTTTTTTTACACACAAATTTATGCATTTTAATTTTAGTTTGTTCAATGTTTCAAATCTTATTTTAACCCTTATATACTCAAGTTATTTCAAAATTATTCATTTAAAAACTTTGTATAAATTTTGTGCATATATAACACTAACATGCTAACCTCTCCAAAGTGATTTGGGGCATATTTCTTTATTTATGTTTGCTGGCTTTTAGCACTTTTGGGACAAAACAACGCCAAACTCTGCCAAATTTCATCCATAGAAAAGTTTCAAGGCCACCCCAAAATAAGAGTTTTAGGGCCATCACAAGAAAGGAGTGAAAACACGTTTTTCCCCACTTTTGTCTTCTTATTCTTTATGCTGAAACATAGACATTGTAACAAGTCCAGGAGAATCTTTTTGGATTTGATTTCTTATTTTGCATTTTAAGTTAAGTTGATTTTTTCCATGTTTTTCATCATTGCATGCAAAAAACATTGGGTTTGCCCACCTTTGCATAAGCAATTGTTCATTTTCATTTTATTTTCTTCTTTTATTTTTCCCACACCTTGCAAGTGATTTTGCTATCCCATGTTTGCAAAATCATGCCTGCTAGCATTTTTTTTTCAATCTCATTTTTCCCACACCTTGCAAGTGATTTGGCTATGCCATCCTTGCAAAATTGTGCCGGATAAACATTCAATTTTTGTTATTTTCAATTTCTCACACCTTGCAAGTGAGTTGGCCAAGCCACCCTTGTAATATCGTGATGGCTTGTGTTGTTAATAATTGTCAAATTCTTCATTTTGTTTAAAATAAACCTTGCCCCAATCTTCACCCCGTATTTACTCCTCTTGTCGGTTGGTTCGACCGTGGGTGACAAGAAATGGAGAAGACTCGAGTTGGCTAGAATAATGGGCATTTCAATCTATTATTGCAAGATTGAGAAAAGAGGATTAGTGTGTGGAGCTATATGAGTAGAGGTCGTTGGGGCCCTCGTGGCACTCTGTTTCCTCCTATTGAACACCCGACTAGTTCTTGGGACTGACTTATGGAGCTAGGAGGGAGCCTTGTGCTCTCTTGTTGAGAACCCAACAGTTTCTCTCAGTTGAGGGATAAAGGTTGGGGGTAGACACATTATTTAGTTCGTTTATTTTCTCACGCAAACACATTAATCCCCAAAGGTAAAGAGAGACCTTAAAATAAATTAAAATCTATTGGACCACTTGCACAACATCATGATCTTTCATTTTATTTACTATTGTAGTCATCGTTTATTTGGTTCAGTTCTACTTCAAGCTCATCTCTTACAACTCTACTTTGTTTGCTTAAAGTATGTTGCATTTGATGAATGTGGTCTTTTGATTATTGTGGTGAATGAATGATTTAGAACAATTTGTGCAATTTGGAAATTTCATTGTAATATTTTTTTGTGACTCCATAGCCCGATTAAGGCAGGCACTGGTTTAGTAGTATTATATTTATCTTGCAATTATATTTGGTTTACAAATAAAGTAGAGTTTGCCAGTCATTTGAAAGTATAGCATTTTTGCATGATTGATTGTCATAAAGCTTAAATTAATATAATCATCTTTTAACTCCTAAAACAAAGCCTTTGAAACATAGTAAGTAGGGGCTAATCCCCTAAACCTTTTTAGGAGTTGGGTCTAAATGGATGAGTTAGAATCGAGGTGGCATTGGGTTCTAAACTCATAGTTTCCATCGGGAACACACATAGTGGTTGGAATACTTTTCTAGAGTCAAGTGTGTTTTCGGTGACAACACTACCTATAAAAGAGTTACCCCTGTTTCAGTAAGGGGTTATTTGATTATATATTTTTGATATAAGATCCATGGATTCACTATAGATCATTGGTCAGAGGTCCTTCCAACATCAGGTGGTTCATGGTTCCTAATGTGCCTAGCTAGAGACAAATTATCACCCTCTAGTGTTGTCATATCTCTAACCCTTGCATTTTCTTAACATGTTTTCTGGCATGTTAGTATGTTAATATAATATATTACATATATACTTTCATAGCAACTGATATACTTAAACCATTTTCTTGTCTTTAGTCTAACCTTTGTGTTACTCTTCTTGCTTAATAAGCATGTTATTACAATGTTGATGTGTACCTTGGTGATCTAGGTCATGTGACTTCATCCATTTCACAACCTTTTGCCTAGCCATATTTTAATTTGTTAACCAATTCATTCATCCCCTCCATTTTCCTCTTTGTGAATTATCTGTTATTAATAAAACATATTCATCACTATTCCAATGTATGATTGTCTCAAATCAAAGTTAAAAAGCTCTTGTACTCTGAAAGAGGGAGGTTGTTGATAAATTAAATGCAAAGGAAAATATCATGGCAGTTACTCCCCATCGCAAAAGTCAAGTTCCCTTGTCATGAGTTGTATAATCCAAATCTAAAGAAAAAGGGACTAAGGCAATGAAAGTGTTAAATGAAATGTAAATGTAAATGTGAAATGCAATAGAAATCCCTAAAGAAAATTAAAGAAAAATAAAAAGGGATTGCAATATGAAGGTGTGAGAATGGATGAACCATGACAACAATTTCGAGGCACACATGTGGAATAAAAATATAAAAAATCTAAACTCTTGAATGTTAAGGATAGACCTAAAGCTTCTATGTTGCTATGATCATTATTTCACAAAGACCCCATTTCTTATGTATGTATGTAATTCACTCTAGATACCCTCACTTGACTGAGGTAAGTTAAGTTATGCATATTGACTTAGAAATCTAACACGTAAAGGGGTTATAAGGGTTACACCAATGTCAGACTAGCTATGTAGAAATTATTAAGCAATGAGTTAATAGAAAAAATGTATTTGTAATGTATGCCTAGTGTATTAATATCATGTTGGATGCAAGCAAGAAGAGGAGAGACTCCCTGTAGCTCATTATCTGAATGCTTCTTGCCGATAACAAACTCTGATATGCAAACAAAATATGAAAATAAAAAGATATATGTTCATACTCCTTACCAAAGAGTACAAAAATTAAGACAATCAGTAACACAATCAGTTCCTTGTATAGCTGCAAAATTGTGATGTGGATCACATATCATTCTTCCAATTTGATGTAGCACATTCCCTGATCTAATATGAGGCTGAAAGGACTCTGATATATCAAAAATATTATCATATGGAACAACAAATACCAAAGCTTCAGTGTCTCCATGAGGATATGGGGCTAGACTAGGAAAAGTATGTGCAACTGGGGAAAACTAATGATCATAAAAATATGAATGATGGATGGACTTGAGATCTGAACCATAACTATTTAGAACAGGTCCAAACAAGTGTAAGTTAAGTCCAATAACGACTAAGGTCACGTATAACCAATCAATGAAAAATAGAGACTTGAAACCATTTGATATAAGTAACATTGCATAAGAAACTAATGAGGAATGAACTAGTGAACTTGGGGTTTGTGTAAACTTAGGAGTATTCAGAGGTATGGTAAATGGTATAGATGATGTCATAACATGCATATTGGGGTGCAAATATGATTCTAAATCAGAATTATAACCATTTGAATGAAGTGATGATGAGCAGCTTAAAGACAAGTCAGGATCTAGTGAAAAATCACAATCATTGGGAGATGAATGTAGGAAACTGATAGGTGGATTATCAAAGAAAGACTCTAGGATTTTTTATTATGATATATCAGAAAGTAAATCTATATTAGAGACGCGAGGAAAATATTTTACTCTGGAACACAAGGCATAGGTTATATCACCTTGGAACTGTGCACTATGATAGTGTTTCGAGGAATCAACAGGCTTCTCTAGCTCATCTAGAACTTCAATATTATGTTTCTCAAGTAACCGAAACATGATGTCCAACTTCTTGAAATATTTCTTCTCAGGATGAAATCCCTTGTTGCAACAAGAACACTTGGATATGCTCCATTTCTTCTTTACTTTCTTCATTGAACCTTCATCAATAAGCTTCGAACTTTCATCTTCAATATTTGACTTTGGCTTCTTCTCTTTCACAATTTGCTTCTCTTTTGATCTTGCATTCTTGTTTCTTTGAAATATGATAGCATGATCCTTTCCCTTAGAAGATCTAAGAGAATCCATGTAGATCAATTTATCTTGCTCCTTTGTCAATGAATCAAAAAATGTACTCAAAAAAGCCATTTTTCAATTAGAAATAGCAAGCCTAGTAGCATGAAAAGTAGACACACAAACTAAGTATTCAAGACCCAGTTTTTATAAGATGGAAAGAATCAATTGATCTTCCATCTTCTCAATCCCAAATTGCTTGAGCAATAGAACAAGTGACTTGAATTTGGTGAAAAAACCCTCAATGGAATCGAAACTGCTTGGACTCAATGAGAACAACTCATTCTCCAACTAATGCGCTCTTATCTCATCTTGAACTCCAAAGAGAGACTCAAGTTTGGTCCACACTTGGTTTGAAGTGGTCAAACCATCTACATGATACATTAGATAAGGAGAAATAGAGGCAAAGCAATCCTTAGATTTCATCCAACCTATTATGCCACTCAACTTTCTCACGGACAAAATTTGGTTCATTATCTAAAGCCATAGAAACTCCATAGAGGTTGTTACTGTGCAATAAAATGTCAATTTTGGATTTCTATTCGTGATAGTTGAAGGGATGAAGGATCATAGCTGAAGAAGAATCCATACTAAGATGTTGATATGCTCAATAAGATACCTCTGTAACCCGCACAAACAAAACTAGGAGAAAATCTTGTAATCTCAAATCAAGCTTTTCTTCAAAGAGGAATAGGAGGCTGGATGCTCCTCAATTTTGTAGAACTTGAGCAACCTTGCACTTTGATACCATGTAGGAGAGCCATGATACCATGTAGAAATAACATCTTTGAAGCTATGAAGAAATCACAAGATGTATATCTAGCTACAGGATAATTCTCACAAGTATGCACAAGGAAAATAGAGAGAAGAATAAAGAGATTGAATACAAAAGAAGTGAAGAGTGATCCAATATCTTTTCCATGTATTATTGATCAACATAGTGTACATTAAATAACACAACATTCATAGGTAAATTTGAGTTGTTGAGGAGACACCCCATGCTAGCTCATAAAGCTGACTTACCAAATATGATAAACCCCCATAGGTGGCTAAAGCACTTTCCAAATCTGTCAAGGACCTCACGAATTCGCTGAACCATGAGTGATGGAAAAACATGTTAAACATAGAATATGGAGAGAAAATCATGGAGGATGGGTTGACAACAAAAAATAGCAGTTTCCTAGTTGACTAGCTTTACCTTATACATAGAAAAGCAAGATAAAAACAATATAAAGATAGAATCTGCAAGAAGGCGCGGTTACTAATTTTGGAAATCAATAAAGTTGGCATGATCTAACTAGAATCAAGATATAGGCGCTTTTGAGGTATATATGGCAACTGTGTTGACCAAGTGGGGCAAGTGGATGCCAACTATCTAGGCTAGTAGGTAGGAATTTGATAAATAAAGATTAAATTTCGTTATCCTTATGAAGTGGGTTTATAATACCCCAACATCCTCCACAAGCTTTAGCTAAAAAATCAATTAGCAAAATAAGCAACAAGGGCACATCTCCCAGCTCGTGACTAAAGGCACAGCTCCCAAGTCCATTGAAAGCATAGAGCTCTCGAAATCAATATCACAAATGACCAAAAAATGTGTAAGACAGTTCTTATTAATCTTAGTTGCCTTGTTGTTTCCTCCTTCTAGGCCCTGCTTTCTAGGAATTTGAACCAATCATGCTTGAGAAGTCTTTGGCAAGTTGCTAACTCATGTGGACCCTCCTTTTCTCATCTAATGTGCCCTCTTTGGCTAATTTTCGATCTTGTCCCTTTAGTTTTTGCTTTATGGCTTTTGTTATTTCCTTCTGAAACCTTCTTACAAAAATCTGGAAAGTCCTACCTTTTCTACTCTTGAACTACTTCCTTTTGTTTGGAGTTGCTTTCATACTTTTACTGATTTTTGCTTCTTTCCAGCTTTCCGTTGTTTTATCCAATTTCATTTTTGTTGATGACAACTTAGAAAAGTATTCCTTATTTCTTATGCACCCTCTTGGACCACCTAGGCCATTATCAACTCATAAACATATCAACTAAATAAATATTACGATAAAGAACATGCATTATCCTTTTATGCTCTAACTAAATTATAGAAAAATAACTATATGCTAAAATTTAATTATCTTCCCCCAAGGATTATAATAAAAATGTTGGGACATGATAAGGGTTCCACCTTCTTTTCGCCAAATGAAAACCTACCACATAGAACAAGGACCTAGTGTTATGACCAATGGGTCAATGCCATCAAATAAGGATTTAGAGACAACAGTTTGATAACATGTGCAAGTTGTCTCGACCTTATATATTGGCAAGGCTAAGATCGACAACCTGCAACCTTTCTCGATATTTAAATTGTAGAAACAAACACAAGATGCGCATAGTTTATCATCCTAAGTTGGAATTTTCAACACAAAACATGTGGCCAACCTAAGATTAGCAAGTACAATTTTCAATACCAACTTTGAAATCTCAAAGTACCACTACCATTCAAAAGTGGATTTCACGAGGTCTTGTGTTACTTTAAACACTCGTCACAAAGAATAACTCAATGGCAAAGGGAGAAGGGTTCCACCTCCTTTTCACCTAATGGAAACCTACAACATGGATTGAGGAACTAATGTTATAACCAATGGGACAATGCCATGCAATAAGACCTTGGAGGCAATAATTTGCTAATACATGCAAGTTGGAAACCATCTATTTTGGCTACATTGAGATCAACAACCCATAACCCATTTTCATATTTAAACTATAGAATGTAGCATGTACTATAATTTCCCTGGGTAGACTTTTCAAACCTTTCCAACCAACACTTGTTGCCAACTTGAAACAAAAAGAAAAAAATTGCATGCTAACTTCGTAAATTATGAGACGGATTCTTATGCACGGTAGTTTCTAGAAACCTCAATGTTCAACATTTCAACAAAACTACATTACCGCTCATAGACTTTGAAAATCATATATATAATTTATAGTTAGGTCAACGAATATCTTGGACAACCAGTGATTTCATATGAAGATCTTGTAAAAGCAACTGAAGGATTTAATGAGGCAAACTTGATAGGAGTTGGTAGTTTCGGATCAATCTATAAGGGAATTTTGCAAGATGGCACAGAATTTGCTGTCAAGGTTCTCAAGTTGCAGAATCAAGAAGCTTACAAGAGTTTCAACACAGAATGCAATGTATTTAGGAAAATTAGGCACCAGAATCTTATTAGAGTTATAAGCTCTTGCTCAACCCCTCACTTCAAAGCTTTGGTCCTCCAATTAATGTCAAATGGAAGTTTGGAGAACCATTTGTATCCCACTAGAGATGAGAGTGCTAAGGAGGATATTCTTGGATTGAACTTAAGCCACAGAGTGCAAATATGCATAGACATAGCACATAGCATAGCATATCTTCATCACTACTATTTTGTTCAAGTAGTGCATTGTGATATAAAACCCAGCAATATCCTTTTGGATCACAATATGACAGCACATTTATCTGACTTTGGCATTGCACGGTTAACCTGTGCAAACTCAATGGACTCAATCACTTCCACGATTTCTTTAAAAGGATCCATTGGCTATATTGCCCCAGGTCTGAAACTTCACAAACTATGGAAAAATAGGTTTTGTTTAGTTTTTTATTTATTGCAAGTTGTCACAATCAAAATTTGATGATTAGTTGGATTGAATGCAGAGTATGGATTTGGCAGTAGTGCTTCAACAAAGGGTGATGTTTATAGCTTTGGCATCCTGTTATTAGAGATGGTGACTAGAAAGAGGCCAACTGATAGCATGTTTGTGGAGGGACTGAACCTACAAAAGTGGGTGAGGATGGTTTTTCCTAATAAAATTAAGGAGATGATTGATAAGAGTCTGTTGAAGGATGCAAATACTGGTGCACTAGAGCAACATGAGATATTTAACTGTGTGAATCAACTCGTGTCGTTGGGATTGGTATGTACAAGAGAATCACCTGAAGAACGACCAACTATGATAGAGGTTGTAGCGATATTAGAAAGTATCAGAAAAAACCATTGTTGGAGTCACTGGGGTTTCCAAATTGCCATCAGATTCATCATCTTTATTGAATGGAATACCTTATAGAGAATGGTATGAGAGAAATTAAATCCAAAGTTCTGTTAAAGTTCAAGCAATAGCGCAGATTGGCTGACAAAGACAAAATCCCTTGGAACGTCATCTGTAAACAACTCCATTTTTTTCTATACTTTCGTTTTCAAATATTTCATGTATAATACCTTGTTGCTTATTACACCTTTTTTTGCAATAGATTCCTTCGTACTCAAATAACAATGGATTGCCTTTTATGCCAAGGACATTCAAAAGGCTGGAGATATATAGATGCTTTTATCTATTTCATGGTGTGCTTGGATTATGGCATGAGACAGCACAATATATGAAGAATGAATATGGTTAGTTGAGCTCATCGAAAGAGTGTTCAGTATACATTAATTCCAAACTATAGCACACCATTAATCTTTTCCTATCAATATAGGAATTCATGATGTAGCATCATAAAGCATGTGGTGATGTGAATTCCACTTTAAGATTTTAAAGTGAATAAATAAATGAAATTCAAGTAAAAATGTAATTTTTTTTCTAACAATCCAAATAAACATCCTAAAGGTCAAATACAAATTCAAAATAAAATAACTAGTTTTCATAAAAGGTACTATAGCATACCCTTTAAAACCACTAACTGTTAACTAATCATTAATTGAATCAAAGTTCTGGTTTTTTTTTTTAAATATTGGTCATCTTTAATCATTAACATAAAATCAGAATCAGAATTGAGGAATCTTGGAGTGATATTTTGAAATTGGATATTAAAAAAATTAAAACATTTGGCATAAATTTTAACAATTTTATGTATTTTATTATTATAAATTATTTATTTATTTTACTAATGTATTTATAAAAATTAAGTTTAATATACATGTATAAATTTATTTGATTTTTTTTTTAGCAAACTCATATTTGAATTCAAAATAAAATATAAAGATGAATTCATTATGTTTAAAAGTTATTTCGCAGATTTCTTTGACCTAAGTTAGGGTACATGGCACATATTTAATTTTAATAAGTGCTCATATTTTTAACATACCTTTCTATGTCTCATGCCCCATGGTCCCTTGTAAATTCGGGGCAGATTGAAGTGACCCCAATACATGCCACTCTCTTTACCCTCTCTTAAAACTTAGTGCAAAACACAATGTTATTTGCATATGTAATTATATTTGGAAATCAATGTTTTGAGAACTTAATTTTCCATATAGCCTTTTCATGTTGCGTAGAGAAGCTTTATGCTCAACAAACATTGATTTAAGAGAAATTAAATTCTTTCCCAATAATTAGGAGTGTAAATATTTTTTAGGACCTCCAATCTAGGATCATTGGAGTAGAGTTTATTTATCCTTGTTGTTTGAAATATTACAATCTAAATTGGATCAAGGTTTTTGTAATTACTTGTATTAGAATAATCGTTGTTTACCCATTGTCATATTAATTTTTTTTTGAAACACTATTTTTTTTTCAAGGAAAATCTCATAAAAAATATTTTTGAATACTTTCCCATGATCCATGGATGGTAAATGGGGTACAAACCGACAACCTTGATTGTAGAGCCTAACCCTAAGGGGATCAACATAGTGAAACACGTGGCCTCCCTAACTTTGGGGGAGATATCTCACTTCTAGATCATGATTGATTGAGATAACACTTGGGGCTTAAATGCTGCATATATTACTTCAGGTAAAAAATTTATATCACAAGAACAAGAAGTGTATTAAGATAAAATTTCCCTAAAAAAACTTAAAAAGGGAAAAGTATGCATTTGCACACCAAGAGAATGTAATGTAGCTAGTAGTATAATATGAGCTACCTAGGGAGATAATGAATGTAATGTGAATAGGTCAACTTGCTAGTTGGTGGGTAATGAATATGTCGATTTAAGTAATTATAACAAATAATATAACTATAAAGGGTAGTTAGCATATGAATATTCGTGAGAAAGTATAAATGTAATATACCTAAGGAGGATAATATAAGGTACTTAGGGAGGTACCCAATGGTATAATGGATGTACCATGAATAGGCTCACTTGGTTGTTGGTGGGTATTAAATATGTTGACTAGGTAATTAAAAGAAATACTACAATAATAAGAGGTTCTCAATGTAGGAATACTTGTGAGAAATGATAAATACACGTGTATCATTGTATTGAGTAAGTTGAAGCCAGATGTGAGTATTATATTGTTTAAAGCATGGCTTGTAGAGTGAATCCTTCCATATTGAATAATTTATGGTGTTGGCCTACTTTAAGGTTTTGATATTAATAAAATAAATGAATTTTTCTATCTTATTCTTGGATATTTTATGCGTGATATTATTTTCAAATCTAAGGTACATAGTGTTGGTTGTTGAGCCTGATATTACTTATTCAAAGATGTTATTTCAACTGTGTTTGGATCCGTGTTGGATCCCAGCACCTGACGGGGAGGTGTGGGGGGATTCCATCCCCACTATAGTCGTCTGGGCTGTTCAAGGGGATGACGACGATTTTGGGAGCACCTTGGTAGCAAAATAGGAAAAAATGCCTTGTAAAATGTTGTAATTTCACATTCATGACTTGGTCAATACTTAGTGATTTACGAGCACATGATTTGAGCATCCCATGGTATTCCCTTTATAAAAGGAAGGCATTGTAATATGGTTGTGTATTGTATTGTATTGTATTGTAAAACCATCTCTATGATTGTGTGAGAGAGACTATGAGAGAGTGAAGAGGAAGTGCAACACAGTTTTTGCAGGTTGTATCCTTTCCTTTTGTTGACCGAAATAACAATAAAGGGCTGGCAATTTATGTGTGGACATAGCCCATCTTGGGTGAACCACGTTATATATATGTCTCTCTTGTAATGTGTTTTAATATTTGCATCTTGTTTATTGTTTATTGTTTATTGTTTTGCGATCTTGTTTTTCTAACAATTGGTATGAGAGTCAAAAGGTCTATTTGGTTGGTAAAATTGCAGGAAAGAAGAGTTCCTGGTTCGAATGGGAGCAATGGAAGAAGAAGGAAAGTTTAGGATTAAGAAATTTAATGACCAAAACTACCAGTTGTGGAAGATGCAAATGGTGAACTATATGTACAAGAAGGATCTATACCTATCGTTGGGCAAAAAAATAAAACAATCAATGACTATGAAGGACGAAGAATGGGAGGTTCTTGATAGAAAGGAACTAGGAACAATACGGTTGTGCCTGGCTTTGTCGATGGCTTTCAATATTTCAAAAGGAAATACAATGGAGGGTGTGATGAGCACATTGGATAAGCTCTATGAAAAACCTCGGCTTCCAACAAGGTATTTTTAATGAAGCATTTATTTAATATGAATATGTCAGAAGGTGGATCTGTTGCTAACCATTTAAATGAATTTAATACAATTACTAGTCAGCTAAGTTCTGTAAAAGTGAATTTTGATGATGAGTTTAGGGCTCTTCAAATCCTGTGCTCATTGCTAGAAAGATATAATGACTTGGTCATGGCTATAAGTAACTATGTCCCTGGTTCAAACACACTTAAATTTGATTATGTTGTTGGCGTTATTCTTAACGAGGAAATGCGAAGAAAAAGCACACGTGAGACATCAGGTAGTGTGTTGACAATGGAGAGCAGGGGAAGACAAAGGGAGAGAGGAAAGATCCTATCTAATCGCAACAAGTCTAGAAAGGGAAGATCCAAGTCTAGACTGAGAAAGATAGAATATTGGAACTGTGATAAGAAAGGACATCTGAAGAAAGATTGTAGAGCTCCAAAGAAGAAAGGAGATGGGTAGCAGCAGACTACACAGGAAGAAAATGTAGCAGGTAAGGTGTTATAAGATGCTTTGATTCTTACATTAGATAATACTAGTGATTATTGGGTAGTAGATTCAGGGCTTCATGTCATGCTATACCCCATAGAAAATTATGTCATGATTATGTTCCAGGTGATTTTGGACATGTTTTATTGGGGGATGATGAACCATGTAAAATTGTTGGAATAGTTAAGGTACGGATTAAGTTAAATAATGGAAATGAATGGTTTCTAAAAGATGTAAGGCATATTCTTGCTATGAAAAGAAATGTAATCTCGACAAGGAAGTTGGGAGATAACGATTGTTTGTCTATGTTTGGAAAAATGTGGTAGAAGATCACTAAAGGAGCATTGGTAATAGCAAAAGGAGATAGGATAGGTACCTTGTATTTATGTCCCCATAATACTAATTATTCTATATTTGTAGATTCCATAGAAATAAGTGCAACATTGTGGCATCATAGGCTTAGCACAGGCTTGGCCACAAGAGTGAGAAGGGGATGCAGATTCTTCACTCAAGGAAATTGCTTTTATATATAAAGTAGGTAAGTTTGGAATTCTATGAGAAGTATGTTTATGGAAAACAGAAGAGAGTCAAATTTCTTAGGGTTGGGAGATAGAAGAAGAGTGAAAAGTTAGAACTTGTGCATACAGATGTATGGGGACCGACTCATGTACAATCTCTTATTGGCTCTCATTATTATGTTACTTTTATTGATGATGCAAATAGAAAAACTTGGGTTTATTGCATTAGACAAAAATCTTATGTGTTTGCTACTTTTAAGAAGTGGAAAGATTTGGTTGAGAATAAAACAGGAAAAAGGTTGAAATATCTCAGATTTGATAATTGAGGTGAATATTGAAGCAAGGAGTTTGATAGTTATTATTCATACCATGGGATTCATAGAGAGAAGACAGTCACATGAACACCACAAGAAACTGATGTGTCAAAAAGGATGAATAGGGCGATCGTGGAGCGTGCAAGGTGTATGAGATTGCATGAAAGGTTTCCCTTACAATTCTGGGTTGAGGTTGTAGATGTTGTTGTTCATTTAATAAATAGAGGGCCTTTAATCACTTTGGATGGTGGGATTCCACAGGAGGCATGGACAGGTAAACTACTCATTTATGATAACTTTTGGTTGTGAAACATTTGTGCATATTGATAAACAAAATAGAACAAAGCTTAAGGCTAAATCCAAGAAATTTACCTTTATTAGATACAGGGTTGATGGTTTTGGTTATCGCTTATGGGATTATGAAAATCACATAATCATTAGGAGTAGAGATGTGGTATTCAATGAAAAGGTTATGAATAAAGATCAATTGCAGGGAAAAAAAGAAGAAAAAGAAAACACAGAGCACACAGTTCTTGATGAAATCAAAGAAAATGAAGTTCCAAAGATACCAAGAAATCAAGAACAACAACAAGTACCTCAAACTCCTGCAAATGTAAGATTATCTACCAGGTTAAGTAGACCCCCTGAACGATTCTCTCATTCATTGTATTATTTATTGATGATTGATTCTGGTGAACTAGAATGTTATGAAGAGGTAATGAAAGTAGAATTGACTAGAAAGAAGTGGGAGCAAGGCATGAATGAGGAGAGGGACTCATTGGTAAGAAACTAGACTTGGGATTTGGTTGAGTTGCTTGCAGGAAAAAGAGCATTGCACAATAAATGGGTTTACAGGTTGAAGGAAGAAGATGGAGGCAAGAAGCGGTGCAAGGATAGACTTGTTGTAAAGGGGTTTACACAAAAGAAAGGTATAGACTTTGATGAAATATTTTCTCTTGTTTTTAAAATGACTTCAATTAGGACTATTTTAAGTCTAGTGGTGGTAGAAGGTTTCAATATTGAAGAGTTAGATGTAAAAACAACCTTTGTCCATGGGGATTTGGAGGAAGAGGTTTATATGCAACAACCACAGGGGTATGAGGTCAAAGAGAAGGAGAATTTGGTTTGCAGGTTTAAAAAGAACTTGTATGGCCTGAAACAAGCTCCAAGGAAGTGGTATTTAAAATTTGATAAGTTTATGTTAGAAGAAGGATATAGTATATGTCATTTTGACCAATGTGTTTATTTCAAGAGGCTAGATAATGGAATATATATTATCTTGTTATTGTATGTGGATGACATGCTTGTTGCAGGGTTTAACATGCATGATATAAGTATGCTCAAATCGAAACTAGCTAAATCATTTGCGATGAAGGATTTGGGTGATGTAAAGCAAATCCTTGGTACAAGAATAACAACAGATGCAAAAAATACCATATTGACATTCTCTCAAGGTGAGTACATAGAAAAGATTTTGGATAGGTTTAGAATGAACAATGCAAAACTAGTTAGTACACCTTTGGCCAACCATTTCAAACTAAGTAAGGAGATGTGTCCTAAGACACAGGAAGAGATAGAATACATGTCTAAGGTTCCCTATTCATCAGCAGTTGAAAGCTTTATGTATGCCATGGTGTGCACAAGACTAGATATTGTACATGCAGTGGGAGTTGTGAGCAGGTATATGAAAAATCCAGGTAAAGAGCATTAGAAAGCAATATAGTGGATTCTCGGGTATTTGAGAGGTAACACTTCTCATGCATTATTTTTTGGAGGTACAAACATTGTTCTATAGGGACATGTTGAGGCAGATATAGAAGGAGATAAAGACAGCAGGAGGATCACCACATGGTATGCCTTTACTATGGGTGGAAGAACAGTAAGTTGGATTTCAAAACTGCAAAAGGTTGTTCCACTTTCAACAATGGAAGAAGAGTATGTTGTTGCTACATAGGCTAGTAAAGAGATGATTTGGTTGCAGAGGTTCATTAAGGAATTGGGTAAGAAGTAGGAGAATAACAGCTTGTACAATGACAGAGTGTCATTTATCTTACAAAGAACTCAACCTTCCATTCGAACACTAAAAATATACAACTCAAGTACCATTTCATAATATATGTTATGGAAGATGAATTGTTAAAGTTGTGGTGCCTGATCTTCCTGATTCAAAGATCTTATTGCAATCATGTTTGGATCCCAACACCTGATGGGGGGGGTGTGGAGGCGCTTACCACCCCAATATAGTTGTCTAGGGAGTCCAAGGGGGGGTAACGTCGCCGTAGAGAAAATTTAGGAAAAATTTTCTTGTAAAATGTTGTAATTTCATAGTCATGACTTGGACAATAATGGGTAATTTACGGTCCCATGGTTTTGGGCAGCCCGTGGTATTTTCCCATGGTATTCCCTTTATAAAAGGAAGGCATCGCAATATAGATGTGTATTGTATTGCATTGTATAATTTTAAAACAATCTCTATGATTGTGTGAGAGAGGTTGTGAGAGAGTGAAGATGAAGTGCAGCGGGGTTGTTGCAATTTTTATCCCTTCATTTTGTTGGACGAAATGATAATAAAGGACTGACAATTTATGTGTGGACGTATCACATATTGGGTGAACCATGTTACATATGTGTCTCTCTTGTAATGTGTTTTAATATTTTCATCTTGTTTATTGTTTATTGTTATTGCTCTGTGATCATGTTTTTCTAACACACACCATTTGGTATCAAAGTCCTTTCTTGGGCAGAAAAGTAAGAGAGTTTTTTTTTAACTTAACTACTTTTTTCTAGAGGAACTCAAATATACAATTGGTTTCTTCAAATTTTGAAACAAAAAACTTTAGAAATGGGTCTAAATGTTGTCATCCTCATTTTTTCCCTTGAAAAATATGCAAAAAGGTAAAAAATAAAAATCCTCCATTTTTTTCCCAAGAAAGGACTTCGATACAAGTTGACTGCATTACTTAGTAGATCATATGATATAACTTCCTCCCATGTTTCAAGGATGAACCAAGAAAAGGGATATGGAATGTAGTGTACATAGGGAAGATAATATGGGGTATGTCATGAGATATCCAAGGGTATAATGAATGTAATGTGAATAGACCCACTTGGTAGTTGCTGGGTAATAAATACGTCGATTAGGTAATTAGAAGAAATGATATAATAATAAGAGGTATTTGGCATAGAAATACCCATGATAAGGTAAATATACATATGGGTATCATTGTATTGAGTAAGTTGAAATTAGATGTGAGTATTTTACTGTAGCAAGCATGTCTTATGGATTGATTCCTTCTATAAGGAAATATTGATGGTGTTGTCTTGCCTTAAGGGTTTTGATATTAATAAAATAAAGAAGTTTTTATATCTTATTCTTGGATATTTTGTACATAGTATTCTTTTCAAATATAAGGTACATGAGAAATGGACTCTCACATCATGATTAAAAACATTATTCACAAGCAACATGAACCCTTACTTAAAACTCCTCAAACCCCATATGTTTAGAGGTGAGGCATTTTCCTTAAAATTACTTTACATTGGATTTTCCAAAGAAGGTCGGTAGAAAGCAACTGAAAAAGTACCATCGGGATTTGTAATTGTCCCCAAATATCATAAGTTTAGAGGTGATATATCCTCTTAAAAGGAAATTTGCATTGATGTTATGAAAGAAAGAATGTAACAAGAAATTGTATCCAATGCCACCGAGCTTTGTAATTGTCTCAAAATCACATAAGTATGAAGGTTAGGGATCCTCTTGAAAGTAATTTTATATTGATGTTCCCAAAGAAATACAATAGCAATAAATTATATAAAGTGCCACTATAATTTGTAATTGTCCCTAAGCATTTAGGTATCTCCCAGAAGAGCACTCTTCCATGGTGTAAAATTGAAGTAGAAGTCATTTTCAACATGAAATATTGTCTGAAACACTTATATGACCATAAATCTCCAAAAAACATGATCCATTGTTTCCTCCTTACCGGACATAACACAATCAACATTTGTCACACCAATCTCATGAAGCCCGCACTTAACAACCAACTCTTGCTATAGGAAAAAACACCCCAAAACCTTGTTCTTGATAAAGAATATGATTTCTATAGCAAGCAATTAGGGGATATGCTCAATCACTTACGAAACTTGACCTTGTTCTTGATGTGCATGTGAGGTGCACTTTCTCGACAAGAGGCACTTGATACTAATGGATTTTACAGTCAACTAGTCACCTCCTAGTTTGTTTTAAATGGTCTTGGAGAATTTACTATCAAATCCTCTAACCATAGCCCTAGGACCTAGACTATTGTAGGTTTTATATCAAAATAAAACAAGTCTAGTTCATTTTAGTTACCAATCTTTTTAAAAGGTTATTTATTACTCAAGACAAGGAAGTTGATATGAGATGAGATGATGTTTTGACTCAAATTAGAACATTTTAGTGATAAATATATTCACAATTCAACAAAGCAAAATTTATTGAATCTTTCACTAAAACTATGTGCCCCAACTAATTTGCAAACAATACAAGAATGTAGAGATCAATGTCCTAGATGCCTATGTGATGCATCTATATTTTTATTTTTCCAATTGATTATGCATAACCAAAAAACTAGTCACAAAGAATGCAACTTTCACAAGAATTCAATAGTGCACCTAACATTGCAAGATCACAACTTATTTTTCTTTTCAATTCAATGGAAATACAAGAAAAACAAGGAAATTGGATGCTATTTCAACCAAGCATGCAGTCAATAACCATTCCTAGCCTTAGGGAGACTAATAAAATTCATATAAAACCCTTAAGCAATAAGTACCCCCCTTAGAAATACCCTCGTGAGTTCTAAATGGACAAACCATGTGTGCATGCTACTTTCTTACACGAAAGTAGTGAAGCCCCACAATTGTTAGGACAACAACTTATGGGTACGCATGAGTGTTGGATTGACAACTCACATGGAGACTACAAGGAGAAGGACAATGATTAAAGGACTAGAAAATTTCCAGCTTCTCAGGGCTAATTGACAAAGATGGTTGAAACAAAAAAATTACTAACTACCAATATACTGAAACTAGAAGAAACTGAGTATAAACCCTATAAGGAGCAACTCAAAGAGTCCTTCCCAATGGAGTTGTCATTTCTTTGAGGAAACTATTCCTAAATGGTTAGGTCCAGGTCATCAATAGATAAGATCTAAAATAACAACATTACTTTCCCATTAAGCTAGTTAAATTAAGAATTTAGCAATAGAAATGATCAAAATGTACCTTTTGGCTAGATAGCTTGCCTTCTTATCAAAATAAATTTATTCAAGCTTTGATCCTCGTTCCAATTCAATGCCACATGATATCTACACACAATTCAACTAAAAACACCTTTGTCAATCCATTTCAACTCATAATTGTAAATAATTAACAAGAATGCCAAATTCATACTGCCTAAATAACTAATTTTTAGACTTAGATAAGTCCTCCACCAAATACACTAGTTAATGCATTCAATATGTAACACAAGTGTTTGGGGGGGCTGGGAGAGAAGAGATATATTCTATGTATTATATAACAAGCAATCAGAAATGATATATTGGAGTCTTTGTTGCAGTATCTCCTTCACTAAGCTCTGGGATCCTCCAACCTGAGCCACTGACAAACAATTGATTATTTATTTCTCCAACTTGAAGTGGAATGATAATTCAAGGGATTAGAATCCTAACTCGAGCTTGGAGAGACAAGAAATAAAAAAATTATGTTTTTTTTTTATCAAAATGGGGATGCAAAATCCCTAAGCACTTGTTGCATAATTCCTCCAATGTGAGGATACAATGTTGATATGGTGCCTCTTCCCAACCTTAATTCCTTAATTTATACTTGGAGAAAATGGTTAAGGTTATTCGTAGAGTTCTTAATCATGTCTAGGTATACTGTGTACAAAAAAACCACTCAAAGAGCAAACAATTAATGCGGCTTTTTTTTTATATTTTTTGCAATTTTGACAATGCCCCCATGTGTTGCTTTACGGAAACACATGGGGCCTTGCCAGTTTCTAATAGAAACTCGTAAGGGACAAGATATATATATAAAAGGAACTTCAATGCGTTGGATCTCTCAAAGGGATAAAAGCATTTCTCAGGTAGTAGTGGACCTAATAATGTTATAACACTAAGACTTGCCAAGGAGCATCATCTCCATTGTATGCACCACCCTTTTTCCTTCAAGAACCACCCACCATGCTCCATTGACTTTGCAACATGCCTATATATGCATATGGGGTCGCCATTAAAATTTTCACATAAAAATTACAAGACCCAACATTTGTGTCCCTCATATGGAAAAAAAATTGATATTTTGAGCCATAGCTTATCCTTAGTAAGAGAATGTTAAAGTCCTCATGGATACCCTCCAATCCATTCATCAAGTTGAATGTCTCCATATGTTAATTTCAGTCCTAAGCCCCTCTTTTAAGGTAATGTGGAGAGAAAGAAAAACAAAGCTTTATTAGAGTAAACACTTGTTGTTTGCACTCCCTAATTTGTGCTTTCTTGAGTTATGTTGTGTTTCAAGATCTTGTTGATCATTTTTTTCTTCGTAAATCATAATAAAATTTCATTACTCTTATTAATTTCGCATTGCTCCCTACCTAGCAGGTGGGAGATTTTTTATACTTTAAACCTTCCAAAAAAGTGTTTATTCTAAAACATTCTCAGTTCCTATTTCTCATGTTCACCTTTATAAAGTTATTGTTCATTCGAAAACATTCAGTTCTCATTTTCCATGTTCACCTTTATAGGGTTATTGTTTATTTAAATGGTGAAGATTTTTCATCCTTGAAAGCTCCATCCACAAGATGAGCTATTTTATCCAATGATAACTCAAAATAACAAAGGTTTTTATTTTAATATGTTAGCTAAGCAATCGTTTCCAAACTTCTCCATTAATAAATTTAATGAGTAAATGAGTTATTCTTACTTGGAAGAGATGAACAACAAAGACTTCAATATTCTAAGGGCTTATGACTTCATTATTCAACACGGTTGCTTCCAGTTTTCACAATGGGGTTGGCTAATCACTCCATAACAAATAAATTGTTTAGCAACGTCGACATCATTACAATGACCAAATGCAATGTGGTGATCAATAAATCCAAAGTTCTGATAAATTTAACAGGTTTCTCTAGCAATAGCGGAGATTGGCTGACAAAGACAAAAATCACTTGGAACGTGATCTCTAAACAAATCCATTTTTTCTATACTTTCGTTTTCAAATATTTCATGTATAATACCTTGTTGCTTAGTACACTTTTTTTTGCTTTGTATCGAATTAACAATGGATTTCCTTTTATGCCAAGGACATTCAACAAGCTAGAGATATACAGATGCTTTTATCTAATTCATGGTGTGCTTGGATCATGGCACAAGACAACACAATATATACAGAATGAATATGGTTAGTTGAGCTCATCGAAAGACTGTTCAATATACAATAATTCCAAACTATAGCACACCATTAATCTTTTCCTATCAACATAGGAATTCATGTTGTAGCATCATAAAGCATGTGGTGATGTGAATTCCACTTTGAGATTTTAAAGTGAATAGATAAATGAAAATCAAGAATAATCTAAGTTGTGCCGAGGATACATGCTCTTCCAATCCAAATAGACAGCTTAATGCTAAAATATAAATTCAATATAAATTTCAAGTAAAAATGTAAATTCCTTTCCAATAGTCCACATCTTGAAGGTCAAATACAAATTCAAATAAAATAAAATAACTAATTTTAAAAGTTACTATACCCTAACCCTTTAAAACCACTAACTGCTAACTAATCATTAATTGAACCAAATTTTTGTGTTTTTTTTATCATCTTTAATCATTAACATACAATCAGAATCAGAATTGGGCAACCTTGGAGTTATAATTGGAATTTGGAATATTAAAAAAATATTGAGGTTAGCAGCTTTAAATTAAAAATTTCGGCATAAATTTTAACAAGTTTATACCAATTTGAATTTAAAATAAAATATAAAGATAAATTCATTATGTTTAAAAGTTCTTTCATAGATTTCTTTGACCTAAGTTACGGTAGATGGCACATATTTAATTTAAATAAGTGCTCATATTTTTAATATACCTTTCTATGACTAGTGGCCCATGGTCCCTTATAAATTTGGGGCACATTGTAGTGACCCCAATACATGCCACTCTCTTTACCCTCTCTTAAAACTTGGTGCAAAACACAATGTTATTTGCATATGTAATTATATTTGGAAATCAATGTTTTGAGAACTTAATTTTTCATATAGCCTTTTCATGTTGTGTAGAGAAGCTTTATGCTCAACAAACATTATTTAAGAGAATTTAAATTCTTTCCTAAGAATTAGGAGTGTACATATTTTTTAGGAGCTCCAATCTAGGATCATTGGAGTAGAATTTATCTCTCCTTGTCGTTTAAAATATTACAATCTAAATTGGATCAGGGTTTTTGTACTTACTTGTATTAGAATAATCATTGTTTACTCATTGTCAAATTATTATTTTATTGAAACATTATTTTTTTTTTCAAGGAAAATCTCATAAATTTTTTTTTTGAATACTTTCCCATGATCCATGGATGGTAAATGGGGTACAAACCGACAACCTTGATTGTAGAGACTAACCCTAAGGGGATCAAGATAGTGAAACGTGTGGCCTCCCTAACTTTGGGGAAGTTATCTCACTTCTAGATCATGATCAATTGAGATAACACTTGGGACTTAAATGTTGCATATATTACTTCAAGTAAAAATTGTATATCACAAGAACAAGAAGTGTATTAAGAGAACATTTCCCTAAAAAAACTCAAAAAGGGAAACATATGCTTTTGCACACCAAGAGAATGTAATGTACGTAGGAGTATAAAATGAGCTACCTAGGAAGATAATGAATGTAATGTGAATAGGTCAACTTGCTAGTTGGTGGGTAATGAATATGTCGATTTAAGTAATTATAACAAGTAATATATATGTAAAGGGTAGTAAGAATAGGAATATTCGTGAGAAAGTTTAAATGTAATATATTAGGGAGGTCCCCATGGGTATACTGGATGTACCATGAATAGTCTCACTTGGTTGTTAGTGGGTATTAAATATGTCGACTAGGTAATTAAAAGAGACAATATAATAATAAGAGGTTCTCAATGTAGGAATACTTGTGAGAAAGGATAAATACACATGTGTATCATTGTATTGAGTAAGTTGAAGCCAGATGCAAGTATTATATTGTTTAAAGCATGGCTTGTAGAGTGAATCCTTCCATATTGAATAATTGATGGTGTTGACCTACTTTAGGGTTTTGATATTAATAAAATAAATAATTTTTTCTATCTTATTCTTTGATATTTTATTTGTGATATTATTTTCAAATCTAAGGTACACAGTGTTGGTTGTGGAGTCTGATCTTCTTGATGCAAAGATGTTATTTCAACTTTGTTTGGATCCCAGCACCTGACAGGGAGGTGTGGGGGGGATCCCCTCCCAACTATAGTCTTTTGGGGTGTTTAGGGGGGCGACGACTATTTTAGGAGCACCCCCATAGTGAAAATTTAGGAAAAAATGTCCTGTAAAATGTTGTAATATCATAGTCATGACTTGATCAATAATGAGTGATTTACAGGCACATGGTTTTGGGCATCCCATGGTATTTTCCCTTGGTATTCCCTTTATAAAAGAGAGACATTGTAATATGGTTTTGTACAGTATTGTATTGTAGCATTGTAAAACAATCTATGTGATTGTGTGAGACAGACTATGAGAGAGTGAAGAGGAAGTGCAGTAGGGTTGTTGCAGGTTGTATCCCTTCATTTTGTTGAACGAAATAATAATAAAGGACTACAAATTTCTGTGTGTACATATCCCATATTGGGTGAACCACATTATATATATGTATTTCTTGTAATGTGTTTTAATATTTGCATATTGTTTATTGTTTATTGTTATTGCTCTGTGATCTTGTTTTTCTAACAATTGGTATGAGAGCCAAAATGTCTATGTAGTTGGTAAACTCGCAAGTAAGAAGGGTTCCTGGTTCGAGGGGGAGCAATGGAAGCAGAAGGAAAGTCTAGGGTCAATAAATTTAACAGCCAAAACTACCAGTTATAGAAGATGAAAATGGTGGACTATATGTACCAGACGGATCTATACCTACCGTTGGGCGGAAAAACAAAACAGTCAGTGACCATGAAGGACGCGGAATGGGAGGTTCTTGACAGAAGGGAATTGGGAACAATACGGTTGTGGTTGGATTCGTCGGTGGCTTTCAAGATTTCAAAAGGAAATACAATGGAGGGTGTGATGAGCACATTGGCTAAGCTCTATGAAAAACCCTTGACTTCCAACAAGGTATTTTTAATGAAGTGTTTATTTAATATGAAGATGTCAGAAGGTGGATCTGTTGCTAACTATTTCAATGAATTTAATGCGATTACTAGTAAGATAAGTTTTGTAAAAGTGAACTTTGATGATGAGTTTAGGGCTCTTCCAATCATGTGCTCAATGCTAGAAAGATGGAATGGTTTGGTCATGACTATAAGTAACTATATCCCTGGTTTAAACACTCTTAAATTTGATTATGTTGTTTGCATTATTCTTAATGAGGAAATACGAAGAAAAAGCACATGTAAGACATCAGGTATTGTGTTGACAATGGAGAGCATGGGAAGACAAAGGGAGAGATGAAGGATCCTACCTAATCGCAACAAGTCTAGAAAGGGAAGATCCAAGTCTAGACTGAGAAAGATAGAATATTGGAACTGTGGTAAGAGAGGACCTTTGAAGAAAGATTGTAGAGCTCCAAAGAAGAAAGGAGATGGGTAGCAGGAGACTACCCATGAAGTAACTGTAGCAGGTTAGGTGTTACAAGATGCTTTGATTCTTACATTAGATAATACTAGTGATTATTGGGTAGTAGATTCTGGGGCTTCATGTCATGCTACACCCCATAGGAAATTCTTTCATGATTATGTTCCAGGTGATTTTGTACATGTTCTATTGGGGGATGATGAACCATCTAAAATTGTTGGAATGGGTAAGGTACATATTAAGTTAAATAATAGAAATGAGTGGTTGCTAAAAGATGTAAAGCATATTCTTGCTATGAAAAGAAATGTAATCTCAACAAGGCATGTGGGAGATAGCGGTTGTTTGTCTACCTTTGGAAAAACGTGGTAGAAGATCACTAAAGGAGCATTGGTAATAGAAAAAGGAGATAGGATAGGCACCTTGTATTTATGTCCCCATAATACTAATTATTCTATATATGAAGATTCCATAGAAACAAGTGCAGCATTGTGGCATCATGGGCTTGGCCACATGAGTGAGAAGGGGATGCAGATTCTTCACTCAAGGAAATTGCTTCCATATATAAAGTAGGTAAGTTTGGAATTCTGTGAGAACTGTGTTTATGGAAAACAAAAGAGAGTCATATATCTAAAGGTTGGGAAACAGAAGAAGAGTGAAAATTTAGAGATTGTGCATACAGATGTATGGGGACCAAATTAGGTACAATATTTTATTTTCTCTTGTTATTATGTCACTTTTATTGATGATGCAACTAGAAAAACTTGGGTTTATTGCATTAGACAAAAATATGTTGTGTTTGCTACTTTAAGGAGTAGAAAGCTTTGGCTATGAATGAGACAAGAAAAAGGTTGAAATATCTCAGATTTGATAATGGAGGTGAATACTGAAGCAAGGAGTTTGATAGTTATTGTTCATACCATGGGATTCTTAGAGAGAAGACAACCCCAGGAACACCACAAGAAAATGGTGTGTCAAAAAGGATGACTAGGATGATCATGGAGTGTGCAAGGTGTATGAGATTGCATGCAAGGTTTCCCTTATAGTTTTGGGTTGTTTTGTAGACATTGTTATTTATTTAATAAATAGAGGGCCTTCAATTGCTTTGGATGGTGTGATTCCATAGGAGGCATGGACAGGTAAACTACTCATATCTGGTCAATTTTGGTTGTGAAGAATTTGTCCATATTGATAAAGAAAATATAACAAAGCTTAAGGATAAATCCAATAAATGTACCTTTATTAGGTACAAGGTTGATGGTTTTGGTTATCGCTTATGGGATTATGAAAATCACAAAATCATTAGGAGTAGATATGTGGTATTCAATGAAAGGTTATGAACAAAGATCAATTGCAGGGAAATAAAGAGGAAAAGGAAAACATAGAGTACACAGTGCTTGATGAAATCAAAGAAAATGAAGTTCCAAACATACCAGAAAATCAAGAACAACAACAAGTACCTCAAACTCTTTCAAATGTAAGACTATCTACCAGGTTAAGAGACCCCCTGAATGATTCTCTCCTTCACTGTATTATTTGTTGATGACTAATTGTGGTGAACCAGAATGTTATGAAGAGGTAATGAAGGTAGAAACTAGAAATAATTGGGATCAAGTCATGAATGAGGAGATGGACTCATTGGTAAGAAACTAGAATTGAGATTTTGTTGAGTTGCCTGAGAGAAAACAGAATTGCACAATAAATGGGTTTACAAGTTGAAGGAAGAAGATGGAGGCAAGAAACGGTGCAAGGCTAGACTTGTTGTAAAGGGGTCTGCACAGAAGAAAGGTATAGACTGATGAAATATTTTCTCTTGTTGTTAAAATGACTTCAATTAGGACTATTTTAAGTCTAGTGGCGGTAGAAGGTTTACATATTGAAGATTTAGATGTAAAAACAACCTTTCTCCATGGGGATTTGGAGGAAGATGTTTATATGAAATAACCACAGGGGTATGAGGTCAAAGGGAAGGAGAATTTGGTTTGCAGGTTAAATAAGAGATTGTATGGCATGAAACAAGATTCAAGGTAGTGGTATTTAAAATTTGATAAGTTTATGACAGAACAAGGTTATGGTAGATGTCATTCTAACCACTATGTTTATTTCAAGAGGCTGGATAATGGAAGATACATTATCTTGTTATTGTACGAGGATGACATGCTTGTTGCAGGGTCTAACATGTAGGATATAAATGTGCTCAAAACAAAACTAGCTAAATCATTTGCGATGAAGGATCTAGGTGCTGCAAAGAAAATCCTTGGTACAAGAATAACAAGAGACATGAAAAATACCATATTGACATTGTCTCAAGGTGAGTACATAGAAAAGGTGTTGGGGAGGTTTAGAATGCAGAATGCAAAACTAGTTAGTACACCTTTGTCCAACCATTTCAAACTAAGTAAGGAGATGTGTCCCAAGACATAGGAAGAGATAGGATACATGTCTAAGGTTCCCTATTCATCAGCAGTTGGAAACTTTATGTATGCCATGGTGTGCACAAGACTAGATATTGCACATGCAGTGGGAGTTGTGAGCAGGTACATGAACAATCTAGGTAAAGAGCATTGGAAACCAATAAAGTGGATTTTCGGGTATTTGAGAGGTAGCACTTCTCATGCATTATTTTTTGGAGGTACAAACACTATTCTATAGGGATATATTGACACAGATATGGAAGGTGATAAAGACAATAGGAGGATCATCACATGGTATGTCTTTACTATGGGTGGAACAACAGTAAGTTGGATTTTGAAAGTGCAAAAGGTTGTTGTACTTTCAACAATGGAAGCAGAGTATGTTGCTGCTACATAGGCTAGTAAAGAGATGATTTGGTTGCAGAGGTTCATTGAGGAATTGGGTAAGAAGTGGGAGAATAATAGGTTGTACAAAGAAAGACAGAGTTTCATTCATCTTACAAAGAACTAAGCCTTCCATTGAAACACTAAACATATACAACTCAAGTACCATTTCATAATATCTATTATGAAAGATGAACTATTAATGTTGGAAAAGATACATACTAGCCAGAATCCTGCATACATGTTGATAAAGGTAGTAACCAGAGAGAAATTGATTTCGTGCTCAGTTTCTATTGGCCTTCAAGCATGAAGGTGAAGATGAGAAATTTTCCAGGTCCAAGAGCATAGTCGAACAAGTGTAGCACTGGTGGAGTTGTTGTGATCAGTCTCCAAGTGGGAGATTGTTGGTTGTGGAGCCTAATATTTATGATTCAAAGATGTTATTTGAGTCGTGTTTGGATCCTAGCACCTGAAGGGGTGTGGGGGCGCTTACTCACCCCCCACTATAGTTGTATAGGCGGTCTAGTGGGGAGAAATGCCCCCATAGCGAAAATTTTGGGAAAATTTCCTTGTAAAATGTTGTAATTTCATAGTAATGACTTGGTCAATAATGGGTGATTTACAGTCCCATGGTTTTGGGCAGACCGTGGTATTTTCCCATGGTATTCCCTTGATAAAAGGAAGTCATTGTAATACATATGTGTATTGTATTGCATTGTATAATTGTGAAACAATCCCTGTGATTGTGTGAGAGAGGTTATGAGAGAGTGAAGAGGAAGTGCATCGGGGTTGTTGCATGATGTAGCCCTTCATTTTGTTGAGCGTAATAATAATAAAGGACTCACAATTTGTGTGTGGACGTAGCCCGTATTGGGTGAACCATGTTATATATGTGTCTCTCTTGTAATGTGTTTTAATATTTTCATCGTGTTTATTGTTTATCTTTTATTGTTATTGCTCTACAATCTTGTTTCTCTAAGACACAACATTTGGTATCAAAGTCCTTTCTTGGGAAAAAAAGTAAGAGATTTTTTTTTAACCTAACTATTTTTTTCAAGAGGAACTCAAATATACAATTGGCTTCTTCAAATTCTGAAACAAAAAACTTTAGAAATGGGTCTAAATGCTGTTATCCTCATTTTTCCTTTGAAAACTCTGCAAAAATGTAAAAAATAAAAATCTTCCATTTTTTTCTTAAGAAAGGACTTTGATATAAGTTGACTAAGTTGACTGTATTACTTAGTAGATCATATGATATAACTTCCTCCCATGTTTCAAGGATGAAACAAGAAAAGGGAGATGGAATGTAGTGTACATAGGGAACATAATATGGGGTATGTCATGAGATATCCAAGGGTATAATGAATGTAATGTGAATAGGCCCACTTGGAAGTTGGTGGGTAATAAATATGTTGATTAGGTAATTAGAATATATGATATAATAATAAGAGTTAGTTGGCATAGGAATACCCATGAGAAGGTAGAGATACATATGGGTATCATTGTATTGAGTAAGTTGAAATTGGATGTGAGTATTTTATTGTAGCAAGCGTGTATTATGGATTGATTCCTTCCATAAGGAATAATTGATGGTGTTGTCTTGCCTTAAGGGTTTGATATTAATAAAATAAAGAAGTTATTTATCTTATTCTTGTATATTTTCTATATAGTATTCTTTTCAAATATAAGGTACATGAGAAAGGGACTCTCACATCATGATTAAAAACAATATTCACAAGCAACATGAACCCTTACTCAAAACTCCTCAAACACCATATGTTTAGAGGTGAGGGATTTTACTTGAAATTACTTTACATCGGATGTTTCCAAAGAAGGCTGATAGAAAGCAACTGAAAACAATACCATCGGGATTTGTAATTGTCCCAAAATATCATAAGTTTAGAGGTGAGGGATCCTCTTAAAAGGAAATTTACATTGATGATGAAAGAAAGCATGTAACAAGCAACTGTATGCAATGCCACCAAGCTTTGTAATTGTCTCAAAATCACGTAAGTATGAAGGTCAGGGATCCTCTTGAAAGTAATTTTATATTGATGTTCCCAAAGAAATACAATAGAAATAAATTATATTAAGTGCCACTATAATTTTTAATTGTCCCTAAGCATTCAAGTATCTCCCAAAAGAGCACCCTTCCATGGTGGAAAATTGAAGTAGAAGTGATTTTCAACATGAAATATTGTCTAAAACACTTATACGACCATAAATCTCTAAAAAACATGCTCCATTGCTTCCTCCTTACCGGAAATAACATATTCAACATTTTTCACACCAATCTCATGAATCCCGCACTTAACAACCAACTCTTGCTATAGGAAAAAATACCCCAAAACCTTGTTCTTGATAAGGAATATGATTTCCATATGGATAGGTACCTACACAAGCAATGCACTATAGGGCCCTACACTCCCTATTTTTCATTTAGTTAGGGATCAACGCTAAATTTATGCCTCTCGATATCATAAGGATAGTTACAAAAATTAGAAGGGTGTTGAATTCCTCCATCTCTCACCCCTCTAGAATGTTTGTGACCCATGCAACCACATTTTAAAAAGGAAATTTGTAGAGATCATGTGACAAAGGCCCTCTAAAACAAATTACTTTGAACTAGTGAGTTTTTGGGCTTGGTTAGGATATTGCCATTGCATATGCTTATCATCCCACAAATCCTTCCATAAAAGAGGCATTTCCTTTTAATCTTTCACCACTATTTTTCCAACAAACCTATATAAAAGTTCAGCCTAAGCATCAAGGGACTGGAACAAATGGATTGTCCATGATGCCAAATCCTAAGCATCTTAAGCTCCATATAAAAATACCAAGAAAGAAACTAGACCAAACTTGCCTAGATCATCACACCCTCTTAAGTGGGGTAGAACTTGAAATTATAAAAGCTTGAGCATTATTAATTATGTCACATAACTAAAAATGAACTTTCAATTCCCTACGGATGTTGATCCTATAGAATTTGGTGTCACCCCGATGACTTGCCACTTCACATAAATCTCTCGTACATGCATAGCCCCCTAAGCAAGCAATTAGGGGATATGCTCAATCACTTACGCAACTTGACCTTGTGCTTGACATGCATGTGAGGTGTGCTTTCTCCATAAGTGGAACTTGATTGTAATGGATTTTACACTCAACTAGTCACCTCCTACTTTGTTTTAAATCTCCTTGTAGAATTTACTATTAAATCCTCTAACCAATGTTAGGATTTATAATCCTCCCTTGTCCAAACTATCTATTAGATTATATTTTCCTAACTTAGGATTCATTTAGTTATTATTGGGTCCACTTGGCCTAATGGGGACACATGTACTAGTCACTAGAGTGTGGGGAACACCGATAGAGGCTAACTAGAACTGAATGCACCTTCATGCATCATTTTAGGCACCTCCTAAACCAATCCCTACATTTTAGGAACCACTGGGAGTGTCAGCACCAATCTCCTTAAATTGTTGGCAGTTTGATGGAAATAAAACTGAAAACCCCAAAACAGGAATATCACAAGAAACCTTGAGCCTGAATTGGAATATCAAGAAAAGATTGATAGGGAGTTGGCTGAATTAAAAGTGAAATTGGAAGTAATGGGAGAGTTTGCACATAAAATATGGAGGACCAAAGGTATGGTTGGGTTCTTCAAAGGAAAAGAATCAAGTGGATTGAGTTACAAAGGGGACTAAAGTATGATACAAGAGTTCAATTGGAAGAAGAACTCAAAGGAGCTGAGTTGCATCATAGATTCGATGCTGAGGAAGAGGTTTATTTATGTGAACCTGAACAAGGATATGTTCTTGCTGCGAGGAGTGATGAAGATGAAGACATGAGAGTAGATGATGGTTTCATGGATCCTTGGAAGGGTGAAAATCAGTTGGAAGAGCTGATGTTTGAGACCACAAAAGGGCCCTTGAAACCTTATGATTTTGAAACTAACAATTGATGTATGTATCCAGGTTTTACAAGTTCGAAATATGTTGGACAGTCACTTGGAACTATCACACAAGTAAAGGAGAAGATGGATGGTTGTGGCTATGAATATTTCTCATATATGGGTAATGAAAGACAGTTTCGTGATGTTTTCATGAAGATAGAAAGGCATATGAATACTCATGTTCATATGAGGAGCAAAGAGAAGGACTACAGTTAGGAGAAGAAGGACATTCCAAATGCAAGTCATAAGAGGCATGACCTATTGCTGAGATCAAAGAAAGATTTAGTAAATTGGAGAATTAGATTCATGAAGGCAATGAAGATGAATACTATGGATGGGTGATGAAAAGAAAGAGAGTGAAATGGTTTGCATTGCAGTAGAGGAAGAGACTACAGTCATCGGTCTTGAGGAAGGATAGAGAGCTCAATAAAGTTGAGCTAGAGAAAGGAATGATAAGGTAGAAATAAATATGTTCATGTGAACATGAATCAGAAAGTTTTCTTGGGAAAACTGATGAAGAGGATATAGAGTTCAAGGTGACCTTGATGAGGTGTCTTGACAATGGAAGTCAACTAAAGGAATTGATGGTGAAATCATCTAAAGAGATCTTGGAATCTCATGATTTTAAAACTAATGTTTTGTATGTGAATACAGGGTCTACTGAAGCAAGACAATTATCTTGTGTTGTCACAGAAGATGAGAAGAGAAAAATTCAGGCTTTTCAAGAGATGAAAGAAGATTTTTATAATCTTGCAAGAAAGGAAAAGAAACAGTTGTTGAATACTGTTGTGGAAGACTCTGTGAATATTGGACAGTTATGGAAATATGAAGCCAAAGAAGAGCAGCCACTGAGTGTTGTTGTGGGTGATCATCAATTACCAAAGGATATTAACATTGAAGACAATAAAGACAAAGAAGATTGGTTGACAATTAATGCATAGAAGGAAAATAATGAAGACAGTGCAGAATTATTGGGAGAAATTCAAAGTGAAATGGTAAGCTTGTATAATGAGTTAAGTCTTTTAGAAAAGAGTCAGGAGAACCAAAGAGTACAAGTTCATCCTGTAAAATCTAAGTTGAATGAAAATGAAGTTGTCTGGGATGACAAATGTGAGAAAGAAGTTGTCAAGGATGTTGATATACAGAGCAAACAAAGTGGAGTATTTGTGCTTGATGATTTGAATAATTTTGATGAGACTCTGTATGTAGATATATAAAAGTGTGCAATGAATTTAAAACAGGAAATTTTCTATGACGACCAGACTGGAGTAAAGAAGAATGAGGCCAGAATGTCTCACTATGAAGTTGTTGAACATAAGACTATTTTGAGGGGCAGTGAGGAAAACGAAGTTGTGAAGTGTTATTTAAAGCCTGAAATGGTAAATGAAATAGAGAAGGTGAGGGATCTCAAGCAACAAAGGATTGCTGAGATAGAAGATGAAGTTGGAAAGGAAGAAGAATTCAAAGTTTCTAAAGAGTATCAGTGGAAAATAAATTTCCATATCTCATACGGTTATGAGAAGAAGCATGGAAAGGAAGATTGGGTAGAAAACTATAATGATTTTACTCAAGAGCAGATGCAGTCACCAAAGAGTGATGTTTATCAATTGGAGAATGAGTTGGATAAGGAGATAGAAGAATTGTGGAGACTCATGCAGAAACATTCCAAGAGAATGTCCAGTAGAAAAAAGAAAGAGGTCAATTGTTTAATCTCATTGACTGAAAAGAATGTTACAGGTGAATGTAATGGCAGATTGAGAATAAAGTATGGAATCCTAGTAATTTAAGACCAGCAATGAAGTATGATGATAGCAAATGTAGTGGAGAGTTACAACATAAGGTTTGGGATACGGGTGGAAGAAAGACTGAATGCATATGACCTGAAGGTCATATCATTTTCTACCTTGGGAATCTGATGCAGGAGCATCTGCTCACTAAGGCCATATGAATTGTAAATCATACCTTAGGGTCTTGATCATTTCCCAAGAGGGGTTTTGTTGTAAAATATTTGCACTAAATGCTAAAGTCTGTAGGCTAGAACTAGAAGGTTCTAATTAATGATGAGTTAGATTAATTAGATCAGTTAATTGAGGAATGACTAGAGGAAGTTTGAGAATTGAGTTGTTGGAGTGTAGCAGTCAGTTTTATGACTCATTTATCTGGATAGGATATAAATCTATTTATAGAAACAGTTGCTTAGGTGTAGGATATTAGTTACTAGTTTTTAGGAAACTTGTTATGAGAGTTGGCAGTAATTTTCCATGCCTAAATATGTAAACCTCAAAAAACAAACAGGGGAGGGTTCGAGAGGCCAAGAATGTGTCAGACAAAATGGATGTAAATATGGTCAATAGAATGAGAAAATCCAATGGGTATCTGAGTAGAATGTATATACAGACTTAATGAATGAATTATAGTTTTCATATATTTTATGTATGAACCATCTATGTGCATTTTTATGGAACGATTCCAGTCTATGTAAAATCTAGAATTGATAGAAATCCCCGGTCCATGTAAATATGAATTTATTATGCAAAATCATGGTTGATTGAGCAAATTGCTACATATATAGAAATTTTTAAGTGTTGTTCTGTTATTTTATGATTTGGGTCAAATCATGCGATATCTTTACATTGATGGAGAGCCTGGACCGATCTGTGTGTTAATATTGAGTGTTATTTAAACATTGTGTTTCCTTTCTTGCTTCCAACGTTGGAGTAACCATTATTAACTGTGGAGGAAAATGTGGAACCACCTGGGAAACACCAGTGTGTCAATTAACTAGACAAAGATCGCCATAGTAGAGTAAATTTATCGTTTGGTTGCTGAAGTTGATCAGAAAAGGTTTGAAATTCCCTAGAAAGTAGAATCGAGACTCTTCTCACGCTCCTCTGAATCATCTGATGACCGGGTGAAAAAAAAAAAAACGTGGGAGTTGCGTGCCTGCAAAATAGAGGGAGTTTGGTAAAAGTGGAAATCGCCTCCAAGGAATCAAAATTGTGTTGAAATGTGATGTCAATCTGATAGCAATCGTGGAAGAAATTAATATTTGACTGTGTATCCGACCTAAACGGTTTTAAGACAAAAAAAATATGTGAGGAACATTTGAGGCAGACTATGCTTAAATTTGAGGAGGTTGTTTTGTTTTGTGTGAGAACTAAAGTCTTTTCAAACTCAACACCAACACAAGGGTGAGGGAAGAATCGTTCCAATTCAAGCTCAAGGTTTCTTGTGATATTCTTGTTTGGGGTTTTCAGTTTTATTGCCACCATAGTTGGTGGCTAGTCAAGCTTAGTTATGCTTCAGTTAGATTCAGTTAGATATCCTCCAGTTCAGCTAGAGCCAATTATGCATGGTTTCATGTGGGAAGACGCTAGTTCTCACCTACTTCTCACCTACCACTACAATTAGACTGGTTTAACTGATTGTAACTTATTGAGACACTGGATTAGATAGCTGGAGTTATCCTATGAACTCCGATAGTGATTTAGACACTTATAGTTAGCCATGCAATTAGTGTGAGTTGGTATATTCAAATTCATCTCTCATGATTCAAATTCTTCTTTATGTAACACTGTTGTATACTATTGGGATTAATGAAGTTTATACTGTAATTATACTGAGAAATTCTTGTCTGTTTCCTGTGAGATTTGTTTTATTAAGTGGGTATTATTCATTACTTTTCAATGCAAATAATTAAGAATATAATAACACTCTTTGCTTGAAGATTAATGACATATGAATTCTAATATGGTATTAGAGCTATCTCAGGTAAGCTTCAAGTCTGATTGCTCTCCATTGTACACTAGAAGCAGTTGGGTTTCCACATAAGTCCCACAATATTTGCATTGCTAACTCTGGATTCATCCAGAGAAGTCTCTGCAGGCGTGATGGACCCTGAGAAAGGGTACATGTCAATAGGGAAGTATTGATTCTGACAAGTGAGAATTGTTTTTTTTAAGTGTTACCTTGCAGGTGCTACATAGCTTGTTTGAATATATTGTCTGATCAGCAGGAGAATTATGGATTCTCAAACTTCCACACCCTCGATTCTAACACCCTTCAATTATGTTGATTGGAGGGCAGGTATGCAAGTTTCCTTACGCAACAAGGGATTCTTCAGGATGATGATGGGAAGGGAAGATGAGCCCCATCATCTAGCTGAGAAAAACAATTTTTTGAACCGCTTAGATGAAGCTTTTGGCTTTCTATGTACTCACATCTCCAGAGACCTTCTCTTTCACCTTAAAGGTTTGAGGACTCCCAAAGAAGCTTGGGAGAAGTTTGAAGTCTTGTTTGGAAAGAAAGATGAGGCTTGGGGACACATTTTGGAGAACGAGTTGATAGTCTTACATCCCAACAGTTTCGAGACCATACATCAATCATTTAAAAAATTCAAGTCTTGTGTACTTCAATGCAGACAGTGCGGAATAGAAATAAAGGAGGAGCAACATGTGCTCTCCATACTCAGCAAACTAGGTACTGAGTATTTTTTATTGGTCTTTATCTTCCATTCCCAATTGGAAGATTCCATCACTTGATAACTTTGTTGAGTCCTTAATACAGGAGCAAGAGAAGTTGGTCCAGATGGCAGTCCTCCAGAATTCCAAAAACCAAGCTCTCCTAGTGACAGACTCTACCAAAGCGCAAGATGAAGGGAGGCCTAAGGGGAAGGATCCTAAAATATCTTATTCAAAGCCTAAAGAGAATCATAAGACTTCCGAAGGAGCTTCGAGCTCTGAGAAGAATAAAAATTTTGAAAATAAGATGTGTCCCTATTGTATGATGGGTTTTCATCCAGAAGACTCTTGCATGAAGAAGCTAGTTGACCAGTTTATTGCCCTCCTTGAATAGAACAACATTTATCTTTCACATAGAGCAAAGAACTCTGATGTTGGACCACATACATAAGATGATGAGAGGTTCCATGCCTTGAAGTCTATCCTTACTCAGTCAACAACATACTTTATTGATTCTGGAGCATCCAACCATATGGTTTCCTCCAAAGAATCTTTCTCTACCCTCACACTATCAAAAGGGCCTAATATTCACATGGGAGATGACTCCCAAATTTCAGCAGCAAAAATAGGTTCAGTTAAAATCCAACATGGTGAGTTCAAAAATGTTCTCTATGTGCCCTCCCTTGCAGTTAATTTGTTGTTTGTTTATCAGATGAACCATATAGGATCTCCCAAGAGAGTTACATTCGACTTAGATTCAATTGAGATCGTAGAAAAATATATTGGAAGACTCACAGCGAAAGGTATTGCAAATCATTCTACTAAAGCTTATGAGTTCTCACATTTTTTGCATGTCTAACCTCCTGTAACTCTATTGACTCATGCTAACAACACTAGCAAGATATGGCATGAGAGATTTGGGCATCTCAATTTCAAATATCTTCAGAAACTCCACAATGATAAAATGGTTGAAGGTTTGCCTCTCATCCCAACTTCCAATGGAGTGTGTTCTGGTTGCTTGGTAGGTAATCATCCATAGAAGAAGTATGAAGTTGGGAAGGCACATAGGGCTTCCTCTATACTTGATTTGATACATAGTGATGTGGAAGGACCAATTTCCACAACATCCATTCATGGTTGCAGGTATTATGATTGTTCTAGGTTATGTTCGATATACTTTATGAAACAAAAATTAGAAGTCTTTGAAATTTTAAATTTTTTTAAATCTATGGTTGAGAATAGTTTCATGAAAAATAGCAAGTCCATAAGATTTGATAAAGGAGGAGAATACATTAAAATAGAGTTCCATCATTTCTTTGAATCTGAGTGGATTTGAATGGAACACTCAGTTCCATACACACCACAACATAATGGTGTGGCTAAGAGGAAAATAGATCACTGAAGGAGATGGCAACATGTCTTCTCCATGCCAAGAATCTTCCTCCTTCTATTTGGGAAGAAGCTGCAAACTGTGCTTCGTATTTGCAGAATAGGGTGCCTTATAAATTAGTGGTTGGGTCCACTCCATTCGAAGAACTGTATGGGAATAATCCCAATGTCTCTCACTTTATAGTTTTTGGTTCCAAAACATGGGCCAAAATACCCATTGATAAGAGAAAATCCTTCCAAGCCCAAAGTAGCGAATGCATTCTGCTGGGATATGTAGAAGATGCAAAAGCATACAAGTTGATGGAGGTTGCAACTAGGAAATGCTTCATTGAGCGAAATGTTCAGTTTGAAGAAGATCAATTGTTTGATGCACCACCATCCAAAGCACAAGAAGGTATAACCACTCTTCCACCAAATTTTTATGATAATGGTTTGTTACATGTTTCATATTCAGATGAAGAGGATCAAGAACAACATGATCTTGTTATTGAGGCTGAACCTCATGAGATTCTAGACCCAGATCTAACATCCATTACAAACCAAAGGCCTAATCTTGGGTGGGCTCAAAATCTCATTGATGCAGCTAGGGATGGTGTTGGGAATCCAGAAGATATAAGGATAACTAGGTCCCAGTATCAAAATGAGCATGTTTCTCTCTTTCTCTCTCACAAATTCTCTCCCTACAAAGTGGTGCAACAAAGTTCCAAGAAAGGGCTACATGATGATAACGAATGATTGACTACTTGGCCCACAGAAGAAGAAACTTGATCATTCTCCACCTATTCCATACAGAAGAAACACTCACATTCATCAATTCAGAAAGACATTGAGAGGTCCACATGCACAGCTTCAAGATGCTGCTGCATAGAAGAACCATACTGCTGCATAGAAGTTGCAATTACAGCAGAGTTTTTCACTTTTATTTTCTAAGGAGGAAACTTCTTTTCTTCTAAAAATGGCTTTTATTTTCCTGTACCTTCTTATTTTGAAGAGTGGGGGGGGGGCGGGTTTCCCATGAGGTTTTCCCCTATTTCCTCAGTTTATTAAGCAACATTTTTTATCTTTTAGATTGTATATGGGTGAATTTTGGCCTTGTTTCCAGGTCCCATAGTTGTCAAAGTTAGGATTCAGGGGGGGCGTTAGGATTTATAATCCTCCCTTGTCCAAACTGTCTATTAGATTATATTTTCCTAACTTAGGAGTCATTTAGTTATTATTGGGTCCACTAGTACCATTGGTTCCACTTGGACTAATGGGGACACATGTACCAGTCACTAGAGTGTGGGGAACACCGGTAGAGGCTAACTGGAACTCACTGCACCTTCATGCATTAGTTTAAGTGCCTCCTAGACTAATCCCTGCATTTTAGGAGCCACTGGGAGTTCCATCACCAATCTCCTTCAGTTATTGGCAGTTGGTGACTAGTCAATCTCCGTTATGCTTCAGTTAGATTTAGTTAGATATCCTCCAGTTCAGTTAGCACCAGTTATGCATGGATGCATGTGGGAAGGCGTCATTTCTCACCTACTACTGCAGTTAGACTTGTTTAACTGATTGTAATTGATTGAGAGACTGGGTTAGACATCTAGAGTTAGCATGTTGAACTCCAATAGTGATTTAGACACTTCTAGCTAGCCATGCAGTCATTCTGAGTTGGTAGCCTCAAATTCATCTCTCATGATTCAAATTCTCCTTTATGTAACACTATTGTATACTGTTGGGATTAATGAAGTTTATAATGTAATTATAATGATCAATTCTTGTATGTTTCCTATGAGATTTGTTTTGTTCAATGGGTATTATTCATTCCATTTCACTGCAAATAATTAAGAATCTAATAGCACTCATTGCTTGAAGATCAATGGCATATTAATTCTAACAACCAAGGCCCTAGGACCTATACTATTGTAGGTTTTATATCAAAATAAAACAAGTCTAGTTCATTTTAGTTACCATTATTTTTAAAAGATTGTTTATTACAAGGAAGTTGATATGAGATGAGATGATGTTTTGACTCAAATTAGAACATTCTAGTGATAAAGATATTTACAATTCAACAAAGCAAAATTTATTGAATCTTTCACTAAAACTATGTGCCCCAACTAATTTGCAAACAATACAAGAATGTAGAGATAAATGTCCTAGATGCCTATGTGATGCAACTATATTTTTATTTTCCAATTGATTATACATAACCAAAAAACTAGTTACTAAGAATGCAACTTTCACAAGAATGCAACAGTGCACCTAACAATGCAAGATCACAACTGATTTTTCTTTTCAATTCAATGGAAATACAAGGAAACAAGGAAATTGAATGTTATTTCAACCAAGCATGCAGTCAATAAATCTTCCCAGCCTTAGGGATACTAAGAAAAATCATATAAAACCCTTAAGTAATAAGTATCCCCCTTAGAAAGACCCTCGCGAGTTCTAAATGGAAAAACCATGTGTGCATGCTACTTTCTTACAGGAAAGTAGTGAAGCCCCACAATTGTTAGGATAACAACTTATTGGTACGCATGAGTGTTGGATTGACAACTCACATGGAGACTACAAAGAGAAGGAAAATGCTTAAAGGACTAGAAATTTTCCAGCTTTTGAGGGCTATTTGACAAAAATATTTGAAACAAACAAATTACTAACTACCAATATACTGAAACTACAACAGACTGAGTAAAAACCCTACAAGGAGAAACTCAAAGAGTCCTTCCCAATGGAGTCGTCAGTTCTTTGAGGAAAGTATTCCTAAATTGTTAGGGTCAGGCTACCAATAGATTAGATCTAAAATAACAAAATTGCTTTCCCATTAAGCTAGTTACATTAATATTTTAGCAATAGAAATGATCAAAATGTACCATTTGGCTAGATGGCTAGCCTTCTTATCAAAATCAATTTATTCAAGCTTTGATCCTCACTCCAATTCAAATCCACATGAGAGCTACACACAATTCAATAAGAAACGCCCTTGTCAAACCATTTCAACTCATAATTGTAATAATTAACAAGAATGCCAAATTCATACTACCTAAATAACTAACTTTTAGACTCAGATATTCTCCACCAAATACACTAGTTAATGCATGCAATATGCAACACAAGTGTTTTGGGGGGATGAGAAGAGATATATTCTATGTATTATAACAAGCAAACATAAATGATATATTGGAGTCTTTGTCGTAATATCTCCTTCACTAAGCTCCGGGTTCCTCCAACCTGAGCCACTAATAGACAATTGATTATTTATTTCTCCAACTTGAAGGGGAATGATAATTCAAGGGATTAGAATCCCGACTCGTGCTTGGAGAGACAAGAAAAAAATTTGATGTTTTTTAATCAAAATGGGGATGCAAAATCGCTAAGCACTTGTTGCACAAATCCTCCAATGTGACGATACAATGTTGATATGGTGCCCCTTCCCAACCTTAATGCCTTAACTTATACTTGGAGAAAATGGTTAAGGCTATTCATAGAGGTCTTAATCGTGTCTAGGTGTACTGTGTATAGAAAACCCACTCACGAGCAAATGCGCCATTTTTTTTATATTTTTTTCAATTTTGATAATGCCCCCATGTGTTGCTTTAAGGAAACACATGGGGCCCTGCCAGTTTCTAATGGAAACTCGTAAGGGACAAGATATATATATATATATATATATATATATATATATAAGGAACTTCAATGGTTTGGATCTCTCAAAGGGATAAAATCATGTCTTAGGAAGTAGTGGACCTAATAAGGTTATAACACTAAAACTTGCTAAGTAGGACCATCTCCATTGTACGCACCTATATATATATATAAAGAACTTCAATGGTTTGGATCTCTCAAAGGGATAAAAGCATTTCTTAGGTAGTAGTGGACCTAATAAGGTTATAACACTAAAACTTGCCAAGGATCATCATCTCCATTGTACGCACCACCCTTTTTCCTTCAAGATCCACCCACCATGCTCCATTGACTTTGCAACCTGCCCATATATGCATATGGGGTTGTCATTAAAATTTTTACATAAAAAATTATGAGACCCAACATTTGTGTCCCTCATATGGAATTTTTTTTGAGATTTTGAGCCTTAGCTTAACCTTAGTAAGCGAATGCTAGAGTCCTCATGGATACCCTCCAATCCATTCATTAAGTTGAATGTGCCCATACACTAATTTCAGTCCCAGGCCCCTCTTTTAGGGTAATGTGGAAAGAAAAAAATTCTTTTTTGGAGTAAGCACTTGATGTTTACACTCCCTATTTTGTGATTTCTTGAGTTATATTGTGTTTCAAGATCATGTTGATCATATTTCTTTTCTTAAATCATAATAAAAATTCATTACTCTTGTTAATTTCACATTACTCCTTACCTAGCAAATAGGAGAGTTTTTATACTTTAGACATCCCAATAAAGATTTATTCTAAAACATTCTCAATTCCTATTTCTCATGTTCAATTTTATAAAGTTATTGTTCATTCTAAAACATTCAATTCTCATTTTCCATGTTCACCTTTATAAGGTTATTGTTCATTTAAATGGTGAAGAGTCTTCATCATTGAAAGCTCCATGCACAGGATGAGCTATTTTATCCAATGATAACTAAAAATAACAAAGGCTTTTCTTTTAATATGTTAGCTAAGCAATCGTTCCCTCCCTTCTCCATTAATAAATTTAATGAGTTATTCTTACTTGGAAGAGTGATGAACAACAAAGACTCCAATGTTACAAGGGCTTATGAGATTCATTATTCAACACGGTTGCTGCCAGTTTTCACACTTCTGTTGGCTAAACACTCCCTAACGGATAAATTGTTTAGCAACGTCGACATCATTACAACAGTGCTCCAACGCAATTACTTTTGGATTGTGGTGATCAATATATAAGGACCTTGAAAGTCAGGTCAAATTAAATTATCATTCAAAGGCTACAAAGTTAGAGATAAATTCGGGTTTGCAATTGGACCCACATGTCAAATCGGGCCATATTCACTTTTGTTTTATTTGCTCCTTAAAACTTTGAATTGACGTCCTTTTTCATTTTATCATGCGAAGGTTTGCAGTCAAAGAAAAAGGAAGCGAGGCTGGGTGAGATTCACCAGCGTTGAGTGAGATAGTTCTAAAGTTTATACGAATATAATCAACTTGAAGCAATGCAATAATATTCAATTAAAAACTTATTCAATTTAAAAACTTTTTCATAGGAAAAGCAAACCCAACCCCAACCCCAACCCCAACCCCTTGTCGACTGGTGTATCGTGAGTAGGACTCGGGCGGGGCTGTGTAGAATCCTATTCAATGCCCTTGCCTCTATATTGTACAATATGAACAAGATAAATGACGAAAGTTAGAATAAACCAAAGTATTATGTGTTCAACAATTGAATCATTTAGAAATTCAAATTTAGGAGGGTAGTTAACACATACCTCATCGACATGGGTAGACGAAACTGCAGCGGGACCTCCAACAGATGCATCATCGCCAAAAAGGACCTCCATGAAACCGGGGTCCTGCATGGAGGTCTAACATAAAGCAAAGTATTAGTTAAAAAAAATGATTCATTTGAGGATACATTAAAATTAAGACAATCAAATGATGACAATAAAGATATACCTATCCCATCGGTCAAGGCATGCATCTATCATGCAGTCGAAGATATGCATCGTGGGCCATGATAGCATACTGCAGCACTATGTCGTGATCAAGAATGTGGAGAATATCATCGTCCACCCGCTATAACTTAGGCTCTGTAGGTGCAGTGGGTGCTATGCGTCTCTCTGCCTGCACAACCATCATGGTACCATGCATAGTCATGCGTGTCGCCTATGCTAGTGCACTCCACTCCTCAATATCTAGTTGAGATGAATCAACTACATCATTTGGCTTAAGCACGGTCCTGATAGGGCGACCTACCAAAGGCTCTAGCTCCAGCTGAGCTCCAGAGTCTCTCCTATCCCCAGGACGCGCATGACTGCGTCCTCGATCAACACCATAGAAGCTTGAGGGTGTAATGGTGTAATTTGGGTGCATCCCCGAGACAAACTCTGCATATATATTTTTTTCAAATTATAGTGGGACCTGGTCATGGTGGGGAAACATAAGGGACCTGGTCACGATCCAATAAAACTATCATATACATAAGGTGCTATAGCCTCTAGCTTTAACTCCTTGAGTCTAAGCGGTTGACCAGTGAGTCGGTCGAGAGGGATATCAAATAATGTTCCCTTCACATCATGGCCAGCTATTGCATCTCTCACTGCGGGCCATTTATCAGGACCCATCACTGCAGCCCTTCTTCTTTGACATGCAGTGGCCCAAAGAGAACTCAATGGTCCGATGGACATGCAAATCTTCAGTAGATTGTCTACTGCCTCTAACATCATCCACATCGAACGTGATGCGGGAGTGTGGTCTGAAATGGAGCGGGAGTTAGTCCACAAACAATCACGCTGACTGGTAATGTCTTGCAACATTATGCGTGTGATATCATCCTCCCATGGTGATTGCTCGAGAGGGTCGGGGCCGTGTTGTGCAGCCGCAACACCTGAAAATTAGATGAAAACATAAATGCCAGTCAAAATACATACAACAACTATAGGTGAATTTGAAATCAATATAAATTAAAGGTACTGATAACTGAAAGAAAAATATACATGCATTTAATGTACATGTCTCATGGGGAACCTCCCCATCAACGCCAACAATATCCTCCTCATCGCTCACATGCATAGAGCGGCTGCCGCTCAGCTCCCCAGCAGGAGCATGTGTCCGCATAGGATGCCTGGGTGAACCTGTGAAAATAGAGACATACAAATTGATGATTAAATATACACATGTGAAACAATTTAATTTTATGTAACTAACAACAAAGACTACATCATGCGCAATTGTATACTTACGAGTCCTCTGTCGACCTTCGGGGTGAGGGCTGGCCGCAAATCCGTCAGTCCTATGCCTTTGGCAAACCGAAGAACCCCACTATGGAGATGCATCTACATGAAATAAGGCATAAAAAATGCAGTCAGCATACAATATAAGATAAATGATAAATATGTCAATAGTAAAGATGTAAATTTGAGATGATTAATATATCATCACATGGTGCACATTAATAATGGAAGAAGGATCATGAGTGTGAGCACAATCAATAAGGAAAGGACACATGCAAAGGTTTTTTTTTCAAAGATAGTTGAGCTTGATCATTCATGTCATGTCTGTGAATGCAAAAGTAGAGACTGTTACTTGGGACTCATGGTTTTCGCTTAGTTCAAGGCTCTAACTTTTCATCCCAATCCAGTAACAGTCTCTAAATTTTCATTTCATTTTTTTTAACTTTACATATACACATAATTTATGTTGATGTCATTTCTTTCCACTAGGTACAAGTCAACCATTTCATCAAGGATATTCTGAAAAGATACAACAATATGTTCAACATGTCTACCTATCTCGATGACAGGATGAACAATTTAGAATTAGTAGATATGCATTTCTCCTTGGAACTATACTTTCAGTGGTTGATTCCTGAGAAAAACACCTTCCAACCCCAAAATGAATTCAAATGCAAAATGAGAAATGAAATGATTTCTCCTTAATGGTCGATATCACATATTGGCATGATCTACATAGTAGTGAAGAGAAATGAGAAATATTGAAGGAATATTAGTTCTACATAAGTGATGATAGGTTCCATAAATTCCATTATGCACTTCATTGCTTCCACATGTTCTATGATCAATCGATGGAGAGAAATATACAAATAGAGTATCATTGGATTTGGTTTGATGGATGTGTTGATCAATTAAAAATTTCCCACATATTTCAATGGGCGTGTTCAATGCACAAGAAGTACAAAGTCTCACATATGTGGAACTATTTGAGATTGTTCATGGTAAAGGAGAGCACGATGGAGCTAGATTTTGTGTCAAAACAACCCTACATGTAGTCTAACTAATTGAAGTTATTTTCAAATTACCCTACATAAGATATAATTATAATTTTATTAGCAAAGTAAAATAACAAAGTATAAATAATTTGATACTATTTTAAGGGACCATTGGCATTTAAAGAGATAGAAAAGAGTTATGGGAGATTGTGTGTACCACTGGTATTTTAAGGGAAGTTTTTTTTTTGGGCGAGGGGGTAACTTGAATTTGACAATGGTTGTTAATGAGGTTTGGAGGTCCTCCTCTCATCTGGATCCATTCTATTCTTATTTCATAAATTTATTATTGGAGTCAAACTTGGTGGATGTCCTTTCCTATCCAATGGCCCCAACTTCGAGGAATGGTATGGATGGGCCCTTCGGGGCATCTAAAAGACTTAATCGGTTTCCCGTTTTAGATACTTTGTCTAAAATTGCCTACATATTTCGTTCTTGGACATTGATCTCTAGCATCTCTAACCACTTTTGAGTCTAGGGTAAATGGTGTTGTTTATGGAGCTCTCAATGCCACTTTTATTTCCCTCGAGCCTAAGAGTTCAAAATTAAGCTTTCTTTCGATGATTTCAAAACTATAACACTCTATTAAGGAAAAAATTGTAAAAATTTTCATTTTTTAATGATTTATTTTAATGTAAGTGTCACGTGTCACCTTCACACAATTTTAAAAAATAAAAATATAACTTTTAAATGAACAAAAAAAAACAGCAAAAGACCTTAAATAACCCCATGTTCATCCATCCCCATGTTAAATTCAACCATTTCATTGCATGCTTCTCACTTTTGATCACCTTCAATGGACAATAAAATAATAATATGTGTTTGTGAATCACTATGGACAAATATATATATCCCATTGTCCATTGGGTGAAATGAACCTCAGCATTCGTGTGCATGAAAATGTGTCTACCAGCAAGGTGATTTCACTGTGAATTAGTTTATCTAGTGAACCATATTCAACTTAATAATTAGTATGATTCTATCAAATTTGATAGTTATGGAATGATCTTCATAATTATGTACAAATTTATAATTAAATAAGTGAAATATATATTTTTTTTAAAATCTTCAATTTATTATCTATATATTTTGATAAATTATTGTTTAATTCCCAATTGATATGCTTCATTAAGTTTTCTTTCAAATATATTAGCGATTCCTTCCATCTTGACAATACTCTCATTTGAGTTTTCTTAAAACAAAAACATATAGTTCTACTTCTCTATAAGTTCAAATCAAAACTTTTATATTTTATTAATAGTTTCATTTTTTTGAAAAATATTTAAAATATTAATTAATTTTCTAAACTTTAAAATTTAAATTGATATATTTCATTAACTCTTTTATAAACATTTAAAAAAATATATAATTTTAAACTAATTTTTAAATTTATTATTCTCTAAATTAATTTATATACATTTTAAAAATATAATTATATTTTAAATTAATTTGTAAAATTATAATTATATCATTAATTTTATTTTTACAAATGAAAACTTATACTCCAATTAATATAATAGGTTAATTATTTTATTTCAACCTTTTAAATAAATATATTTTCAATTTTTTTATAATGTAAGGTCACAACTTATGTATTTAATTAATTATTTCTTGGAGTTTTTTAAAATTAAATTACAATTTCAGTTTTTCATAATTTAATGTATAAATATATATATTTTATTATTAATGTGTTTTACTATTATTTTAAAATATTCTAAATTTATAATTTATAATTTTCAAAACGTTAGAATATAAATCTATATATATATATATATATATATATATATATATATATATTTTAAATATCAAAAATATAATTTTATCTTAAATTATGGATTTCTATTAATTTTATAATTTGATATTCTTTAAAAAAATTTAAATCATAAATTTCTATTAATTTTTTTATTTTTTAATTCAAAATATATAACTACACTTTTTATAAATTAAAATCCAAATTTATACACTTATTTATTATTATTTTTTTCCTTCAAAAAATTTAAAAAAAAAAGAATATGATCCACATTTTCATAATACTTTTGTTTTGCTTAAAAGACAAAAATACATAGGTACACTTTTCAATAAACTAAAATCAAAATTTATCAACTAATAAGTCAAAACATACATATAATATTTTATTATGAAAAAAATATTTGTAAGAAATATTAATATGAATTAATATAATATTTTAATTATAATTATAATTTAGTTTAATTAAATAGTTTATATCTTTATATATATAGATATAGTTTTAATTAAAATATATATTATTATAGTTTTAATTAAATTTGAATATACATCAAAATATATATCAAATTTGGTGTCTTATGGATTTGTTTCAATCCTTCATGTAAAAAAAACTTGGGCAGCATTTCTGCTTGCCGGGCACACATTTAAAAATTAAACTAGCAGCATAAACGCTACCGGTTGACAAAATATATATAAAACAAAAAAAAATTAAATTTTAAATAAATAACAAATTTCAATTACAATTTTATAAAAATTCGGGAGCATTTCTGCTTGCCGGCACACATTTTAAACATATTAAACAAAAAAAACTAATCTAAAAACATCTATAACAATTTGAATTTTTTTAATGTTAACCTAAAATTTTAAAACTTAAAAAAAAAAAGTAAAATTCCATTTAAATTGCAAAAAACAAGGTTTGGGTGTTACCTCTTTGCTCCGAAATCGTGGTGAAAGGCACGGCGTGGTTGTGGCTTGCGTTGTAGATCGGTCGAGGTCTGTGGGTTGTGCTACAGCTCGATTGAGGTGTGGAGACACGGCCTTTTTTATAATAAAAAAATTACAGCGACCTCGATCAAGGTCGGTAGCTCGATTGAGGTTTTATTCAACCCTCGATGGAGCTTTTGATAAACCCTCGATCGAGGTTTCAGCACCTCGACCGAGGGTTTAACAAACACTCGATCGAGATTTTATTAAACACTCGATCGATCTTTTTCTAAACCCTCGATCGAGGTTTCAGCACCTCGATCAAGGGTTTAGAAAAAGCTCGATCGAGTGTTTAATAAAATCTCGATTGAGTGTTTGTTAAACCCTCGATCGAGGTACGTTTTTTTCTTTATTCCGAAATTTCCTTGCAAAAAATTGTAACCCACGTCCATGGACGGTGGACGGACCTTTGTGTGCTTGAAAGACTGTGCTAACATAAAGTCCATCCATGGAAAGACTAGTTATATCTTGGATAAGTTCAAGCATTGATGGATATGGTCATTCGAGCTAGAGTTTCTCCTAGTGAACTCTACTAAAAAGGAACTTTATGCTTTTTGGGGGGTTGAGGTCAAGTTCATCGTCATGTGGTATCGAGATATATCTAAAGCAATAAAAAAAGATGTTAAAGGAAACTATTCAATTAATATTTTCCAAACAACATCTAGTCAACACCATAATCATTGTTAGTGTACATTCTTCAAGAGTATTATCATTATTAATTTAAACAATGAACACAACCAGAGTCTTAAAATCATAATCCATACTCTTGTATTATTTAACTATTTTTTGAATTTGAGTTCAACTTCAACTTTTATTCAATTATGTCCATTGAAATTGTTTTGACAAGCACAAAAGAAGCACAACCCGTAACTTTTTATTAAATTCAATTAACAATTTCTTTCTATCTATTTATTCTTTTCTTTTTAGATATGTTAATAATACAAAATTCTTTTTTAATCCTTCAAAATATGCTTGAATCAAGTTGCGAAATCAATAGACTTCCATACTTATTTAAAAGAAGTGAAAACATAATATTTTAAGAACTGTTCACCAATCATGATATGCCAACTCTTCTTATAAAACATCATTCCTAGAGCAGAACAAATGCCAAGTATTTCGACAACAACCGCCCTCGTGACTAATGAACAAATATTAAGCAAAATCCTAAACAATAGAAACCACACTTGTCTATAAACAAAATTCATTCATTGAAGACTATTTCAATCAGAGCAGAAATGCACAAACATTATGGAATTCATATTCCATTTTCCCATATGAATATTTTCAATCATGTAGCTTCCTTTTCATAATTAAAGAGCAAGTAACTCAATCGAATTATACACAACAACCCTCATAATTGGGCAACCAAAATGAGGACCTTTAATCTTGAGCAAACATCCAACATCAAAATTTAAACAAAAGCTGGCAGAGGGCATTTAAATGTTAATTCCAACATTGCAACCTTTACTGCAGGAATTTTCAACTAGCTACGAGCATTTTAAGACTGACTGCGACCTTCCTTTGAGCATTTTCGTGTTAACCCGTAGACAACTGTGGTATTTTTAAAGCTAACTATAGACATTTTAAGTCGGGATTGGAAACATTTCAAACATTTGTTTCAAAGAAAAAGGAAATGGAGAAATACAAACAAGATGCCATCAAAACCACAAATCCAACAATAAAGTTAACAATAAAAAAGAACCACAAATCTTCAAACAAACAATAAAAATAACCACATGTCGATGAGAAATCAAGAATTTTACCATTAAAACCCACGTACTCCAATATTAAATGAAACTACTTGAATTTTGATGAACCTTTGCCATGTAAAACATGTTTTCCAAAACCCTATGCCATGTCAACCACCTTTCCAATCTTCATAGGCTGAAAAAGAATGCCATGTCAACCACCTTTCCAATTACAAACATAGCATTTTGGTTCTTTGTTTTAGGCTATCAGTATAATAAATAGAAAAAAACAGGTTGTATCTGTTGGATTAAGTGGCATATTATTGCATTCCACTTATGCATAAGAAAAATCAATATATGAAAGAAATAAGGTATACAAGATACCACACGACTTTTGCCAATGCTAACTCAAATCTTCGTGTGACCAATCCTTCCAAAACCAACATAACAAGTTATACCATATGGCTTGTATAATATCATATTGAATAAAAAAATGTTCCATTTGTAGTATAAATCCACCATCCCTAGGTCTTGATGCCCAAAACTTGTGCATATTATTTTTTTTCATTGAAAAATGACAACTTTATATTATATAAAGTTGTGTCTAAAAATACAGCATAAAACTTTACAAAAAGTCTAGATTTAGCATCAATGTCTAAAATGATAGTTCATCATCATATAATGCTAGCAAGTCTATTCAATAGACATTCTACCTCTAAAACAGTCCAATCTTTAGCCTTCAATTCTTCTTTAACAAAAAGTAAGACTGTGACCACATAGTTTACTAAAGACATACAAAAACTGGTTCCATCAGGTAGTTTCTGCATCCAGAGAATGTCAAAAGGAGAGTCATTGTAAAGTCAAGAGCCCATAATCTATGAGCACGCCATCAGAAAACTCCTCCCAAGTGATCGATCCTACCCCTATGCCAATTGCCTGCTTAGATAGATCATCAGCCTGTGTATTGAACTCTCGATAGATATGTTGAAGAGTAAGATGGGGAAAGAGACCCATCAACCTTCTGACCCGCCCAAGCCAATCAAAGGGAGTGACAGAATGAATAACATGTATGTCCAAAGCCCAATCCACAATATATTTGGAATCCCCCAATACTAGAGACAAAGTGAGCTCCCAGCACCTAGCAAAGTAAAGTAAACCCTATAGAGGTAAAATTTCAGCTCTAGTATTCGTGCCCTTTCCCGCATCCATACGCAAGAGAAAAATGCGATTATCCTCCATCTTAAGAACCATTCCAGCCCCACAAGAACCATCCTTCTCTGCCCCATCAAAGAAGCCAATCTTGGAACCATACATAATAGAAGGATAACAAATAGTTCGACCTCTTAATCGAGGCTCATAATCTGTTGAGCAATCAATGAAAGAATGAATCTTATGCACAATAAAACTAGCATCGACGGGAGCCTGTTGAAAGATATGACAGTTTCGAGCTCTCAGCTTTCCCAAATAAAGATCATCGGGAGCGCAAGGGAGATCTGAGAATGTTTTGCAACCAGCTGCAAAAATTCAGCAATAGAACCATCTTCCTAGGTCCACAAATAATTTAGACCACTACAAATAAACAAACACAAATTCTGGAAGAACAAATAGTCAATAAACAAATGTTCAACCGTCTCCAACGCATTGTGGCAAAAAATACATCTACTAGGCCTGAAGAAACCACGCAATTGTAAAGAATCCCATGTTAGTATTTTTTGTCTAGGGGTGAACTAGATAAAGCACTTAATTTTGATGGTGATTTTGACTTTCCAAAAGACCAAATACCACCAAGCATGCATGAACTCCCATCGTTGCTTAATAAGTGAAAGATAGGCCAATTTTGTTGTGACTACACCCATCTGATTATTACCATACCACACCATCTCATCAGAATTCTCATTAAGTGCAATACCCGCATCTCGCAGACTAGAAGTATAATCCTCCCATTCCCTGGCCACATCACTGCTTAAGCCTAAAACTTCCGTAGATAGCCAACATGGTTCAGAATCCACCCCAACTTCATAAATATGCTTTAGTACGACCATATTTATGTGATGTAAATGAGACATAAGAGCACGAGAGAGGACCCACTGTTTGATACCCACAATGGGGTCCAAACAAATAAATATGTTGTTTCCTCTCCCCACCTGTCAGCAAAGATCATGGAGAATTATAGAAATGGTTGACAACAGACTTTTCCAGATGGCTGAAGATACAGTACAATTAAAATTTGCAGCTTGAATCCAAGAAGAAAGTGGAAGCCTTCTCATATACTTTGAATTCAAAATTCTACCCCAAAGCTCGGGAACCATAAGTCCCTTCCACAAACTCTTAGCACATAACGAAAGATTAAAAAACCCAAGGTGTCTGATCCCCCATCCACCCTAAGTTTTGGGCATGGATAGTGAATCCCATCCAACCAAGTGAAATTTTTCTATGTCTTGTGTTCCAACCCACAAGAAACAGAATATCAATCTGTGGATAGACAACAAAATTCCAGCGGGAACACAAAAGAGAGAAAACCAGTAAATCGGTAAAGACTATAGCACAAAATTCACCAGAGTTTTCCTGCCACCCAAAGAGAGCCACCTCAATGTCCAATGATTCATACATCGATAAAATTTCTTTAAGATCCAAGACCAGTCTGCAATCTTATCATTATTTGGCTTAAGAAAGCAACCCAGGTATGTCAGCTCAGTATCAAGATGACTCACTGGAAAGGGAAAGAGCATATTAATTTCATCCATCACCTTTTGATCAACCCCAAAGTGTTTGAAGTGTGACTTATGGGTACTAAAGGACATCCCCGAATCCCTACAAAAAATATCAGTCAAACCCTTTATATGATACCATTCAGAAAGTTTTCCCATACCAAAAATCAATACATCATCGACAAGAAGGGTATGTGTCAAGAAAATGGAACCCGAAAACTTAATGCCTTTAATCAAGTTATCTTCCTTCACCTAAAGAAGTAACCTGTTAAGTCCTTCAATAACCAAGATAAAGAGATAGGGTGAGAGTGGACAGCGTTGTATAATACCATGGGATCCCTTAAAGTAATCCGATGGAGAGCCATTGATTAACACAACAAAAGTAGCAGTATCCACACATGACATAATCCATTGTGTAATACCAAGAGGGAGGCCCACCTGTAGTAGAATCAATCGAATCAAGGACTTATCAACCTTGTCGTATGATTTCTCTAAGTCCAATTTAAGGCTCAATGCAGGAAGGTGCTTATGCTTGACCGAGTGTAGCACTTCTTGAACAATCCCAACACCGTCCAAAATTTGACAATTTGGGAGAAACCCAAACAGTTCTGTAGATTTGTCCCTACCAAGAGTGGGTCTCAATCTCTTCGCAATTATCTTAGTGATAATCTTATATAAAAGATTACATAAGGAAATTGACATGTAGTCACCAAAATAAACAGGCATGTCTAGCTTCGGGACCAGAGTGAGATAAGTAGTATTAAGGTTATCTGGAATACACCCCGATCTAATAGTATTCTCAATGGATAGCACCAAATCCTTCCTCAGCAGATCAAATAAATGAATATAGAACTCCGTCGTCCACCCATCGGTGCCGGGGCTATTATATTTTGCAAACCCCTTCTAATTCCTCTCAACCTCCTCCAACCCAATAAGACCACCAATACCAACACACTCTTCAGCATTAAAGAAAGATGGAAAGTGCTTTAAAATCTCCAACTAGTCACTAATATTATTGGGCTTTGGATCTTTATATAAAGAATAAAAGTAGGAAATATCCCCAGACTTGATAGAATTATGTTCATAAACCAAATAGTCCTAACCATCCCTAGCTTCCCAAATCGAATTTGTAATCCTTCTTCAGTTTGCATATTGGTTGAAGTACCTAGTGTTATCATCCCCTACCTTCAACCATATAGCATGGCTCTTCTATATGAGATTCTCTTCCTTGTGAGAGAGAATATTATGCTTTTGCAAGTGAAGCTACTTGAGGGAAAAGGAACGATCCTCACTGAAAAGACCAATCCCCAAAACTTCCTCAAATGACCGAATAGTAGCTTCAATCTCACACAAGGATTAATCATCTTTCTGTTTAGTCTCTCTTTCTCATTCCATGACCAAAGGGCAAAGTTTATTCAATTTGTACAACAAAGGTTGCATAGGGTATAAATGAATAGGAGCAACCATAGAAAGGTTACCCCACTATGAAATGACCAGAGAATTGAAGTCATCCTCCAATAACTAAGTCAAGTTGAATTTAAAAGGGCAATGGACCTTACCTTTGTCAAATTCCAACTGTAAGATGATGGATTTATGATCGGACGAACCCATATATTGATTACAGTACCGATATTTCCCCATCAAGACACATAGATAATCAGCCATAAAATATTTGTCCAGTCATTTAGCAATACCAGCCGGACCACATCTACCATTAGACCACATAGGAGATATAACCATCGGGACAATATCCAGAATATGAGCTTCATCAAAGAGAGAAGATAAGTAATCCAATAACGGATCCATATTACGTCCAGACCCCCAAACCTCATCAGCAAACCATGTAAAATTTATATCCCCCGCACGGATGAGATGAGGTAGAGATAGAATACCAGAGGACTTAACACGATCCCATAAACTTAATTTTTTATAATAAGGACCATAGATATTTAGAACATGAACAGTAATGTTAAGTCCTTTCAGTTTCCCAGTAAGTAAAATACATGCATAAGTTTCGAATGCCTTGAGATCATCCAATAGAGGGTTCCCGGACACCAATGTCCCACCCGAATAACCACAAGCATCTAGAACACTTACAAACGACCAGGACATAATTTAAGGAAGAAATCACAAGCAGTAGCCCCAGAGGACATAGTCTCTTGTAGTAGCACTACAATCGAACAAACATTATCAAGTAACTGTTTAAGTGTGTCACGTTTAGGGCCCCTTCCAATCCCATGAACATTAAAGGATAAATAATTCATTGGTTCACCAAGGAAGGGACGCAGAGTCTCTAAGAGCTCGGGAAGATGGTAAATAACTAGCATCTAAACAGTCAACCAACCCTCTAGCAGATAAGGGAGCAACCTTCGAATTGACAAAGGCATGCTCCCTAATGGAGTCTTTTAACCCCCTCATATTACCTTTGGTGGACTTCTTGGATTTCAGAATGGACACATTCATCGATCTAATGGAAGGGATTGGAAGGATATCAGGACTAGAGGTCTCAACCAAATCAAAAGTAGGATTAGGAGTAAAGAGTGACAGAGAGGGAAATACCACAAAGACTCGGTCCACTAACAGAGAGTCAGTAGACCCATAGAGAGGAAAAAAAGGAAGAGCCAGCACTAAGGAATCATCTGCAATCGATGAAGGAGAAAGAGAGATATTAAGACCGTCCAAAGGTGCATTTTGGAACGGAGGAAAATATTCAGGGCCAAATATAGAAGCCCCAACCACACCCAGAGAGGAAGAAAAAGAGTTCACCATAGTAAGAGGAGAGCCATCTGACCTGGAAACATAGTCCTCCCCACCAGCCGACAAAGGAGTGGAAGCCCTAGGTAACCCCTCCCCAACAGAAGGAGGAAAGATATATGTCGAACCTTCCCCATCCAAAATAGATAACGAGCCCAAAATATCAATAGAATTAGAGGAAATTTCAACTCAAAATGGGCCTCCTAAGAAAAATAATAAAATAATAGTTAAAATAATAAAATAATATTTATTAATTTTGGAGGAAAAAAAGAAAAAAAATACTTTTTTATTCGTATTTTCAACATATCTCCTTCTGATTTTACTCAAATTTCGATTGGGAGAGCTCGTTGGATGTGAAATTAAATTCTGCATCCAACGAGTACCCACTCAGCATGCTTTTGACGAACCCCGCTACCCCCAAAACATCATCATCATGTTTTTTCAGGTATTTCTTGTTTTGGGGGTAGCGGGGTCTGTCAAAAGTATGATGAGTGGGTACTCGTTGGATGCATAATTTAATTTCGCATCCAATGAGCTCTCCTGATCGAAATGTGAGTAAAAACACAAGAAGATATGTTGAAAATACGAACAAAAAAAGTAGTTTTTTTATGATACCTATCCCCAAATTTATATTAAAAAATTGTTTAAGACCTATACGATATTTAAAATTTAAAAGCAATTTCATTGGCAAACACATGATGACATGGAATTTGAATTATGGTTAAAAGTCCCATTTTGAGGTTAAATTTCCTCTAATGCATTGACAAATTTTAAAAGTAATGGCATAGTCGAGGTGAACTTACCAACAAAGGAGACTGTCAAGTCCTTGTCAAGAGGGAGCGAAAAAGAGATGTCTTTATCCAAATGAACTGGAAAACCCTCAACATTTGATGCTTCCAGAAAGGTATTCCCAGTCAGATACCCCTTCGAAGGAAAAAGATATTTGGAGTGACCCGTCGAACGACAGAGGTGGCACCTAAAGCAATCCTCCAGTAATCCAACCTTTGGACAAAATACTAGCACCATCCCAGATTACCTCCAAATCGATCAAAAGACACTCCGAGAGATCCAAATCCACAATCATTCGAGGAGTATATCATTTGAAACCGAGGAGATGTTCATCTTCAATCAGTATAAACTTACCAATAGAATTGGCAACGCCCATAAATCCTTGCAAATTCCAGCATTGTATCGGAAAGTCCGGAAGCAATACCCAGAGATGTCGCCTTAACAAACGCTCCAAACATGGGTCAAAACCTATGTGCTAATGGATAAGAACCAAAGAACCTTGACCAATCACCCAGTACTATCCCTCAATGATCTGTCTATCCTCCTCATACAAGAACTGATACAACACCCATCTATTAACCAGGGTAAGAACCTTCGAGACAAACTTTGAATGGGGCTTCCATAATTCGCGAACCCGTGAAAGGATGGTCAACCGAGATAGCTTAATATACTCAAAACGAATGATAAGATCCTACTATGGAATATCCGACACCATATCCACTGTCACATCTCTCCCCATAACACAAACATGACGTCCCGACTTAACCCTTTCAAAAACCAATTTATGCGGCCGAGAACACATCCCAGACGTAGAGGGTTTGACATAAGAAGTAATACCTCCTTCCAAATACACGGACGGTCTCATGCGTGCTGACACCAAGGATTCCCTATCACATGTTTTTTTAGAAAGAGAGGAAGTATTGGCACCAAGAATACCAGAATTAATAGATGAAAACCGCCTGGAGAAGTGCACCCGCGCCCGAGGATTAGAACGGACACCCGGAGAGTGCAAGGTGAGTGGCGCCATATGCGGGATACCACCTGGGTTTCCTAAAAATACCTTTCTTACAGGAAACACCGACACCGTGAAACCCCCGACACAAACCTCAAATCCCAGAACTGCACAATAGAGACCAAAGAGAAAAAACCTGACGCTAGAAAAAAAGCCAAAACAAACAAAGACCCAAAAACCACCATAGGTAAAGAAGGAAGAAAAAACTGTAGACAATAAACCGGTCATTAGAGGAAATTTCAACTCAAAATGGGCCTCCTAAAAAGAATTAATAAAATAATAGTTAAAATAATAAAATAATATTTATTAATTTTGGAGGAAGAAAAGAAAACAACTACTTTTTTGTTTGTATTTTTGACATATGTCCCCGTGTTTTTACTCAAATTTCGATTGGGAGAGATCGTTGGATGCAGAATTTAATTCCGCATCCAACGAGCTCTCCCGATCGAAATTTGAGAAAAAACACGGGGAGATATGTTGAAAATACAAACAAAAAAAGTAGTTTTTTTTATGATACCTATCCCCAAATTTATATTAAAAAATCGTTTAAGACCTATATGGTATTTCAAATTTAAAGCAATTTTATTGGCTAACACATGATGACATGGAATTTGAATCAAAGTTAAAAGGCCCATTTTGAGTTGAAATTTCCTCTAATGTCCCATTTTTTGGACTGGTTGGTACTAGGTCTGTTGTGAGAACAGACTGAACTCCAGTATAATAAGACAAAGAAAACCACAGAGCACCAATAAACTACCCACCACCAGACAAGGGACTGTAAAACACCCGCAAATGACGGACAACTAATCAGAAAAATTAAAATACCTTCCTCGAAACAAGGAAATCATACCAACAAAATCACAGTCAACACTAACGCCAAGAAAATGAGTGCTTCCTGCAGTTAACAAGCAATGAAACCTTGAAGCAGAACTAGGGTTTCCTACCGCCATCCTGCAACTCCTTCCAAGTCTCTAATTTTTCACTTGATTTTCCCCATATTATTAAATCTTTGGTTATGTCCCAAACTATGTGTTAAAATAGAAATGAATCTTCAACTTTCATATATACTGTATAAAATATTCAATTTAAACCATTATAACTTTACCAAACAATCTTCTTTTTGTCTTTTAAACTTCAATCAAAGCAATGAAGTGATTTGCAATTCAAACAAACATAAGTATGAACCTCCCAACTTACCAGTAACAAAACCATACATACTTACATATGAGAAAACCATGCCAATCTAACTTCAAGTTTAAAAATAACTCTTTATCAATATATCATTTCCACATCATTTTACTTATGGGGTCCCACCTAATATATATATATATATATATATATGCCTTACAACACTTTGTAGGCCTATGTTAAGTGGCTATTTTTTATGAGTCAACACTAGTGAGCTAAATCACAGAGTTATAGGAATCTCAAGAAGACTTGGCCAACTCGGTTCCCACACTACCTTCCCAACATAAAACTCTCTTAGGTTCAAGCATCCCCTTCATCAATCCATGGTCCCTCAAGCAATCCATTTTGTTAGGTTCTTACCAGCATGTGCATAGAAAATAACCCAGCCTTGGTCATCTTCCACATGGAGGTTCCATCCTTCATTAGGTTTATCAAGAAAATACAAACCCCACTCATCCGCTCTTGGACTCGTACACAAGGCTTAATCAACCAATGGAATCAGGATTTATAAGTTGATTCTGGTTAACAATTAGGAATATACAAAACACACTTCCTTTCCGCACTCATCCTTCCAAGCTCATGAATCACATTCACTTATATGCAATTCCCTTGGGAAATCCATCTTGCTAAGGATTTCATGTGCAATAAGAGTGTCAACATACTAGGTCTCTCTATTAGAGAATCCACCTCCTACAAGAAGAACCAAACTTTCCCCTTTCCCCAAAGAATCAAACTCCCCCAGGAATGCAGACTCTAGAGAATAAATTTTTCCAAGAAATTCAGACTAACCAATTAATGATTAGATGGGGCTTTTATGCATAACTACTAGGTTTTACATCAATTGATTCCCATCTTAGAACTGTAGGGAAACTTAGACATGGAACAACACCCATGCATTCCCCTTTTCGAGACAATAAATTATTTAATCACTTCCTCCCTTGAAGAATTGAATGGGTGAGCATGTTGCTCCCTAGTCTGATGAGAATCATGTCCACTTACATAGTCATTGTTGGTTATATATATATATATATATATATATATATATATATATATATTTATGTATGTATGTATAACACAATACCAACTATACCATATCTAGTTGTCAATACATTATCAGGAAATCAAATGTGTGACCTTGTCCTTGAGCTTCTCACCATGATATCATTCTTACATTCTCGTTCAATACGTTACAAGTGTGAAAATGGGACTTTACAAAAGGAAACCCAAGATAGGAAGAAAAACTATGCAGATAAGAATCACGTGCATAGGGATTTCAATGTTGGGGATCATGTTTACCTCTAAGTAAGGCCAAGGAAGAGATCCTTGAAGCTTTGATGTTGTGCCAATATATAACCAATATATTGTTTACCATTTGAAGTGATTGAGAGGATAGGACTAGTTGCATATATAATTGCATTGCCTACTAACATTAGAGCTCATAATGTTTTTAATGCTTCTTTGTTTAAGAAATATGTACATGAACCTAACCCCGTGATTGATTCGGATGTGATCCAAGTAGAAAAAAAGGGATATTTTCAAATAGAGCCACTATGCATCCTTGACCAAAAGGTAACGATACTCGGTAACTAATCCATCAGACAAGTAAAGGCGCAACGAGATCACTTTGGTCCTAATGAACATACATGGGAGATAGAGGATGCCATGAAAGAGGCATATCCATCTTTTTTTTGACTTTGTGTGAACACCGAGGATGGTGTTATTCCACGGGGGAGGGGATTTTAATACCCCCAGTTTTGAATTGGAATGTATTAAATCAAAATTATGTAAATTATGTAAATGATGTAAATATGCTAGTATGGGTTCCTAGTGTGGAGGGTCAAGGATTGACTAGTGAATAGCTAGGCATGTATAATGAAAATATTTATATATGGACCAAGTGGTTGGCTTGCCATGATAGCTTGAAATCTATGTAAATATTATGTTGGAAAAATAATACAATGGTCCAAAAATGGCTATGTAAAGAGAACTAGAGGGGCTATGATTCCACTAGAGGGGAAGAAGGAAGGGGGCCTGTGGGAGATCAAATACTCTATTGACAGGTGTCAACCTTAGAACTAATCATTTTGTTTCCATGTGCCTTAAATGATCCAATTACTTCCTTCTGACTATTAAAACCAATCATTGAATGCATGAGTGACGTTGGTTTGGAAATCCCTCTCATGTAGTTCTAGAGGCGTGGGATGAATATAATTCAATTATAGTTGTAAGAATCATTTCTTCTATCGTCAAAAGTTGTGTTAGTTTTATTTTAACCATTCTCTTATCCCCTTTGAAGTCTACCACTCTTTCTAATGCATATTTTACACTACATATAATTTTTTCATGTTGTTCATTCCATGGTCAATACCATATCAGACTATAAAACAACTCGAAATTCGAATTGTGAACGAGAATTGCATATTTTTAAAGAAAATAGAATGGTTGTAGGTGAGCATAGAGGTTGGAAAAGTTGAGAACCTTTACCCATTGAGTTTTTCTATTTCTACATGTTTGGGAAACCATGAGCTAAGATTAAAGGAGGTTCTCCAACAACATACAATATATTGGGCTCTTACTACACATAATGGTAAGCACTATAAGGGTTGGATTTCCTGAGGGAACTGTGAATTAGTGAAGGGAAAATCCTTCCTTGTGTGTGGGGGGTAGTAGGAAGGAGTACCATGGTTGTGATGGATGAGTGGGATTCATGTAGAATCTCTAGATGAGAATTTCGCTAAGCATTGAGATAAAAGGGTTTGTGGGATGAGAGAGAGAGAAGCATGTAGGTGTTTCCTTGGCCCTAGTGGCCTCAGATCCAAAATTGGGAGTAGTATCTGCAACTAATACCTATATTAGGGTGGAAAATCATACTTACACAACTAGTTTCTTAGATCTTCTTGTTTAAATAGAAGCATTCTCTTTTTATTTGAATGTGGAATGAGTTGATTTTATTTATGTAATGAATGTTCATGTTTATGCATGATGTATGTATGGATAGAGTTTTAAATTTGAATGTGTTTACATTCATGAATTTATTCATCCATTTATTATTATGAATTTGTATTATGGAACATGAGGAAAATTTTTATAACTTGCAATTCGTAAACACCCCCTCCCATAGTCGGATTTATGGATGGGGACATGACAATTGTCTCCTTTGATAGTATTTAAAGGGAAACCTGTTACTACATTTCCTTGCTTCTCAACTAAGAGACTTTTCCAAACTAATTTTGCAATCCAAGGGCCATAACGATGGCAACACCCATCGTTTCAAACCTTGGAAACTTTGAAGGCCCATTTCAATTCTTCAATATTCTTGAGGCCATTCGTGAGAGGGTTCAAATTTTGATTACATATGAGTTATTTCTCAAACTAGGAATTGTTAGCCCAATTGCTTGGTGGAACGATAGGAAGTTTAATCCTTCATAAAATTTAAATCAACAGATGGTTATTAGTGGCTTAGTTTTAGGCCTATGCTAGATGCCAAGTTAAACAAGTTCAAGATACTTGGATTTAAGTAATATACATGTCTAGTTTGGTTGCATTAAGTGTGGAAATATTTATTGAGCCTAAAAAAATTCCCCTTGGTGCTTGACTCTATGCAACTTTCCTCTCGGTGAATGCCTAAAATGTTTAGGAGTTCTACAACCTCAATTCCCATTATGTCACAAACATGAGACTATTAAACATTTTTTTGGTATTGTGCATATGTTAAAACAAAGTGAGAATGGGTCTCTTCGGCAATGACTCTCTATGTATCAACTTCTCCTTAGTAATAAGATCTCATTAACTATGGAATAGAATGTAGTATGATATATTATAGAATAGAGATTATCTTCTTCATATGGAAAAAACATAATGAATGAATTTTTTAAAATGTTCATTTTGATATAGTCCCTTGGTATGATGGACCTCTAATATGCATAAATTTGCACTTGCATATCCAAATACAAGCTAGGAAGGAAAATCTTGATCCATCACATATGCAGGGACAAACAGAACACTTGGGGCAGTCCCCATGCACTTTGAGGAAATTCCCCTCAAAATTTCACTCTCTTCTAGACTTGACTTGTTTCCTTCAGTATGATAGTAGAACACACCTTTGGGTAGGTTTCCTAGTTTTAGAGCGCAACGAACTTTGGAGCCAAAGTAATGAGCAACACAGTCGTCGACCTCCTCAACAACAATTGAATGACAAGTTCCCCGAGATGAATTGGGTTATTTCAATGGAAAAGTTGTATTAATGACATGAAGAGGATAGATTGGACACTATCCAACATGTTGATGACCCACCATTTATTGGGTGGGGCCTCAACCAGGGTTGAAATTTGATGTCCTACCTTCCACGCCAAGAAATGTTTTATATGATGTTTTAATTTTAACGCTATCTTTCATTTCATGTTTAGATCTTAATTTTACCTGTCATAATAATAGTTGTTTTTTTAAATAATGTGTATAATAACTCTATGAAACATTGAATTCTCATATCTTGCCTCATATAATACAAAAGTAAAAAGTTTATGAAAACATAATGATTAAAACAGTCACACACATAATGACACATATGTTTATCATAGACACCTTTAAATAGGCTTCTTCACAAGAAATACAATGAGTCATTACCATCTGCCACCAAATACCACGGGCCCCAAAAACCATGCTGGAGTCAAGTTTACCTTGTAGACAAGTAGACCATGACAAAAACAAAAAATTTAGTATTAGAAATAGAAATACATTTTAATATGAATTATAACTAAATAATAATAGATAAAACATACATACATACACATATATGGGTTTGGGATAAAGATATAATGACGTGTAAAAATAAAAATACACTTCAAAATGAAGGTGAAAAGGTTCACACTTCATTAATGATGTTTACTTTTAAAAAGTGGTTATTTACCAGTCAAATTTCAACACAAGCCTCAACCTTGATATTTATGACCTACTTGCAAATCCAAATTTGATTGCTATTGTTTAAATTCATGGATAATTTTATTGTAACCAAACTCACCACCATACTTCTTGTTAACTCCTTGTTTTATGGCCCTAAGTGATATAATTTTGGACTCCTTATAATAGAGTAAACTAATAAGTGAGTAAACTTTTCTCTAAAAGTTTTTGACCTTTTTAAAACATTATAAATTATGAAAAATTCTTAGAAAAAAAGTCAAACTAAAATTTATCTAATAAAATAAATCTTAAAAAACAAATACCTAAACTTTATCTAATAAAATAAATCTTACAAAAACAAACTACTTTTTAAATCACTCCATAAATAATGTAGCATAAACAAGTAAACAACTTATCATTATTTGTATTTCACCATAACTTACAATAAAGCATTTTTTTAAGTAAGATTGGTAAAACCCTACCTAACACAACATTTTTTTTCTACTGGATCAGTGGAATTTTTAGAAACAAGATTATTAATTGGGATAATTGTGTATAGGAGAAGGAAGAGTTCTCGTTTCCATGGGAAAATAATTGTTTGTGGCTGAAGAGATGATGTGGGAAAAGATATGGTAGTAGCTATCCAAGGTAAAATAAAGACACTACTCATAATAAAAATGACGATGAAGAATCTCACGGATGCCTCTGGAGATGATCATAGGGGTTAATCCAAGGAGGAAATCTACAACGGTGTTTTCGGTATGAGAGACCTTGCTATGGTCCTAGAGTCCAACTGAGTCCATCTTAGCCTACTACCAACCAAGCAAACAAAGTGGGAAGTTCTGTTAATGTTCAAAATCCCATATCTGGGTTTCTCACGACGTGTTTTTCCTTGTCAATTTTTTTCTGATGGGCTTAGACCGAAGCCCTTGCCATCGGTCTTCTGGAAACAGGCCCGTTTTCTCCCCCGTCACATCTACCTTGCCCTTAGGTTTGGGGGATTCACCCCCTTCTGACATGTTTGAGGGTTTTGTTCTCTTTGGGGACGGTGTTTCAAAAGATGGTGATGTTTGTAATGCAGATCCTGTCTCCCCTTCTCGTGTTGCTCCTTCTTCGGTAGTTAAGACAAAGCCTGCAGTCTCCGGAAGTCTTCCCAAGTTTGAAAAATCTTAGAAATGAAAACCTCTCTGCATCCTTGGCAGGGATGTCACTATGGATTTAGTGTCGGCATTGTCTCTACGGTCGTTGGTGGGAAAGATGGAGTTTGTCAAAATTTCCAGGGCAGAGCCTTTGGAATGGATTCATGACCTCTGGAAACCCTATATTAAAAATATTCTTAGGGTCCTGTCCTTGGTGAATGGCTAATCTGTCTTCCATTTCCTCTCTGAGGAAGATAGACATGCGGTAGAGGAATGGTTTTGGGTTAAGGACAAATTTTCTCTGGTTTTGTCAAGATGGTCAGTAAACTTTGACCCTAGAACTGTTGTCCTACCAAAACACCATATGTGGGTGATTTTGTCAGGGTTCCCACTCTTTTGCTAGAACATTAAGGGTTTTTGTGTGATGGCTAACTCGACTGGAAAATTTATCAACATCGAAGACTCCCACCTTCTAGGTTCTGAACGTATTGCTACCCACGTCTTGGTTGAGATGGATATGGATCTCAAGCTTCCGAGGGAAATGGAGGTGTTTTGGGGAAGGTGGTACGTTCCTCTAGAATCTTGACTACTAGCGGGTGCCTTTCAGGTGTTTTCATTGTCGGGGCATTGGACATTCAAAAGAAAATTATCACATGACCCTATTAAAGGAGTTTGGAAGCCTGTCGACTAAAATTGGTCTAGAATCAATCAAAGATGTCAGTTTCCATTTACCATTTAGATTGTGCGACGACTCAATCTTTTATTAGCAAGTTCAAAAATTTGGTTCCTCTTGTGCTAGAAATTTTTTCTATTGGCGAGCTCGCCAACCAACTCTCTTTTGTAGATGTCTCAGATGGAACTGATGTGGAACAAATTCCTTTGATTTATGTTGTATCTCCTGCAAAGGACATAAATTTTGATGAGGGTTGCGGTGTGGATGGCACTGGCTTGGACACTGGTGATCATTCGACCCTCATTGTTGGTTCTTTGGTGGGGGACTCACTATTTACTATTGAGGACTTTCCCCCTTTGGCCAAGGATTCTTTGGGTTCTCTCCCTTTCCACATTTTGAGTTCCCTGTAAAGGATGTCTCTCCTTCCTCACCTCTGGGTCCTTTAGATTTGAAACCTTTGACTACTTTCGCTCATTTTTCATTAGAACCCGAGTCGATCGATATCACATCTATATGACTACCTTTTGTTACTGTCAGAAATTCTAAGAAACAAGGAAATGCTCCCCCAAAACCTCCCCCATCTCTTGATACTACAAAAGTTGACGTTGTTTGCATAAACATGCGCCTTTCCTCACTCTTTGATAAAGGACTCCCAAAGGAGGTAGGTTCATCTCTGTCTGTTTCCTCCCAGGCTCTTAGAGATTCATTAGCCCCCCCTGGTTCCCAAATGATCCTTGTATCCTTTAATGTGTGTGGGTTAGGTAGTGAACCCAAAAGAGTTGCCCTTAAGTGTTTTTTAGATAGGTTTAAGCTGTGTGTTATCCTGCTTCAAGAGACTATGACAGATGGGGTCTCGGCGTGTGATTACTTCCTGAAAATGAAGTAGGTTTAGCGTGTCTCAGCCTGGGACTCTTGTGGTTTTTTGAGTGGAAATTTGGTGGCTTGGAACCCCCAGGTGGAAAACTTCAAAGCTTATTTCTCCAAGGCTGGGATTGTGGTGGAAGGCCATATATTTGGATTCTCAAATCTTTTCATAGTGCTTAATATATATGCTCCCTATAGCAACAGATTGGGATTTGGGGAAGGTGTCTTTTACTCTGGTATCATGGACGATAAATTCCTTATCGTTGCGAGAGACTTTAAACTTACATTGTCTTCGGATGAAGTTTGGGGGGCAGGTAGGGCTTAAGATCATATTGCTGATTTTTTTAAATCAAAGTTGGAAGAGAAGAATCCGATTGACGTTTTTCCGAATGTGATCAGTCCCACCTGGTCAAACGGTAGATGTGGTGCAAAGGGTTTGGTGAAGCGGTTGGATATATTCCTCATCGCTGAGGGTATTTGTATTACTCTAGGAAATTACAGGACTTGGTCCCATGCATTGGGGTTTTCATATCATAATGCAATCATCCTTCAAATCGATTTCGAATTTAATCCTATTTGACTTGAGGATAATTTTTTTTGTGACTTGGTTAGGGAAAAATTGTCCTCGTGGTCATATCTACACTTCTCTTCAAATATGTATGGGGTAATTGAGAAATTGAAAAAACTGAAAGTCAAAGTCCAATCCTGGGAAAAATTGAGAAAGATTGAAGATAGTCGATTGCTGGGAGAAATCGATGCAGAAATTCAGGGTCTTACAGGGGTGGTGGACGAGTTATATTTTTCTTTTGATTGGAAAAAGGGACTCTACGAATTGGAATCATCGTGTGGGATTTTATTAAAAAAAGAGAAGAAACTCTACGGCAGAAAAGCAGAGTGATTTGGTTGAAGTCTGGGGACAATAATTCCAGGTTTTTTCACATATTTGCAAACTAGCATAGGATTACCAATACTATGTGGGAAATTTACTCTGATGAAAGTGAAGTCTGCTCCAAACAATCATCTATCAGTCGAGCAGTTGTTGATCATTTTAAGGTTAAACTTGAGCAGCCTCGTGGTGTAAATATATTGGAACAATTTGAGACTCTGCGGAATTTTCCTCAATTTTTCATGGCTAAATACTTTGTTTCCCTTGAAAAACCAGTAACCCTTGATAAGGTGGCGCATACGTTGGCAATGTTTGGGCTGGACAAAATCCATGGACCTGACGATTGGATCGATGAATTCTTCAGGCACTTCTTTGATGTCTTTGGTCAAGAGATCACTCAGGCGGTGGAAGAGGTTAGAGTACAAAGAAAATTCAGTGAGTCCTTGAACATAACATTCCTCACTCTTATTCCTAAGAAGTATATTTTGGAGTCCTTCAATGACTTCCGACCTATTTCGTTATGCAACCTGCTATATAAACTTATCTCTAAATTACTTGCTGAAAGGTTGAATCCTTTTCTTGGAAAGTTTATTTCTGTGGAACAATTCGCTTTTCTTTTTTATAGGAAAATATCTGATGCGGTAGGGGTGGCACAGGAATGTCTCCACTCAACCAAAACTTGTAAAAATAATGCTTTCTTTTTAAATTTGGACCTTGTGAAGGCCTACATCCGAGTGGATTGGTCTTATATCAGACTTATTTTGGTGTAGATCAGTCTCTCTCCCAATATAGTTCAATGGATAATGAGTGTTGTCACTTTTGTCCAGTATGCGGTGTTGGTTAATGGTGATCCTACTGATTTATTCAGGGGTTCTAGAGGTTTAAGTTAGGGCTTCCCCTTTCTCCCTACTTGTTCATCCTAGCAATGGAAGGACTTAGCCTCCTTATCAGTCAGGAAAGATCACAAAGGACCTTTTCGGGGTTTAAGGTGGCCAGGGGTTTTTCTGTCTCTCAAATTATTTTTGTTGATGATGTGCTCATTATTGGTGGTGGCTCAATGGAAGAATGGTATTTTCTTCAGTCCTTATTACTATGCTTCTGCAAATATTTTGGTCTTGAGGTAAGTGCAAAAAAATCTTTTCTCCTCTACTCTTGTTTAGATGCGGAGCTAAAAAGTTTCTTTGATAAATCTATTTCCTGATAAGACTAGTTCTATTGAAGAAGGTTTCAAATATTTGGGCTTCATCATCAAGCCAAATGGTTATGGCCCAAAGGATTGGGAATGGATTCTGAAGTGTGTTTCTAGGAAGATCAATTGTTGGGTTTTCCGTTATTTATCCTTGGGAGGGAGGATGGTTTTGATTGACTCGGTGTTACAAGGGATACATGTTTACTGGATGACTTTATTCTCTTTTCCAGCTACTATTCTATCTAGACTGAGATAAAAAAAATTGATTTATTATGGTTGGGTTCTTCGAGTCCGAAAAATTTCACCTGGTGGCTTGGGATAAATTATCAATCCCCTGTGATATGGGTGGCTGGAGTTTCAAGAATCTAGGTCATTTCAATGCTGCCCTGTGCGCAAAATATTTGTGGAGATGTCTCTTTGGAAAAGGACTGTGGGGCATTTTTATTAAGTCAAAATATCGTAAAGGGTTGGACTCAATTTTTTGGATAAAAAATGGAGCAAGTGTAAATTCGGGAACTTCAATAATTTGGAAAATTTTAGCAAGAACCTTTCCATTCTTAGCAAATCATTTGAGCTTGTAGGTAGGATGAGGCATACAAATTCATCTTGGTATCGATCCTATATGTGGGTTGGAGGAAATCTATATTATTTATCATGAACTGGTTTCTTAATTGCACCGCAAGAATTTATATGTTTTGAAGGTTATTCAGATAAATTTTGGTGAAAATCTCTGGTCCGACTCTTCAGTGTTGGAATTGTCTGGTAATATTGGGGAAGAATGGGAGCATTATATTTTGTCTCTAAACCATGGAAACATTACTCTCTCAGAATCTGTAGACAAGTTGGTTTGAGCCTACAATTCTAGAGATGACAATGTGACAGCCAAGCTCGCCTACCGTTCCATTATCTCTTTGCAAGCCTTAGATGTTTTTGAATGGTGGACGAGTTGGTTATGGAAAGAAGAATTGCTGCTAAAATTAAATCTTTTTATGTGGCTGGTTTTAAATGATAAAATTATGACCTAGGAATCATTGCAGAAAAGGAGTTACATGGGGTCGGGAAGATGCTCGCTCTATCTCACGAATATGGATGAGACTCACCATATGTTTGGTGATTGCACACATTTTGATGAACTGTGGCTTATGATTATGAACTATTTAAAAATTGCTCATAGTTGGAAGAAGGCATTTGTGAGGATTAATCTCCAGGCTTGGAAAAATAAAAAAAGTTGGATATGATTATCTTCCATTTTTTGTATGCTATGAGATCTGGAAGGCCAAGAATGTATCCCTTTTTACTAATTCTTTTCAAAGAGTTGAGGTCACCTATGTCAAGGATATTTCTTCTATTCTAGAGTGGCATAGAGTGAAACCAGTAAAAAGGAAAAGAGACCTCTCTTCTCCTCCCTTTCTGCAGGATCTCCCTTTCATTTACTTTGATGGTGTCGTACCAAGTGGAGTCTGTGGTGCAGGTTTTGTCTTAAAATTGGTTGTGGGAAAGGAGATAAGAGCTTGGCTAAAAGCTGCAATGGACTCTAATACTCACGCATAAATTATTGGTTTATGGAGTGGTCTCTTTGTTGAAAAATTGTGGGGTTTGAAGGACCTCCATGTCTTCAATGAATCTCAAGTGATAATCAATTGGGCATTGGAAAAAGCTCAAGTTTTATCTCTGGAATTATTCCACTAACTGAACGACACCAGAATACTGATGAGAAAATTCAATTGTTGTTCATTCTAGCATATCTATCGTGAGCTGACACTCTCTCAAAAACTTCGTTGGGTGATCTGGATGGCAGAATACACCTTTCTTTCTTCTCGGATGCCTTTTGTCAGCATAGGGATATAGTGATCCTCTTTAGATAGTCAGTTCTAGATCACAGTTTGTGTAATGACTGGGATTTTGTAACATTCTATGTTTTATCCTTTAAATTTTCCCTCGGATGGGTGATTGACCGTCTTCTGGTGTCTGAAGGTAGAGTTGTTCTATTCGATGCATTGGAGCTTAATTTCTTATGTCTAGAATTTGTATGTAGAGATGTATGTATCGATGACAATTTGGATTGTGTGGGTCTGAGTTTCTATTTTATGTTTCTGTGTCGTTGCATGTAATCGACATATCAGTTATTACTGATACAACTTTTATAAATAAAAAAGTTTTGTTTTCACCTCTGAAAAAAACAACAACATTTTAACTTACAATAAAGCATTTTTTAAGTTAGATTGGTCAAACACTACCTAACACAACATTTTATGAAGAGAATAGATGGGACACCTTGGGTTTTTACATTTTTTCAAAGTTTAATTTAAAATGGTTTTTAAATTTAAATGTTTTATTAATAAATATGGAATAAGTTAATAAATGAAATTGAGTTATGTCATTCTATGGTCAATATGGAATAAACATTCATGTCGTAGAGGGATTGGGGGTATACCCTATTACATTAGGAAGAACATATTCCCACACGTTTAGGATTTATAACAAATACCCTTACAACCAATTTATTTGGATAGAGATCACAAACATTAATGATGAAAAAATATACATATACATATGTCATTTTGTCCCTATTAATTCCAACTTCTATAAAAAAAACCAACTTATATAAAATTGTCCTTATAATGGCTTAGAACATGATATTTATAGTTTAAGGAAGGAAATATCATTTTGATTGGTGACTTGAATGCTTGAACTTCCAGTAACCAAGCTATTCTTTTAAGCAATTCCAAACCTAATCCTCTTTGGTTAGACGAAGACATTGAGCTAGCTAACAGGTACAAAAGAAGTTATGAAGATCTAGGTGAAAATTTATTCAGTTTTGAGCTAGTCAAATTTTGTAGCGCTCAATATCTTATCATTTGCAACGGTCTCACAAAATGGTCAAACTCTAGCCGAATGACTTGTATCCATGGGCTTGGCAATAGTGTGGTAGATTATGTTATATCTAATATCCCTCTATACAACAAATTAATAGATTTCAACATCTTCAATGACCATGAGCCCGACTCTGATCATAGACCTTTCATTATAACTCTCAATATTTCCATGCATTGCGATCCCAAGGATGAAAACTATCATTGCCAAAAGCACCTGATCTTCGATAAAAATAAAGCTGACATTTTTCTCCATGATCTAAAAAATTAACTATTTCCTTTATCTTGTATGGAAAATATAGAATATCTCCACTATAATTTTGCTACAGCCCTCTCGTCATCCGTTAACAAGTTCTCTATTGAAGTCTCGACTAAAACGAGCAATAGTAGAACCAACCCTTGGTATGATCAAGAATGTAAAGATGTGAGAAAATAAATTAAGCAAGCTACTATAGATTCAATAAAAATTAACAAGATAAATCACTACAAAGCCTTAATTAAAAGAAAAAAAGGCATTATTTAAGTAAAAGGTGTTGATCCCGATTTTGTCACTATTCTCAACTTGTAATTTACTCTATTGGAATCTATTTTGTCACCTTTTTGACATATTTCTTGTCATACATCTTATCATTCATCCCTAGGTATGAACGCATTTGGAATTTATGCAAGTCTTGATTTATTTCTATTATTTCGTGGTTTTACTAAGCAATTCGGTTATAATTGGAAGCATGTCTAATATTTGAATTTGTTTTGCAAATCATAGTATTTACACAAGCTAACATTGGGCATGCATTCATGTTAGATATGCGCAGAGCATATCCAGCTTGCCATTCAGCTTCCCGATCATCCCGCACGCTGTTAATCAGCATATTCCTAAGTGATTAAAATACAAAACGGTCTTCAACTGTTCTATTGTCCACATGTTTGATTTTATGAAGTTCCTCGCTCTGAGAAGGATCGTCATCCTACTTTCTCTGTTTGACACCATAATCCAAGGCCACGTCCATGAGAATCTATACATCGTAGGATGCACAAGAGAACAAGAGGAAGACTGTGTGTTTTCGTGTCGTTTTTTGTTTTCCATAAAGGTTGACTATTTTAGGAGCGGTCGACCACTGAAAGGATCGGCCCATTCATCCTTGTAAACATTATATATAGTCACATCCAAGCGAGAGCATGAGTTAGATAGTTTGTAATCTGTCAGTCGACATTAGAAGGGAAGCTCTGTAAAAACTTTGTTCTGCATGTTAATATAAGTTCTATTTTTCACTGCGTATACATGTTCTTGTTCCCATGAGTGATTGATTAAAACTCCACCCTGATTGCTGAGAGGGACCCTCAACAGCCAGCGGTTTCCATTCTTATGTGTGTTCTTGTTATCTCCTTTCTCACAGATAAGTAGTTTCTATTACTGTTTTATTTATGCAAATTGGTTTCCTAGTAGTTTATATTGTTCATTTCCTTGTTTCCTGTAGCATATGTTTTATTATGAGTAATGTTGTGTTGTTAGTATAGTTTCTATTTCTTGAATTAAAGTAACCAGTCGCATGCATATTTTATCTCTAGTTTCCTTTCCAGTCTTTCTTCTAGCTTGTGGTTTAGCACCGGTTTAGTTTTATATTGATAATTACATAGACTTGGATTGTTTTCATATCTCAAATTCAGTTTACAGTAGGTTTAATTCTATTAATTCTCATTTTGCTGTAGATTTAATTTGGTTATACCTTAGTTATTTCATAATGCAATAGACAATAGTTTCTCTATAATCATGAATTATCCCAAGTCATTCCATTGTTACTTCAATTACTGAATAGGATATATTACTGTCATGTATGCATCTTATTCTCATGTGCACGAAATCAGCTGATATTTATATCATCTAGGCCATTTACTTCCTAATTTCCATTGTTTTCCTCATACAGACTGTCATTCAAACCGTCTGTTCAATCTGCCATTCAGCCCTTCATCCAGCCTTTAATATTTCTCATTCTGTCTTAAACCTGTTTAATGTTCTATTTCTTTAGATTTTGAATTATGTTATGTTTGTAATTAGACAATGTTTATATCTATAATTAGGGCCTTAGTATAGATCATTTAAAGTATCTATTAATTTCCATCCCTATCTTTCACTTCCTTTTTACCTTAGTATGTGTTGAGTTGTGCTTTGTTTTGTCTCTTTTGTTTCTAATTCAGACAATTATGGATCAGTAGAGATTAAGACAAAGTTTGTGAATCATCAATTGTCTTAATCTCTACTGACCCATAATTAACTAAATTACACTGTTTCTAAGAAGGAGTTTCTGGCAGTAGTCTACTATATTAATAAGTTTCGTCATTACATCACAGGATATGAATTTTTTGTGCATATGGACCATTCTTCCATCATATTTTTGATGAATAAACCAATTACCAATGGTAGAGTGACATGATGGCTTATTACAAGAATTTAATATTACTATCGTTGATCGACCTGGTAGAGAAAATTTGGTAGCAGATTTCCTCTCTCGTATTCAACATGATGATGGTGCTAAACCAGTTGATGATACTTTCCGTGATGAACATCTATTTGTTGTGTCTATTCAAACCCCTTGGTTTGCAGACATTGCTAATTATTTGGAAACTGGGAAGTTACCAAACCACTTGTCTCCTCATGAGAAACGTCGAATTGTCATCCATAGTTCCAGTTACTCTTAGGTTGATAATGACCTCTTCCATACCATCCCAAATCTTATTATTAGACAATGTGTACGGGAGGATGAGATGACAAAAATCCTCCATGCATGCCATGACGGGCCATGTGGAGAACACTTTTCTGAGAAGCGGACGACATACAAAGTATTGCATTCTGGTTATTACTGGCCAAGCATTTTTAAGGATGCTGCCATATATGTTATAGGATGTGATAGTTTCCAAAGAATGGGTAGACCTACGTCATCAAACGAGATGCCTTTACAGCCTCAGGTCATGATTGAGCCTTTTGAGAAGTGGGCTCTTGATTTTGTAGGACCAACCTCTCCCATGTCTCATAAGAAGAAATACATCTTGGTTTGCACAGATTATGTCACCAAATGTGTAGAAGCTAAAGCTTTGTTCCAAGCTACAAAGAAATCTGTCGTAGAATTTATATATGAAGAGATATTCACTCGATTTGGTGTGCCTAGGGAAATCGTCAATGACCAAGGTTCTCAATTCACCTCTAAATTAATGAAAGAGATTACCACAAAATATAGTATACGACATTGAAAATCCTCACCTTACCATCCATAAGCCAATGGTTAGGTAGAATCAGCCAATAAGGTATTTGAAGCTATCTTAACCAAAACTATTCAGCTACATCATAAATATTGGGCAGATAGACTCCCAGAGGCTTTGTGGGCCTATAGAATAACTTGGAGAAACACTACTAGGCATACACCCTATGAGTTAGTATATGGGAAACAAGTCCTTTTACCTATTGAATTCCAAGTTAATACTTTTCATATGGCTGTGCAATTAGGTATGGATTTAGAAGAGGCACAGAAACAACGAATCTTACAGATTAATGAATTAGATGAGATTAGGCAAGATGCACTCCAAAGGACAATGTTAACACAAAATCAACGAAAGAAATGGCATGATAAATTTATTAAGCAAAAGCAGTTTAATACCAGAGATTGGGCATTGCTATTTGACTCAAGGTATAAAAATTTCAAAGGAAAATTAACTACCCGTTGGATGGGTCCATATGAGGTAGTTACAGCCTTCGATTATGGGTCAGTAGAGATTAAGACAATTGATGATTCACAAACTTCCTTTGTCATAAATGGACATAGACTTAGACTTTACCATGTGACCAATCTCTAGACAAGATTTCGTGAAGAATGTATTGCAACAAAAGGAGATGGAGCTGGTTGAAGAGGAAGTCATTCCTCCTCCTCCTGATTCTTAAACTATTTTGTGTTATTTTTTTGTACATATGTAAATATATCTTTACTTCTTTAATAAATAAAAGTCATTTTTGATAAGATGACTAAATTGTGCAGGGAATTTGGTTGTATAATCAGCTTATGGAATTTTGTCAAATAAAACATAAAGGTTTTTTTCCTTTATCTAAATTTTGATAAAATTTATATGAATTTTTCTCGATGCATATGTTTTTGTTGTGAATAAAAATTTGAATCATCTAACAAGCAGTTTTACAGTTTGATTATAAGAACCTTGTTTCTTTAACCAGCCCATGAAATGTTGCCTAAAAAGGGAAGTGCTCTTAGAACTTATAATTCAGCCTAATTTTTTTTTAAATAGGGAGTTATAATGAAATTCCAATATTCCCTATATTATTTCTACCCACTTTCTTTGATGATTCCTTATGATTTTATGGTGATTGATTCAGATATGTATATTTCCGACTTATCATTAAAATAGTTTCTTAAGACCTATTTTTGTCATCATGTGATTCAAAGTTCTATTTTACACCTACGGACTACTCGCTCATCCTATACTCATTATCACAATTTGTCTCTTCAGGATTTTTGAGAAAACTCAAGAATAAGTGGAATTCCTACTTGTGGGGAACATTACTTATTTTTATGAAGAAGATAGACTGAGTAGTCCAAGAACAACTTCAAGTTATTATCTTTTGACATGATTTATAATTTAGGCCATTATAAACTTTTCTTTACTTATAAGATTTGCATTCATAAATCTAAATTACGTGTTCAGCAGGCTTTGCTCGCTCTAAGTACCAACCGGCTTCCACATGTTAAAAAAATTTTAAAAAAAAACTTTTATACGAAGCAAACCCGTCAGAGTACTGAACAGGATTGCTGGCAGCGGGTCCATGCTAAGTAATATCTTTAAACAAGGAATCCTGGTAAGTGCAAGTAAACCCGTCGAGGTACTGAACAAGCTCGTTGGAAGTGGGGCTATGCTTGCATGGTACCAAGATCAACCCACCAAGGTACTAAACAGGCCTGTTGGCAGTGGGGCAATATCAGGTAAAAGAGGTCTAGTTAATGCATTACTATGCACATGGTTCGTAAAACAAAAAAGACTAAATAAACAAAGCAAAAAAAAAAGAACAATACATGTTTAGGCCAATTCTTCATCATGCCATTTGAGAATGGTTGTAAGCTGGACTTGGGACTCTATCATCTACTTCAATAATATCTAGGATATAATTATTCTAGAAATGGGACCCATATCTATAGAAATCTCATGAACTCGAGAGTGAACTTAAAATATTCTTTAGATTAAAGGATATCCTTAAAATGAGGCATGGATGACTAGTTACTCCTATGGCAATTTTTCACATAAAAAATACTCTTATTATCTGTATAAACTTCTTAAGCACTGTTATTTTTTATGAAAATATATATCTAAATCATCTCCATTTATTAGTTAGTAATTCTTTTTCTTACTAATAATAGCAGCGTTTTTAGAACTATTTGTTATATTATTTGGATCTCAGACAGATTTTCTTTGATGGCTTGAGGACATGCCATATTTTTGGTTTGGGGGGAGCTTAGAAAGTTTATGAATGATTGTTTTTACTTTTTGAATGATTATAGAAAGTTTTGTCTATTTCTGACAAAAGTATAGATTTTTTTAGATGTTTTCCAAGATAATGCAATTAACGGAAGATTGTTTTAATCCGTGAGGAACAATGCAGTAGGGGTTTACTAAAGATGATTTATACTATGTTCTCACATCCCAGAAAGTTTATTGCATAATTAGTAGCAGTCAGACCCAGTAAGGCGTATTTTTGAACAAAAGGTTTGTTTGAAGGGTCGAATGAAGGTTCGAATGAAGTTCCGAATGGAAGGTCAAATGACGCTTGAATGAAAATTATACCGTTATAACAACATGCTGTCAAAATGTCAAATCCTTTTGGTTTTACGAGAAAAAAGTTTAATTGGCTGCATCATATTCATAATTATTGACCCTTATTCACATGCTTACACACATATTATGATTTTATTAGGACTAATTTTGACCTATAATGTTAATTATGATTTTGACATAATGTGATCAAACTCTTTACAAGTGTGATATGATTGTATGATTTTTTCAATTATCATTACACTATCAGTATCTTTATTCTCTTACCCAATTACACATAGGAACCATCAAGTGACCTATCATCTTGTTAATTTGGGTTGTTATGATTTTGAATGTGTCTTAATGGAATTGTATTGAGTAATTTATTCAACCTATCCAAAGTTTATCTTTGGACATGGTTGAATTTACCAAAACCCTAGGAATTCATTAACGCACGCGTCCTTTTGACGACACATGATTCAAGATTTTCCATGATGGCATGATCGTTTAAACGTGCCAAGTCTCTGCTCGTGATCGTTCAATCACTCGAATGGATCACATTTTAAACTGACGCCCTTGTGTATTCATTCCATTCTGTCGCCCTCACTTATCTTCGTCCCCGCAAATCCATTTAGCCACCATTTTCATGTATCTTCTACAAGCCTTGCAGCTTTGCCTCTATTTGAACAATTCTTAGCCACCTTGAGCCCGAAAGCTACCAGCGTTTGTTCTAGATACCAGAATTTCTAGAATGCAGGGAGGTTTTCTTCCATGTGGGATGGAACCCATTTTTACATCTTATGCAGGGGTCTGACGAAGAAATTTCGGTGATTTTTGTGAAAAGATTTGATGGAAAAAATGGCTAAGGTTGGTCATCTCCTTTTTCCAATAACTAAAGAGACCATTGCAGTCGCAACTAAGCTCCCCATAGAAGGCATTCGTTGGCATAAACATTTGGTTCTTCCACAGCCGACCTATGATTTCTCTCTTAAGTCGAGTTACCAGAACGTGGCAGGTCCTAAAGCATTTCATCGAGAATGGATTACGATAGAATATATCAACCCTCTAATCATTATTATCCATCTCATCACCTATGAGGGTAAGTTTAATGTTTTCAAAGCTTGTCATCTTCGCTTACTAGCCCATTTTTTTAATCAGCAGTTCCTCAATTTCCCATTTTATTTCCTCAAGAGTTTGGAGAAAATGTCAAGTCAGGTTAGAAAGAACATAGTTAACCCTAGGGGCAATTTGTATCACCATAGTTTGATTAAACTCCTAATATTGCATCAGCTCAAAGAGAGGAATCGGACTTGGGATAATTTTGTGTTTAAAGTCCTAAACCCTCACCTAAATATTTGAAAATTCCCTAGGCATGCCCGTAACTATGAATCCAGTCAAAACCCTTCCACATAGAATAAAAGCCCCAAATTGTCCACATTGACGATAATATACCAGAGGAAAGTTCCCCTTCCCGTTCACCTGCCCCTTTCAAACTCATGTCCGCTGAAGTTTTACCTTTTCCCCGCACTCGCACCAGGAAATAGAAGGCGAAGTCTATCCAATTCATTGTTCAACCAATCGTCCAGACCATGGTTCAGCCCATCGTTCAGAATGGTCATCTAGACAATGAGCTCGATGCGGATAACCCCGTCACTGATTCACCTTTGTTCAAATTGTCTAGTGTTTCAGCCGAACTGCTCAAAGATGTTGCTCGTGAGACTATCCCTGCCCCTGCTCAGGACATGAGCCCTGAAAGACAAATCCCCTTTGTTGATATTGAGACACCATCCAGGGAATTGAGTCTGCCCCCAAAATTCAAGAAACCCACAGAACCATCCACTCCTCATCAGCAAACTATAGACCAATTAACTCAAGAATTGGCACGATTGGAAATTCACAATGAAGAGTACGCCAAAATAATTACAAATATTCGACAAGAGAATAAGGAGTTGCATCTTCAAGTTAGGACTGTTGAGGACCTTAACAAGGCCATTACTTCTCCACATGACTCTTGACAGGAGAAGCATGTTGTCTTAAAATAATAGGCCAGAAACTTGAAATTTAAGTCCCCTGTTTCATCAGCTAAGTCGAAGGCAGTTGCTGACGCAACTCTGCCTTCTTCCTAACTCCATTTTTTGCTCAAAGGGACCTAGCATCTCTCCAGTTTGGGGGAGTGTTGATCCCGGTTTTGTCACTATTCTTGGCTTGTAATTTACTCTTTTGGCATCTATTTTGTCACCTTTTTGACATATTTCTTGTCATACTGCTTATCATTCAAACCCAGGTATGAACGCATTTGGAATTTGTGCAAGTCTTGGTTTATTTCTATTATTTCATGATTTTACTAAGCAATTTGGTTATAATTGGAAGTATGTCTGATATATGAATTTTGTTTTGCAGATCATAGTCTTTACACAAGCTAACATTGGGCACGCATTCACTCTAGATATGCACATAGCATATCCAGATTGTCATTCAGCCTCCCGATCAACCTGCGCGTTATTAGTCGACATATTCCTAAGTGATAAAACTACAAAACAGTCTTCAGCTGTTCTTTTGTCCATGTGTTTGATGTTACGACGGTCCTCGCTCTGAGAAGGCTCATCATCCTGCTTTCTCCATTCGACACCATAATCCAAGGCCACATCCATGAGAATCTATATGTCGCAGGATGCGCGAGCGAACAGGAGGAATACTATGCGTTGTCGTGTGGTTGTTTGTTTTCCATAAAGATCGCCTATTTTAGGAGCATTCGGCCACTGAAAGGGTTGACCCGCTCATCCTTGTAAACATTATATATAGTCGCCTCGCAGCGAGAGGAGGATTTATCTAGTTTGTAATATGTCAGTCGACATTAGAAGGGACGCTCTCTAAAAACTATGTTTTGCATGTTAATATAAGTTATATTTTCACTGCATATACATGTTCTTGTTCCTATGATTGATTGATTAACATGCCACCCTTATTGCTAAGAGGGCCCCTCAACAACCAGCGGTTTCCATTCTTGTGTGTGTTCTTGTTATCTCCTTTCTCGTAGATAAGTAGTTTCTATTACTGTTTTATTTATGCAAATTGGTTTCATGTTAGTTTATATTGTTCATTTCCTTGTTTCTTGTAGCATATGTTTTATTATGAGTAATGTTTTGTTGTTAGTATAGTTCCTATTTCTTGAATTAAAGTAACCGGTCGCACGCATAGTTTATCTCTAGTTTCCTTTCCAGTCTGTCTTCCAGCTTGTGGTTTAGTTTTATATTGATAATTACATAGACTTGGATTGTTTTCATATCTCAGATTCAGTTTACAGTAGGTTTAGTTCTGTTAATTCTCATTTTGTTGTAGATTTACTTTGGTTATACCTTAGTTATTTCATAATGCAATAGACAATAGTTTCTCTATAATCATGAATTAGCCTAAGTCATTCCATTGTTACTTCAATTACTGAATAGGATCAATTATTGTCCTTTATGCATCTTATTCTCATGTGCACGAAATTAGCTGTTATTTAGATCATCTAGGCCATTTACTTCCTAATTTCCATTGTTTTCCTCATATGGACTGTCATTCAAACCATCCGTTCAGTCTGCCATTCATCCCTTCATCCAGCCTTTAATATTTCCCATTCTGTCTTAAACCTGTTTAAATTTTTGTTTCTTCAGATTTTGAATTATGTTCTATTTGTAATTAGACAATGGTTATATCTATAATTAGGACCTTATTCTAGATCATTTAAAGTATCTATTAAGTTCCGTCCCTATCTTTCACTTCCTTTTTACCTTAGTATGTGTTGAATTGTGTTTTATTTTGTCTCTTTTGTTTCTGATTCTTTTTCATTCACTATTGTTGTAACGTTTGCTAATTAGATCTCTAGCTTAGTCTAATTTATCTTTGTGTATATTGAATCTAGGATTAAACATGTTAACTTCTAGAGAAACACACCAGTACTTTGTAAATTGATCATAGCATAGGACCTCTTTTGTTCACTATGTGGATACTGAAAAGTTTCATAGAATAGGATTTAGAGAAGATACCTTTCATTAGGATTTCTACTTTCTTCTTTTATTAGGTTTTCTACTTGCTTCTTTTATTAAGTTTTCTACTCGTTTCTTTTATTAAGTTTTCTACTTGCTTCCTTTATTAAGTTTTCTACTTATTTCTAAGTCATATTTTCCTCACACATGTTTCATATAAGAAAAGTATACCTTTAACTTTCAAGTAATTACTAAAAGAGTTTTGTTTCTTAATTAATAGGTTAGTTGTTCATAATATATTTTTCTGTTAAAGTCATTTGCTTATGGAATAAATCACAATGTTTACTATCACCTGTAATTGGACACTGCTTAGTTTGCATATATTTGTAGAAGTTAAGTTAGATCTAATTCCATTCAGTTTCTTTACTTCTTTCGAAATCCATTTTGATACACCTCCTTCTCCAATACCGATAACCATGAATGCATATCCTCAAAACAATCAAGGAGAGTGGATCTAGATAAATTGGTTCAATCACTGTGTATTTGTCAAGGTGCATGTATAGTTTAGTTAGTGGATTTCTTAGATTAATTAAATAATCATAATATTGTATTACATAACATAACATTTCGTAAGAGTTCTATTTATGTTCCAAACCTTTCTAATTCACAGATTAAGAAGCAAAATAATTAGTACACTGTAAAGAAGTAGTTTACTTTCTTAGAATAGTGTTATTTATAAAATACATAGTTTATGGTTGATAGAGTAGATTAGTATAACTTGATACTGCTCTAATCTAGTACATATGTCCCAGCCTAATTACCTTAGTAATTGAATTTCTAGAGTTTGACTCGATTTTTCATTTTGAAAGATCTTTCGATCTTTTCTTTATTAAAATATTTCCACGCCACCTTAGGAACCTTTCTACCTTCGCATATATTTTGTATTAGCTCTACGATTACAAACCTCGGTCGATAATTGAATATTTGGTGAATTAATTAAGACATTATAACACCCAAAAAAGGCAGGAAAATCTCCTACACCTCTCCAACGGTGCCTCCTAAGAAATTATGGAGGCAAATTATAACTCGCAAAACAAAAGAAGACGATAAAGCTTATTTAAAATATTGGAATCCCTATCTTAAAAAGCTTTATGAATCCCCGGATATCAGAGATAGCATTCAAACCCATCATACAACAAAAGAAGTTTTCTCATTAGAAGACAAATTTCGGGGTTAAGTGCTTAGCAAATGGAAAAGCCAAAGACATTGAAGGCTACCAAGTGGAAATCTTAAAAATTGGAGGGCATGTCCTCATCCCACACATCCACAAACTCTTTAATCTAGTGATCAAGCAAGGGTTTACTACACCTTGTACTCAAAGCCTCAGTATTCCTATTTTCAAAAGTGGTGATAAAAATGACCCCTCCAATTATCGGACTATTGATTATCCCACTCTTACCTAAGTTATATGGTATTATCTTAGAAAATAAGATCAAGAAAGGGCTAGAAATGGAAGATAAGCAGGTTAAAGGCCAAGTAGGCTTAGAAGGAATCATTCAACCATGGACCACCTCGTTACGCTTAGGATCATTGCAAAGGAATGTCGTAATAATAAGTCTGTAATATTTTGTTGCTTTGTGGATTTTAGAAAATCTTTTGATATAGTGCATAGAAATAACCTGTGGAATAGGCTAGAGGAGCTTAAGGTTCCTTTTGAGTTGAGAGTTGTAGTGATAAGGTTATACGAAAAGGTCATTTCCAAGTTTAAGAATAATGACAGGTGGACAACGAATATAAATTCTAATATTGGAGTTAAACAAGGTTTTCCCCTCTCCCCTACCCTTTTTGGCATTTACATTGATGAGCTAGAAAAGTGTTTAGAAGAAGCAGATTGCGTCGATAATTTCTTAGTTGGGATAATTATCATCCTCCTACTTTATGTTGATGATATTGTTCTTATGGCAAGACGTCCTTCTAATCTCGATAAGCAATTAAGAATTCTTAAATATTTTTTCTCTAGCATGGGTATGATCGTTAATACCGACAAGACAAAAATCATGATTATAAAATCTAAGAAAGACACCTATGCAAATTTTATTTATGATAATAGAAATCTAGAGGAAGTGACTTCTTACAAGTATCTCAGAATTGATATTCATCACAAGCTCAATTGGAACTATAGCATTGATAAAATGATTAATGGAGGGTGGAAAGCTTATTTTGGTCTTGAAAATAACTGTAAATCATCCAATATGGTCATGCGGGATAAAAAGAAGTTCCTCTTTGAAACTCCTATCATCCTTGTTATCTTGTATGGTTGTGAAGTATGGGGGTACAACATTTCTAGAGAATCTTGGAGGAAGATTGAGCAAATCCAAAAGTGGATTATAAATTATAACCTCAAAATTAAAAGCAATATGACTTATCCTATTATCCTCATAGAATTGGGTCTTTCCCCTATTGAGAGCATGGCTATGACTAGGTACCTGATGTACAAGCATAAGATAAACAACATGGGAAACGAGAGACTTCTTAAAATTGCTTTAAACTCAAGTAAAAACCAACTATGCCTTAAGTGGTGTTGGTGTAAAGATACCATGTCTTGGCTAAACCATTGGGGCATTGATGAAAACAACATTTTGTAGAACATTGATAATGTCAAAAATATTATTACTTCTAAGTTTAAAGAGAAATTATGGTGTGAGTAAAATTTAGCGGTTAAGAGAAAATTAAGATACTATAAGTAGGTCATTAATCCTAACTTGGAAGATCAAAAGTATCTCTTGGTAGTAACTAGCTCACATAAGAAAATTAATATAGCCAAGATTAGAACGAACTCTCATGAACTCCATAGCGAAACAGGGCGTTGGTCTATTCCTGAAACACCATGGACGGAAAGGGGTTGCCATCTATGTGAGTCTATGAGCGTTGAGAATGAAAATCACTTTCGCTTAGAGTGTCTTGCTTACACCCACATTAGATCTATGTTTCATAGTATTTGATACAATCCAAACCTTTATAACCTCTTAACTTGTCAAAACTATAGTGAGCTTGGAAAGCTTCTTGGAAAACTTTTTGAGCACAACAACAGGGAACAAGATTTTAAAGTAAACCAAGTATTATCCTTTTTAAGGTCCGATATACCAAAGTTGGTCTCAATGAAGGTTAATCATCATCATCATCATCATTCTATACTTTTTTAAAATTTAATTTAAACCTATCCTATGTGATAACAAAATGATTTCTCAAATTTAAATGTCTTTATTAATAAATATAAAATAAATTAATAAAGAAATTGAATTAAAGCTATAAATCAATAAGTTACACTCGTTTAAGTTTTCACTCAAATATGAATTTGAATTGAAATGGAGACAATTTAGATAATTCTAATTGTTTTAAATTTAAAATAGATCAATATAAAAAAGTTAAAATGTTTTTATTAAATTTGGAAGAAATATTTTAATATATTTATTTATTTAAAAATAACATAAATTTTAATATATTTTGATTAAATAAAAAGAAATATTCCAACTTATCTTTTTATTCAAAATAATACAATAAATTAATTAAAATATAACACTATAAAATTGAATATATCATTTAAAAATTCATAAAATACCGCTCATTCAAACTTATACAATATAAAATAGAATATATCATTTAAAAAATCATAAAATAGTGCTCATTCAAAATAATACAATAATAATAATATCACTTAAAAAGAGTCATAGAATACTTCTCATCCAAAATAATACAATAATAATATATTTATTACTAAAATATAATATGATATATCACTTTATTTACCAGTTACTTCTCATTCAATATAATACAATAATATATTCATTTATATATCACTCTAAACAATTTTGATTGGAAAAGGTAACACGCATTTTTTTTTCAAATGGCAACTTCAATTTATGTGAAGACTATCTCATTAACGTGAAACGCCAACAAAGCTAAACGAACTAAGTTCGTCCACTGAGAAGCTAACTTCGTACGTTATGATACGGATTCGTATGCACGGTAGTTTCTAGAAACCTCAATGTTTAACATTTCAACAAAACTACATTACCGCTCATAGACTTTGAAAATCATATATAATTTATCGTTAGGTCAACGAAGTAATAATTATTAATGGGTCAAATGGATGTAGTTTGGGTCATTGGGAGGAACGAATGTTACCCTCCCCATCCAGGTTCTACTCTTGTTTTTGTTAGGTCAACGAAGTAATAATTCTTAATGGACAACGAAGTAATAATTTATCGTTAGGTCAACGAAGTAATAATTCTTAATGGACAATGAATTTACTTGTTGGGCAACAATTTATGGTTGAAATGGTTTTTCCTGAATTTCCTTGCAACGTGCATCCTGTTTACGTCACCATACACTTTCGTGGCTCTGAAACACAAAACAAGAAGCATCCCCACCCTCTGTTCATGTCCATCATCTCATTCCTGCCCACAACCCTGTCTTCTAAAATGCCCGACATGAAAACCAGGGTACCCATTTCGATGGCGGCATTTGTGACCAGCAAAATGCATACACTTACGATGCAAGTAATTCTCGTGGAAATCTTATTCTCGTTATCAGTTATTCATTCCTTGACCAGCAATGCTACCGATCAACATGCTCTGCTTTCATTCAAGCAATCATTCATATATGATCCCTACAATAAATTGCAGAATTGGGATACCCATATCAGCCTATGTAAGTGGACAGGAGTTGAGTGTAGTTCATGGAACCAGAGAGTGGTTGGTGTCAATATATCAGGTATGAATATACAGGCTCCTTTCTCTCCGTTTCTTGCCAATATTTCTTTCCTTGAGGTACTTGATATTTCAAATAATCATTTTCATGGTCATATTCCCCCACAGTTGGGAGGCCTTGTTGGCCTAAGGGAGCTCTGGCTTGATAGCAATGAATTGGAAGGTCCCATTCCAGCTACTATAGGTGGGTGCTCTAATCTCACAGTCCTGTCTTTGTACCAGAACCACTTGGGTGGAAGCATTCCTAGAGAGTTGGATCTGCTCAAAAGATTGAAAATGCTTAACCTAAGGTTAAACAATCTCACAGGTACCATACCCTTAATTCTAGGGCACCTCCCTGCTTTGATTGAGATTGATTTAGGTGAGAACAATCTGTATGGCATCATTCCTTCTTCACTCTCCAACTGCACTTTACTCAAACGGATGATCTTGAACGAGAACAAACTAAGTGGATCAATTCCATCAGAGTTTGGTGCCAAACTTGCCCACCTACAAGAATTACATCTCTGGGGTAATAACCTAATAGGCAGCATACCAGTTTCTCTTAGCAACTGTTCCCAACTTAGGCTACTCTTTCTCAATGAAAATTGGTTAACAGGAATAGTGCCGAAAGAGCTTGGTAAATTGGCCCTTCTTGAAAGCCTTTATTTACATGAAAACCAACTTGTTAGCACTCCCACTTTGCCTTTTCTGACTGCATTAACTAATTGCTCCCACCTACAGAAAATAGATGTGTCCAACAATCCTCTGGGTGGAATTCTGCCTGTTTCCATAGCCCAGTTATCTAACAACCTCACTTTACTAGATTTATCTAACATCAGTATACATGGAAGCATACCTCACGAAATTGGCAACCTGACAAGCTTGACATACCTTGCACTGGCTGACAATCTCTTAAGTGGCAGAATTCCACCGGAATTGGGCATGCTCCAGAGGTTGGAAAGATTGCGCCTGCGGAACAATAAGTTACAAGGAAGCATTCCAACTGAGATTTCTCAGCTAAGAAAGCTAGGAAGCATGTCAATTCGCCAAAATATTCTCTCTGGCCCGATACCTCATTCTTTTGGTGACCTTAAACAGTTAAGAAGGTTGCTGCTTTCGGAAAACCAGTTATCGGGAACAATACCTGCTACTCTGGGTAACTGTTGGCGTCTGGAACTTCTTGACCTGTCTTGGAACAGACTCACTGGAAGCATACCACGAGAAGTTGCAAGTTTTTCAAATCTCCAGTTTTATTTCAACCTGTCACACAACTTTCTTGAAGGTTTTCTGCCTCCTGAGATTAGTAAAATGGCTATGGTTCAAACTATTGATATTTCTTTCAACCTGTTAACTGGTGTCATCCCAGCTGCACTCGGAAACTGCAGAGGACTAGTTAAACTCAATCTCTCTCATAATGCATTAAAAGGTTCAATTCCAGATACATTTGGTGAATTGAAAAATTTGGAGAAGATAGATCTCTCATCA
>LPNX010678264.1:0-73986 GCA_001517045.1 Pseudotsuga menziesii
ACAAAAGAGTGCAATGATATGATAAAGGGGTGAAATGATATGGCATATTGTAAAAAGGTCACATATTCTTTTAATAAAAGAAATGTAAATATGAATATTTTAACAATTAATAATTTTTTTATTATATATTTTCATAAATAGCATTATTACTGTTATTTTTATATAACAACAATATATTGGACATAAGTTCAACATGTCACAATTTAAATTTAAAATCTAAGTGGAGATGATAACAATCCATTCTATAATCTTTTGAGCTAGACTCCATTAACAAGTCCTCCAATAACATTCAATTCCACAAGCACTAAAATTCTGTCTTTAAGTAACATCCTACTTAAACAAACCAATCCTCCATTAACTCTCTCATATATATATATATAAGCTTGGGTGAATATATATATATATATATATAAAAGCTTGCACATGAGTGTAGATAAAGTGACATTGCACATAAGTGTAGATAGAGTGACAAAAGAGTGATAAATGTGACACAATGAATGTTATAAATAGATGTGATAATGAGTGAAATGATATGCCATATTGTAAAAATGTTAGAAATGTAAATATGAATATTTTAACAATCAATAAAAAAAAGATACAATTTTATATATTTTTATAAATAACATTATTATTATTATTTTATATAAGTTCAACATGTCACAATCTAAAAGTTAGGTAGATGATAACAATCCATTTTATAATCTTTTAAACTAAACTTATTATAAGTCTAGATGATAACAATCCTTTTATAATTTTTTAAGCTAGACTACATTAACAAGTTGTCCAATAACATTTCATTCCACAAGCACTAAAAATTCATTGACAAGTAACATGCTACTAAATCAAACCAATCATTCATAAAATCATCTATTAAACTATTGTTATTAATAAAAAGGTTTCATTATTTAAAAATTAATTAAATTATTATTGTGAGAAGATTATTATAAGATTAATCCACAAATGATGATGCAACTTGATCGAAATTTCCGACAATATGAGTAGAAAACATTACGTTGTCTAACACGATCACTACGCGGCTGAACGAAGAGCAGTGTGCGGCGGAAGAAGAATTTTGAGACGAGACTTTTATATGAGTTTTTTATATGAGACGAGACTTTCCTACCCTTACATTTCCACATCAAATCTCATTCAAGCCAACGTCGTCGTCAATGAACACGGTTTTTCTAACTTATGTAGACGCAATTCCACAACTGGAATTGTGTACTTATAGAGAGCGTGTGGAGCTAATTTGTATAAGCGGTACCTTCAAACAGATAATAATATGGGGCGGTGCAGGAAGAGTTAACAGTCATTCCAGGCTTCAGATTCTATCTCACAGAGGAGGAACTGCTGGGCTTCTACCTGAAGAAACGTCTTCAACGCGATCACCAACCGAACCTCGATATAATTATACCAACCTTGGATTTGTATCAATATGATCCATGGGAGTTACCAGGTATTATATAGTTATAAACTTGATCTGCTGCGCCTCTTCCCTGGTTTGAATTTGATATGATATGATCACTGGGAGTTGTTACCAGGTAGATCACTCTCTGCTTGCAATTCCCTGAATTAGTTAGAATTTGAAACTGATTTTTCACATGAATTCTTGAAGTTTTGGCTAGTGATGTTGGGGAGAAGCAATGGTTCTTCTTCGTTCCAAGAGATAATAAGAAATGCCGGCATAGGCCTAACAGATTGACGAAGTCAGGTTACTGGAAGGCCACCGGTTCAGACAGAGCAGTTCGCAACGACCTGTGTCAATGCATCGGTCTCAAGAAAATTCTGGTGTTTTATAAAGGAAGAGCGCCGCTTGGGCAAAGGACGGAGTGGATTATGAATGAGTATAAGATGCCAGATTTGAGCTTGTCCCCGTCCAAGGTGATCATCAAATGGAGTTTTTTAATTATATGTTAATTAGTAGAATGCAGATTTTCACTGTTTAAACATATTGGAAGCTAGTTTCTGGAATGACTGTTTGAGAGATACATTGAGATTTTTGTGTTCTACTATTAGAATGAGGAGAGAGATTGTGGATCCTGGTTTAAATAATGAAATGAAATATGACTCAATTCAAACATATTGGAAGTTAGTTTCTGTAATAACTGTGAGAGATTTTTGTGGGAGTATAGATTGATCTGATTATGGATTTAACAATGAAATTAAATATGAATCTTAAGGTTTTAAAAGGAAGATAACTATCTCTAACTTTTTTCCCTGATCAGTTATATTTCATACTATTATTGAATTTCAAGATCAGTAATCTTTTTACTCGTTGGACTATCGATACAACTTTATAAAGGGAATATAAAAATGTGGATTAACCAATATTTTTGATAAGGTTTTGTGGTTGATTTTAAATATTCATCAACATCTACAAATTTTGGTGTAACCTCAAACTTCACTCCATACCTACCTCACACCATACCTTATATAATATGGAAACTAAATAAAAATGTAGATGAACTGCCACTTCTGATGACAAAGCCTTATGAAAACATCTCCTTTTCTTTTGATGATAAAGCCTTATGAAAACATCTCCTTTTTTAAAGAAATGAAGCATCCTTTTTATGGTACATAGGTTCTAAACGATTGCAAGTGGGCATGTGTAGATTGTAAGTAGCCATGTGCACATCAAGAAGGTGGATATGGTGTTATGTCGAATTTACAGAAAGCCAACTTCTCAGAAGTCAATAGAAGAAGGAACAAATCTTGATAGCCTTGACAAAGAAAAACTGAATTTTCCAGTTGGTGATGAATCTTCATATGAATATAAGTGTGATTCAATCACTTTTAATGGCAGCTCATGCCAATCAAATCCAATGACTGAGATTAATGTTTCGTCATCTGGAGAATGGAGAGGGAATATGTTCTTCTGTTCCAAGTAAAATACTAGATAACGAAGCTAGTTCTTTTAAGTCTGTGGAACTAATCATGTTTTGCGAAGAAACTAGAGTATTGAAGACGCTCAAAAGCCTTCAAACAACTCCAGCTGGAGTTGCTGTGCATGGGCCGTTATTAATGGCTTTAGTGGCTTTAGGATTCATTGTGTTAGAAAATTTTAAGTCAACTCTGATTTTCCCATATGCAGTATGTAAGTGTTTTAATCTTACACATCTTGTAGTCCACCAATCCAACGGTTTTTTTCTCCACCAATCCAATCCAACAGTAAGCTCCACTCCACTGGATATGGACACATATTATATTGCAAATCTACATGGTTTGTAATCTAGAATCAAAGTTGCAGATAGAAGTCAATTAAAGAACTGGGTAGAGGATTGAGGATTGCATTCGAAGATTATATATTTATTTGTTGCAGTAAAGTTATGCTATTATTATATCCCCAATTTAAAACATTCCCAATCTTTCTAGCTGCTCCCGAGCTCTGATCACTGTATATGAGGACTATTAAAATCCATACGGTTGCTCAGTCCTCGATCGATTGCCCGACATGCAAACCTAGAAGTTCTTAACGCTTTTCAGCTCAACTTTATTAAGATTTGATTAGGGTTTATCCAATGTATCCAAAGTTATTCTTTTGTCTTTTTGTGCAGAGTTCTTTGTGATATCTTTTCAGTTTATAAAAAATACCATGAAATATTTGAGAATACGTAAATGTATGTGTATTAAATGGAGCATATGCCACCATGGATTGGGAATGGAGAATCCACACAACATAAAACCTTCATTACCAAATCGTTTGCATTTTCCAATATATAAAAACTCAATTTATCAGTAATTAATTGATCGCTTTGAGAAATGGTATTTGTGACTATAAAATGGAGCATAGCGCAGAATGGAGAAAGGCCAAAATATAAAACCTCAATTGTCGGTATAAAAAATCCGCTGTCTATACATTTGTATATTATTTAAGCTAGTATTGTTGAAGTATGTGAGAAAATGTGAATGCCAATCCACAAGTAAAGTGGTATGAATGTTAATAGATATAACCAACTATTTACTTTTATGAAGGTACTTGACTCTTAAACAAAGAAGACTAAAATATATAATTTTATATCCATTATTCATTTCATATTGTTGGAGTTAATATAACCACAAAACAAATACTATTTAACAAAAAAAACAAAGACTGATATAAAAAAAACAAATTGCTACCCGGTTTCTGACTGAAACTTATTTAAATCTTAATCAAGATGCATTTAAGCATAACCAACATAGATCCATCTAAAAGGCGATCTACCAAGAACCGAGAGGGATCAAATTTCTCAAGGTGCAAACTTTTTTTTAGACTAGAAATGTTGAAGAAATGTGTAATCCAATATTTATGGTTTTATTTGATCTTATTTATGTTGTTTTTTATATATATGCAATTCTAAATAATTTAAATTTAACTTAACTAGACATGTTATTTTTAATAATATTTTATTATTTTTGCACCTAAGAGGTGCATTGCATGGGAGAGATGTGTAACTCCTTCCGTGCTCAGTTGACATGTGTCCTTTATAAAAAAATAATTTTTTTATTAAAAATAACATGTTGGCTTAAATTAAATTTAAATTCTTTAGAACTGCATATATATATATAAAACAATATAAATTAGATAAACTAAAACGGTAAACATTGAATTACACATTTCCTCAATACTTTCACTCTAAAAAAGGTGAAAAAAGGTTTACACCTTAAGATATTTGATCCCTCTAGGAGCTTGGTAGATCCCTTTTTAGATGGATCTATGCTGGTTTTTATAAAAGAAACTTGTCAACTCTAGGATGAGCACAGAAGGAGTTACACATCTCTCCCTTACTCGGGTGTATAATGCAGCTCTTTGGTGCAACTAGATATGAGTACCATGAAATGAATCCATGTTACACATTTGTTACACTTGGATTAATTATGTTGATTGACTCAAGCAAGTCCAAAATCTCATATAATATCTAAATCCCTATGAACATAAAAATAAGAGTTGTGTAACATATTAGTACTAGTTTTTATTTATTTTTCAATTTAGAATGCTACAACTGGCTCTACCCTCAAATCCTCTTATGTTAATTGAAAACTCCACATACAAACTAATTGAGCAAAACTCATGGGTAAAATATTTACACCATTTTTCATTTGTGCATGTCATGAAAAAAGTCCAATAATCTATCCCTAGATTTTCCATGTACCTACTTATATCTCTTCTAGCATGTAGAATCTCTATTTTTGTACGCAACATTGCATATATAAATATACCAACCACACAAGGATATTGCATTCACCATATCCTTTGGGATGGGTTAAACACTAGTTTACACTTCTCCATCATAAAACGATCAAATATATGTTTTTCACAAATTTACTTTGGCTAATAATAACTAGTACTCCATGTCTAATTCTCATAGATATTGGTACTTGTTCACCTTAAATAGTTTCTTATTGTCACTAATTATAATAATGTCATGACCATAAAAGATCAACATAACTCCTTACAAACCCTTTCCCTATGAAATATTTTTCAAACTGCTAGTTTAACCTCTAGAATTGCTTCAATCTATAAAATAATCTCTCCAACCAACACCACCAACACACCCTCTCTTATATCCCTTCACTACATATACTTCTTATAGAATATATCTTCTTTGAGTTTTTTTATGAAGAACTTTCATCTTCAAATCCATTTGATCCACTTTCAAATCATAATTAGATGGTACTGCAAAAAAACCGATAGAGGTCATTTCGCCCACTTAAGAAAAATTCTCACCATAATAAATACCCTCAAATCGAGTGTATGCATTTGCTAGAAAACAAGTTTTGCATTACCCCACATAACCATCTTCTTTTTACTTATTCTTAAACATGCATTTGCATCATATTTCTTTCCCTCACGACGCTCTCACAAACGCTAGGTATGGTTCTAATCCAAGGTCTTGAGTTTTTTCTTCTTAAATTACCTAGAGTGAAAAGTCTCATTCCCACTAATAGTGACTTTGGATTTCTAAGATAATCATTCATGGAATATAAATATAAATTATTAAATTCAACCAACTCATAGCCATACGTGTATGGCCCCTTCTCCTCACAAAGGATCCTCCTCAAAATTTCCCATTGATTTGTTTGATCATGCCACACCAACAAATTTGGAATCATAATAGCTCTTCCAAGAAATGTTGGTTGGATGGGTGCTACCTCTTAACACCTACATATGCTTTTCCATTTAATTCCAAGCAATTAACTTAATCATATCTAAGCAATACAGAAAATCAACTAGTACTAAAATAATATAGTAAATGAATGATATCTAAATAATTAGATAACTTATGAAAGAAAATTAAATTATAGGAGTGGAACATTAGTTACTTGTAGTCCTTCACCTTGTTGATGACTAAACATTGGTTCAAACCTATACTGCAGAAGTAAGAACCACGACAGAATTCACATCAAAATTGTTTACTTCCACCTTGAACCAGCATAGGCACCTAAATCACTAAATACTCAACTATAACATCTACTTTGTTTAACATACCCAAAAATAAGATTAAGCATCCCATTGATTAGTTGTAGTGTTGTGGAGAGGCTGTTGAGCTTACAACACTCCGACACCCCATGGGTTATGGTGTATAAGAACACTCACTCAAAGTCCCTCTTTCATACCCTTAGTTCGTTAGAAATCATACTCAAAAACATAGTTCCTCTGTAAGTGCTTTATTGACCATTGTAGCCCTTGATGAATACCCCAGGATGTGTTATACATAATATTCATCAATGGCATCCCAAAATCCCTTATAAAACAATTGTTAAGAAAAAATGAGCATTAGTAACCTTGGTTGGTTAGGAACACTTTTAGCCTCATCTACCCATATAAATTAGGCTAGCATTACCCCAAGCACAATGCATGTAATCTCTTTTCTAATATCTCAAGGATAACAAATACCTTCTAAGTATATCTCTTAGCCTTCCCATTCACCCTACCATATTAAATATGGGGAAACATTAGGCTTAGAACACCGAGCTAAGTGTAACTCCTTCTGTGCTCAGTTTACATGTGTCCTTTATAATTTTTTTATTATTATTATTAAAAATAACATGTTGGCTTAAATTAAATTTAAATTGTTTAGAATTGCATATATATATAAATTAGATAAACTAAAACTGTAAACATTGAATTACACATTTCCTCAATACTTTCACTCTAAAAAAGGTGAAAAAAGGTTTACACCTTAAGATATTCGATCCCTCTCGGAGCTTGGTAGATCCCTTTTTAGATGGATCTATGCTGGTTTTTATAAAAGACACTTGTCAACTCTAGGATGAGCACGGAAGGAGTTACACATCTCTCCCTTACTCGGGTGTAGAATGCACCTCTTTGGTGCAACTAGATATGAGGACCATGAAATGAATCCCTGTTACACATTTGTTACACTTGGATTAATTATGTTGATTGACTCAAGCAAGTCCAAAATCTCATATAATATCTAAATGCCTATGAACATAAAAATAAGAGTTGTGTAACATATTAGTTCTAGTTTTATTTATTTTTCAATTTAAAATGCTACAAGTGGCTGTACCCTCAAATCCTCTTATGTTATTTGAAAACTCCACACACAAACTAATTGGGCTAAACTCATGGGTAAAATATTTAGACCATTTTTCATTTGTGTATGTCATGAAAAAATTCCAATAATCTATCCGTAGATTTTCCATGTACCTACTTACATCTCGTGTAGCATGTAGAATCTCTATTCTTGTACACAACATTGCATATATAAATATACCAACCACACAAGGATATTGCATTCACCATATCCTTTGGGATGGGTTAAACACTAGTTTACACTTCTCCATCATAAAATGATCAAATATATGTTTTTCACAAATTTACTTTGGCTAATAATAACTAGTACTCCATGTCTAATTCTCATAGATATTGGTACTTGTTCACCTTAAATAGTTTCTTATTGTCACTAATTACAATAATGTCATGACCATAAAACATCAACATAACTCCTTATAAACCCTTTCCCTATAAAATATTTTTCAAACTGCTAGTTTAACCTCTAGAATTGCTTCAATGTATAAAATAATCTCTCCAACCAACACACCCTCTGTTATATCCCTTCAAATACATATACTTTTTAGAGAATATATTTTCTTTGATTTTTTTTATGAAGAACTTTCATCTTCACATCCATTTGATCCACTTTCAAATCATAATTAGATGGTACTGCAAAAATACCAATAGAGGTCATTTCGCCCACTTAAGAAAAATTCTCACCATAATAAATACCCTCAAATTGACTGTATGCATTTGCTAGAAAACAAGTTTTGCATTGCCCCACATAACCATCTTCTTTTTACTTATTCTTAAACATGCATTTGCATCATATTTCTTTCCCTCACGACGCTCTCACAAACGCTAGGTATGGTTCTAATCGAAGGTCTTGAGTTTTTTCTTCTTAGATTACCTATAGTGAAAAGTATTTCCCACTAATAGCGACTTTGCATTTCTAAGATAATCATCCATGGAATATAAATAAAAATGATTAAATTCAACCAACTCATAGCCATACATGTATGGCCCCTTCTCCTCACAAAGGATCCTCCTCAAAATTTCTCATATGATTTGTTTGATCATGCCACACCAACGAATTTGGAATCATAATAGCTCTTCCAAGAAATGTTGGTTAGATGGGTGCTACCTCCTAACACCTATATATGCTTTTCCATTTAATTCCAAGCAATTAACGTAATCATATCTAAGCAATACAGAAAATCAACTAATACTAAAATAATCTAGTAAATGAATGATATCTAAATAATTAGATAACTTATGAAAGAAAATTAAATTGTAGCAGTGGAACATTAGTTACTTGTAGTCCTTCACCTTGTTGATGACTAAATATTGGTTCAAACCTATATGGCAGAAGTAGTAACTACGACATAAATCACATCAAAAGTGTTTACTTCCACCTGGAACCAACATAGGCACCTAAATCACTAAATACTCAACTATAACATCTACTTCGTTTAACATACCAAAAAATAAGATTAAGCATCCCATTGATTAGTTGTAGTGTTGTGGAGAGGCTCTTGAGCTTACAACACTCCGACACCCCATGGGTTATGGTGTACAAGAACACTCACTCAAAGTCCCTCTTTCATACCCTTAGTTGGTTAGAAATCATACTCAACAACATAGTTTCTCTGTAAGTGCTTTATTGACCATTGTGTCCCTTGATGAATACCCTAGGATGTGTTATACATAATACTCATCAATGGCATCCCAAAATCCCTTAGAAAACAATTGTTAAAAAAAATGAGCATTAGTAACCTTGGTTGGTTAGGAACACTTTTAGCCTCATCTACCCATATAAATTAGGCTAGCATTACGTCAAGCACAATGCATGTAATCTCTTTTCTAATCTCTCTAGGATAACGAATACCTTCTAAGTATGTCTCTTAGCCTTCCCATTTGCCCTACCATATTAAATATGGGGAAACATTAGGCTTAGAGGTAGAATTGCAAATGTCACAAAGTGGGTAAAATGTGAATTGCAACACACTCCCCTTGATTTTATTTTACCCAAGTTTACTTTAGGAAGCATTCTTAAGTAATGTGTCCCCTTCAGGGATAGTTTTAGGGGCGAATTTTAGCCCAGTGGGTTATTTTTCCATGTTTTTCTCCCAAAAAAGATTCGCAATTTTGCATTTTTTGAAGCCCTGTTTCGTCCAATTTTGATGGGGTAAAATTTTTTCACCCTAAAAATGGCCAAATTACTATATAAACAATATAAAATCCTTGGAAATTAAAATATTTTTTGAAAAATATCGCCAATCATTTTATAGTTGGCATTTTAAGAATTGGTAATATTTGCCAACATTTATACACTTTTAAATAAGTATGGTTCCTTAAAATCATCTCTAGTCCCCTTCTAAGGTTTACTAGGTGCAATAATTAGGCAGGTCATCATGATTTAACAAGAGCCTCTTTCCTTCAATGCAATTCCTATAATTTTAATCAACGTTCATTTTTTCTTGTCCCATCATCTCACCTAAGTTAGTGTGGGTCTCAAGAACAAAACCTATAGAAATATTATCCTTTCTAAGAAAAATAAAATATATTAACAAATATGAGATATAAGTGCACAACAAACCATTGAGGGTATATAATTACTCAACCTAATCCATCAAAGGGATACTCATGAATTTGCGTCATAAATCATACTCATTAGTGTACTATATAAATCATCAAGGAAATGATCATCATAAATAATCAAGGAAATACTCGTTAACACTCATCCAAACATCATATCCTAATCAAGTATTACAAGGTGAATCATATAAATTATCTATCAACTATAAGGCCCTCAAGACTTTATCAATATTACAACTATCATGCACTAGAGGTGTTACAATCCCCTCGAGTCAAATTTCCATTAAAAAAAACAGGGATAGAGATTTCTCGTCTCTATATCCAACTCCCATGTATAATCTTTTTAATCACATCATTCTATGGAAAACATAATTATGAGTGTAAATAATTCAAAGATTTGAGCATCCACAATCGAATGTAAATGAGGTAATAATCACAACCAATCCTCATTTTTGTCATTCAAGTTACACCACAACATATCTTTGAACTATTTGACAATATTTGTCACTATGGTCTTAAATAATTACTAATTGCAATATGAGGAAAAATCTAGACATCCATTGATTCTATCACACTATTTAAACCTTCATATAAATATAATCACAATGGAATGCAAAATAATTTAATGTTAGTATTCAACTAGCATGCATATATCTATTTCAATAAAAATACCATCAATATTGTTTGACTATCCATAATCAATATCATAAGCTCCAACAAAGATCCAACAAAGTATCACTGGAGAGTGGATACACTTAAGCTAGAAATAAGCTAGAAATTCTAACACATTAACCCAAAGATATAAAATAAGGTAAGGGGTAAGAGGGCAAGCCATGACTGGTGATTTTTCATTTTACCATAGTAGCTATACATATGCATATATCGTCTCGATAATTTGTACATGTTCATGATGCTCACGTTTTTTTTAATGGTAATCAAGGTAGTAACAGTAATGGTTATGAGCTAAAAAAAAAATGAATGGCTGATCTTTGATGCAACATATAAGTTTCTAAATGAAATGTTGATAGCTACGGTATTGATTTGTTTTAATATATGGTTGTTTGAAAAGAAAAGGTATTTGTTAAGTAATTTTTATCGATTACCTTTTATTATTTTAAATGCCACAAACCATATATCAAGCTTGCAATAATGAAAGTTTGATTAATAATATGACTGGTCATGCATACAAATACCTAATATACTACAACTTATTTGCTTCTTAATATAAGTCTATAAAAAGAAAAAAGAAAACCTATTATTCAAATGTAAATTTCAAATATTAAAGCTTAATAAAACTCAACGAAAACATATAGCTTACTTTTTTTTTTCTCAAGAAAAAAATCATAATTTTATAATTTTATTTAGGAAAAAAATTACATGACAAAGATGCTTGTATAAGCATTGCATAGTGTAAAAAAATATACCTTACTTATATTTAAATAAAGTATAACTTTTTTTTCTAACAAAAAGCATTCATAGTGTAAGCATTACATATAGATTCTATTGGTATTTCAAAAAGCAAGTTAAAAAAAAAACTATAACTCCAATAGTTGATCATAGTCCATAAACTCAACTACAGTTTTATTTAAGAAAACAAATTACATAGCATAAATGCTTGTGTAAGCATTGCATAATGTAATCATTGCATATAGATTCCATTGGGATTTCAAAAAGTAAGTTAAAAAAGAAAAGGAAAAACGTATAACTAATTAAAAAAGAAAAGAAAAAACCTATAACTAATTAATTACATCATATATGTTTCTTCAATAGTTGACCACAGTCTATAGACTCAACTACAGTCCATAGCACATGTTGAGCATCTTCATTCTTCTCAAGAGATCATCTCGTCCATCACTTCTAGAGGGTCTATGTAGCACAAAATATTTGTCTCATTGAAGAAGGAAATATAGAAAGTTGCAAATGTCTATAACACGGGGTCTACAAGAGTTACAGCAGTTGAGATTATAGTTGAGAGTATAGCTTGACAAATGCCATCCATGCAGGAAGAAGTGTGTCAACTACCTTTGGTGGAAGTTGGAGCCAAAGGTGTCACCCATCGAAGTTAGCCTCGCTTGCCTATATAACATAGGAAGTCTTCACAAAATGCTCTTAGAAATACCCGCATAAGCCAAACTTGCCTTGATATAAGGCCAAATAAGAGGACAAATTGCCTCATTGGTGAAGTAAAAGGCTGGTCATGCTTAATTGGTGGAAAAAAAATTGGTCATACTCTGCAAAATAAAAGTTAGGATAAATGGTTAAAATTTGTATTGGTTTTTGTGTAGGCTAATGAAAACGATGACACACCGATTCATAGAGTCCCTGCTAGCCGATCGACAGAGACTAATAAAATAGACAAACATTTGTTTTTAGTAAAAAATTAGACATTTGACATGCCTTTCATACATTTCATAAATGTATTGAAAAAAACCATCTTCAATCAAAAAGTAAAAAAGATACCCATTTTACATATCAATTATATATATACATATGCAATCAATAAATCACCATAAACATTCACCTCATTAACACTATACACAATTGTGCTACATTAAATATTAATAATATATTAGTAATAAAAATAAAAAAAGCTTCCATGCATTTACCTATATAACACTATGTTATTGTATAGAAACAAAAGCTCCATGCATTTATCTAAGTGAATTAAAGTTTGCACAAAATACCCATTGGCGTATGAACATTTAATAGTCTTTATTTTTGGTTGTGGGGACTTTTTTTTCTCTCACATGGAAACATGCACGAAAAACCTAGCAATACTTCCCCACATTAGTGGATGGTAGAGGTGGTAAACCGCTGGCCATCCTAACAAAAGGCCTAACCCCAAAGGACTCAAGGTGCAAACCCATGACCTCTCCCCGAACTGAAAGAATGTATGCACGTCTTACCAATTAAGGTAACCCTTAAAGCTTGGCTGCAAAAACTTTATAAATGGGTTTATCATTTTTTTCATTAATTAACACTTGAAATAAAGTATTTTATCTACGGTTTTCATTTAAAAGCAAACTATTATATTATTCAACTAATTGTGTGAGCTACATTCTTTTATCCACTTATTAAAACATTTGACCTTTATGTGGTCTCTTTATGAAGTGGTCATATTTTCAATAGAATGATGTGTCTAAGATTTTAAGATCATGATTTTGTTTCAACCGGATTAACGTTATGGGTAGTTTATCATTAATTTAAAATATTTTATTTTTTATTCCTCTTTCAATAATAAAAGAGGATTTTTTGAAATTTTCTAACTTTCGTCTAGTTTCGATATGATGTTGCTAAGGATACTATCATAAATTGTGAACACACAAATAATTCTATGGCTCTGTTTAAATGAAGATGCTTACATTAAATACTACATAAAAATGACTACACATTTAATCTACAACCAATAAAACTAATTAAATTTTTTCCCTATGTGCATCTATCTAATCACATTCTGCATATATGAAACAAGGGCAATGCAAAAAAATCACATGATTAAATTTTCTTGAAAAAGGAAAATATACATCAATTTATATCTATGCTAAAATTTCTCTTCTCTAGGCATAACCATGGCATTTAGGGTTGATAATTCTACTAGATGCCATATAATTGGCTCCTAGTGTTTAGTGTTTAGACATATATGTGAATCAGTGTGCATTGATTCATTTGTGTTTATTTTATTTCATATTTTCCCATTATTCATGTATATGTATTTATAAACATATGTATGTGTGTTGATGTATATAGCTACATAGATATTTATGTATTTATATACATGGGTAGCCACATATATAGATATACAATTATATCATACATATAACATATATTATAACACACATATATAGTAACACCCATGCCTTAGGGTAGGTGATGACCCCCATCAACATGTTCATTGTCAGGCTCGGGTGCATCAACAATCGATACATCGATCCATGAATGCATGATCAAGGAAACGATCAACAACCAAGGCACACTTACTTTCCTGCAAGTCATCAATGGGTAGTCTTTTGGGCATGCATGCATGACAATGGACATCAACATGGGTAGTAGAAAGCCTCACTATGGGCAGATCATGTTGGTTATAACACTTGGAGGTCGTGCAAAAAGGGCTAACAAGTTTAAGAAATAAGGAACATGATCGATGATGTAAGCAACAAAAGAATAAAGAGTGTGACCAAGGATAGATTGACAAGGAACATTGGGAAAGAACATGGAAGACAGAAGGGCCCTAAGGCACCCTAAGAGGTTAAAATCATTGTACACTAGTAGGAACAAAATGACATTGCCAAGTGCCTTAGATGATACATTGGAAAAGGAATTTGCATGACATGCCCACTTAGGAAGGAAAACGTGCATCAATAAGAAACTTTCCTACTATATAAATATGGGCGAACCAAGAGGCAAAGGTATGTCAACCATGGAAAATCATCAAAGATATAAGAGATCCAAGGAAGAGAAAAGAGCAAGTTTTCAAGTAACATCCTGACGTAGAAAACAGGGGTGAAGAACATGCTCAAGAAATATTTTGAGGAAGTGTATACATTTAAGGTTTATAGGTCAATGGAAGTATGCACCCGTGTAAGCCAAGGAACCCAATAGGATTTGCTTGCGGAAGGGTTTCTCCTGAAGGTAGGTTATTGAATACCAAGTGCTATGGGTAGGCATACTTGGGAGGAGCGGGAAAATGTGTAGTAGGTAGATAGAGAGGAAACAAGCAGACACCACTGAAGACTTGTTTGGTTGTTGTAATTGGGTCACAAACTAAGTGCCAGACTCCCTTTGTACTGAGGTTGTGGTGGTTGGACAAATCTCCTTTTCTTGTGTTGTATCACATTCTTCAATAATAATAATACTCGTGGTTACTTTCTTTGGGTACCTATCACTTGTGTTCTGTTGATGATTTGCTTCCTTGTGTTGAACTATTATATTTGCTAAGGATAATTGGGTAAAGTTAAATAACACATAACATAAGTTTATGCCTTTAGTTGGGCTAGTCATTGGGTGCAACGATTATATTAAATAGGGTAGTCTAGGGTGAAGGAGTGGAAAATCCTTAAGTGAAAATGCATATTCTACTGATGAGTTGTCTCAGGTGGCCAAGTTTTCGGGAGAAAAATCAGGTAGTGCTGCATAATCATCAAAGTGTTGGCATCACATTGGCATGAAGCTTTGGGGTTGTGATAGTTGGTATTAGAGAAAGAAGTGAACTATTTGAAACCATTTGAGCAATGTTAGTTGGATAAAGAGTAGGAAAACAAGTTTTTTAAAGGGTTTGACACCAAAAAATATGTATGTTTGGAACATGATCCTATGTAGCATGAAATAGACCATCAATAGAGTGTAGTGTCCATTTAAAAATAAAATCCATTGGTAGATGCAATGATCTATTAGAAACAACCATCATTAGTAGGCATCGACGGTGTTCTCCACTAGATAGGGTAGCGACTACATTCAGAAAGTTCTCTCCATGATTCAACAAGAAGGAAGGATCTAGTAGAGATTCAAGTAGAGAGGTGAAGTGTTGGTGATCTTGGTGCCTAGGTGCACGACGGAGGACAACAGTTCGATTGAATGAATTGAGCTCTATTATGGTGGAAGCATATTAAGAATAAGCAAAGAAGGAAATACACTATAGAGATAGAAATTAAGCACAGATAAAATGCAATAATTCAAACCAAAATCCATTGTTCTATTACTATTTTATTACTTGATTTTCTTCTATATTACAATAATGTACATGTTTATATAGAGTTATGAGACACTTGGGTTACTACCCATTACTTTCAGCTACAAAGAAGTTAGAATGGTTCGAAATTTCAACTGTTACCGACAACTAAAAGACAAAGAGACAATTTGTTGTAGTCATGTCGAGATGTTGGAGTCAACGACGCATGTCGAGATGTAGAACCTGTTGAGCTTATGTCGAGGTTCAGACTAGTCAAATTCAATGTTGAACCTATCAAAGTATACACACTGCCAACTACTGGGTGGATCATTCCTCCCTCCTTAAGAAATAATGGTCCCCATTGTTTGCTCGTTCAGGTGAGGAAACTTGTTTGTAAGTTCAGTACCAAAGTACCAATTTCCTTGGGATGGGAGTTGTCTAACTTTAGCCACTTGAAACCAGGGAATGGAGTTTTTCCTTGTATGGTGTATCCATCATCCCATGATGGTGTCACAAGGAAGATACTCATGAACATATGGATGGATTTCTTCAGGTTCTGTTGTCTGCAAGTAGTTATGTTCCAACAATTGTTCATGGTATGGTCCAAGTAGATCCACATTGAACACAGGATGCAAACCCGATTATGAAGGAATGTCGAGATGGAAATCATTTTCTTCAGTTTTCTTAAGGATATTGTATGGAACATATCGCAAAGGCTTCAACTTTCTATATGGATCAGTGAAGCGCTCCTTCTTAAGATGTAACCAGACATGATCCCCAATTTGGAATGAATGAGGAGCATGACATTGATTGTTTCATGCCTTGTATTTGACATTAGCTCGCTGCAACATTTCCTGTGCTTGCTTCTGGTTATTGTAGATTTGATCTCTAAACATCAACGATTTTTCAACTTCTCGTTGGTCAGAGTTAGTGTCGTTTGATTGTGTCGATGAAATTACCAAGCTAATGGGCATTGAGGGTTGAAATATGTAATAGATATAGAATGGGCTCTTTCCCATAGATATGTGATGAGAATGATTGTAAATATGTTGTATGTATGGGAGACTTTCATCCCATGCTTGATGATGCTTGGAGTTGTACATGTGAAGCAGTTGTACTACCAAGCGATTCACAAATTCTGTATGTCCATCTGTCTGACGATGGAAAGCTATCGACAAAGAAAGTATTGTGCCAAGAATTTCCATAGAGTCTTCCAAAATATGCTAAAAAATCTAGCATCTATGTCGAAAATGATGGTCGTTGGAAGGCCATACTGTTTCCAAACATGTTCGAAGAAGAGCTGGGTAGTCTGTTGTGCTGTCGTAGTCTTCTTGCATGGAATGGGAATAATCATTTGGAAAATATATCGAATACTACTAAGATCACGTCATGTTTATGTTTGGTAGTAGGATATCCCATCAAGTAGTCCATAGAAATAGATTCCCATGGTCAACTAGGAATCAATAAAGGCATATAAAGTCCTTTCCGTGGATGCAATAGTTTAGCAATGGAACAAACCACTCACAATCGAATGTACCTATTGGCGTCAAATTTAAGTGTAGGAAAGTAAAAGTAATTATGGATGATAACAAGAGTATTTTCTACTCCAAAATGTCCCACAATATTTCTCTTGTGTTCCTCCCAAATGAGCTGCTATCGATGCTCATCGGTCGATATACAAAGCTATCCAAGATTGTATAGGTCTTTCAGGAAGTAGTTGGTAGTATACAATGTGTCAGTCTATAATTGTCGATAAATTATGGAGAAGTCGCAATCTAGAGAATACAATTGCAGCCAAGTGGGGGTGTCATAACCGTGCATACTCATCACTGTAGAAATTAGAGTAATGGGTGGTTGACTGAGACAATTAGATGTGACATTGGATTTACCTTTTCAATACTTAATTACCAACTCAAATTGTTGTAGGTAATTAATTCACTTGAGATGTTGAGTTGTCTGTAATTTCGACTGGGACGAGGCGAACTGTAAGGGATTATGGTCAGCAAGGATGGTTGTTTCCTTCCCAAGGATGTAATGTGTCCATTTCTTAAGGACTTGCACAATGGCATATGGTTCCTTTTCATACATAAAATACCTTCTAACAGTTTTGTTGAAAGTTTCATAATGAAAAGTGACTGGGTGACCAAACTGAGTGATCACTGCTCCTAAAGCATAATCTGATGCTTCTGTATCAATATCAAAAGGCTGATTCAAATCAGGTGACATAAGTACTGGTGCAATACAAAGCTTGTTTTTGAGTTGCTCAAAATCTTGTTGTTCTGTTGGTGTCCATTTGAAGATAATTTTCCTTAGTCAACTAATTCAAGGGCCAGGCTATGTGACTGAAGCCAAGTATCACTAGTACAAGTGATCAATTTTGCCACGAAAAAACCTGGCAATATCCACGAAAAAGCGTGGATATTTCCACGTCTAAGTGTTTTTTTCCCGTGGAAACAATTCTGTCGCAATAGAGATGACCCCTAATTTGCGTTGCAAGAGAGACAATGTTCTATATTTTGTTAGATGTTTACGCCGTTGCTATATCCACACCTGGCCGTCTTTATATCCATGCCTGTCTATCTCTGTATCCATGCCGAGCCGTCGCTGTATCCACGTCGAGCCGTCGCTGTATCCACGGCTGTGAAATTTTAAAAAAAATTGTCGTCACTATATCCACGGCTATAACTGTTTTTAAAAAAAAATACAAATGCCATAAGACCAATTCCATGTGGAAGTAGGTCATAATCCTTACATAATTAGTAAACCCCCCTCATTTGCAAGTGTTATAGCACAAGCATGTGCTATTTTTAGGAGGTTTCCAACTCATGCTTCCAAAGGTTGCATGCAGTACGTGATGATATGTCCATGCTCCTTATTGCCATATGAGTCATTTGAGACAATTTTCTGTGACATATGAGATGTTTCAGGAGACTACTATTTACAATAGTTGGAGTGAGGGAACGCAGATGGGAAAATAGTCAACATAGTCTTGTTCATTGCTACAATATGTGTCAGATTAGCCTACTTTTAGGACATGTGAGGTGATGCTAGTTTTAGCAACGTCTATTTTCATAAGTGTTATCTTTACCAATTTCATTTTATAAGAGTTATTTTTAAGCAACGTCTATTTTTATAAGTGTTATCTTTAGCAGTGTCTGTTTTTATAAGAGTTATTTTTAAACAGCGTCTATTTAAAAGTGTAATTTATAGTAAGTGTTCCCACAGGCAGTGTTTGGCATTCTAAGTTCAGTTGGTGCATTTACAATTTTAGTAAATTCTATTTTTAGTAGGTAATGTGTTGGGCAGGCAGGCATGTTAGTTGTTAGTGGTTTATGTCTGTGTTTGGCCATTGTGGTGCACTTCAATTTTCCTCGTCTCCTATATTTTTGGAGGTTGCTCCTAGTTTAAGCAAGTGGTGTAGCATTCCTACCCAACCTTCTCAGCCTATGCATGGGTAGCTACGAATTCCATATTTTAAATTACATCTCATGGAGACCATTATTTGAATTCAGAACTAATTGAGCCTCCTATGAGTACCAAAACTTAATAAAATGCATGTGCAGATGTGTTAGTACCTAAACTAGCACCGCTTAGTGCAAAAAAATCACTAGGTTATAAGCTCAAGCATAACTCAGAAGAGTTTCCACTGTCACCTAAGAAACTACTTCCCTCACTTTAGGTAAGGTAATCCAACACATGGGGGGATTTCCTAATGGCAACCAAGTTTAAAAGGTAAACACCATTCCAGGATGACTTTTAAGTTTTGTTACCATTTACACATCAACTATAAATGATTTCCTATTACAACTTAGTTGACATTCAATGGTTAAATTCAGATCTGAATTTAAGATGTTCTAGTAATGCAGAATTAAGGTTTGCAAATTGACTAATGTATGTAAAAATACTCTTAATTCCAATTAAATTAACTAATTAATTGTTGTTACAAACTTGCAAACAATATATCTTTTCCAACCAGCAATCAAGATTTATTACAGCAGAATACTTTAACTCTCATTTAGATTAGAAATGAGATACAAATAGGGTTAAAACTAGGGTAGATCAAGGGGAATAATCACTTACTACACAATCTGAAACTTTTAACCCAGCAAATCAGCAGAAATTGGATTAGTTTTGTATTTTGAACTTAAGGCTTTGGCCTATTATCTGTATTTTGTCCTAGCTATTTACCTTTTGCCACTGCCTCTTTTTAATACAAGACCTATCTGTTACTTGTAAGAAAAATGAAGCACAAAGATACAAGAGCATCATATTAACCTCTGGTACTTGTCAAATAGAAAACTTCAAGTAAAAAAATTCCCAAACAAAACCCTTAAATCTTATCACAATGGGATTGACAAAACAAAATATGAAAACCTGTAGCATGATTTTTTGCAACAATCTCGTTAAGTCTATGAACCCTTTTCCCAATACAGAAATAGGTTCTTAGATCTGTTCCTGTCGACATATTTCAGTTTACTAAAGTTCTTATTAATTGGGTCCCTTGACACTCTTTCCAGATCACAGTGAAACTAAAATAAGCTTCTCAAGTAACGACACGTCAAGACATAATGATATCTGCAGATTGTAGCCGTAATACTATCTGTTCAAAATGATAAACACCCATGTCAAACCTGATTTATTGTCTGATTTGCTCCTGTATTGTGTAGTTCTGGGGGGCGATCTGCTGTGAGCAACAATAATGGAATACAGTCCTGGCTTGCCTCCACAACCTACAGATCACCATAATGCAAACAAAATTAACACAAGAATCAATTAGTGCCTTTGTGATGATCACCGTTTTATACGAGGAAATAAAATACATAGAGAGATATAAGCACTGAATTTAATTCTATTTTGCACAAACTAAACAAACTATATATATGGTAGGGTTCACCCGTAGTTGCTTGAGATATATGAAATGTGGTAGTTGTGACTTAAAGTAACATAACAAGGAAAATAAGTTACATCCCACATCCAATTTGAGAAGGAAACCCTCAACATAGACACAGTCAAAAGCTGGCTATTATATCATTAGGAAACAATCTCCCTAAGAGAGACCACTAGGTACTCAACTATGTTAACTGTGTGTCAGCAAGAAGGTTATATGTGCACTATCAATTGGCTCACTATGTCATTCAACACTCATAATTCAACATGGAAAAAATATTGTGGCATCACATCAATCTAGAAAGAAAATTGTTTATTTGCCTCTGTATTGATTACAGCCTCGAGTTACTGGATACTATGTTGGGGGGGGCAGAAACCACACAATACCCTTGGATTTGCATATCCATATCTTATATGTCCCCATTCATATCCATATCATATCCATATCTTATCTGTCCCCAAAACTTACAGTCAGAGGGAGTGCATATCTTCACTCAATAAGGTTAGATATTTTGATTTTGCTTTGCTGGTTGTTTGCCTCCACTGCACTCTATCATATAGCAAGACCTTTGTGTTAGTTGCAAGCATATCTTCTTTATATAGACTATTTGCCAATCCCCTATTGTGAAGCAAAATTCATGCAGTGCTAAACTTATTAATTAATATGGACATAAAATGACAAGCCAAATGTCATCAACCAAAAAAGGCTTCGCTAGAATTGCAGGATTGCACAGAAGCACAAGGGTATCATTTATTCCATTGTAATATTAACCAAGTGCACAAGAAATCCAGAAAATTTGTTGAACAGAGGAAACAAATGGCAACAAGAATAGAATAAGTAAAATAGATTTCGCAAATGAGCATTAATACACAGTCAAATTACAAGAAGAAATAAACCAAAGGATGTCATGCAAAAAACCAAAGGCTCTGTACCTTAATTTTAGCTTCTTCAACTGAAATATCAGCATCAGGGCCACGGAGAGCCCGTAATGAAGCTTCAAAACCTGATTCCTTGCCTATTTTAGCCTGCTCCCAGCATGAAAATATGTTAGATAAGATTTTTCTTTTACAAAGCATGGCGTGTGAATTCCTCTGACTTATGTAGTTTATAGTATATACCATTTATTACAAGAATTTAATCTTTCCAAACACTCACCAGCCATCTTGGAGACTCCGGGATAATGAAGAGACCAACAATCAACAGAACACTGGGAACTATTACTGCATCACCACCCATGGACAGTTGATTTTAATATTTTCAGAAAATAACTATAAATTTTGCATTATTGTAAACCCGTCTTACTGATTACATACCTATAATTGCCAGAGGCCTCCATGGAACAAACAACCCAAATAAATATGCCAGCATTATACCAATTGTAATTAAAAGCTGTTCCACAAAAAGGAAACTTTGGTCAGTTACAAAAAAGGATTTTCTAGGGCTTTGCAAATCACTTACATCCATGCTTTCCTATGGCTACTTAGAAGGTCACGCTAAAGCTATATTTCCAAAGTGAAAAAGATAAGAATCAGGCCTTACCTGATTCACATTGCCAAGAGCTCCCCGTAAGTGCTTCGGGGCTATCTCAGATACATATATCGGTACCTTAATTTACCACAACACATGGATAACATCAGACACTGAACAACATTACTGTAGTAGCCACCTTATGAAAGGTTTTCGAGGAGGAAAGGCACATGAGGGAGTAGCAGACTTACTCTGAATGATATGACTCCCATTCCAAAACCTGTCAACAATCTACCCACGTACAACAATGAAGCAATCTGCAGCAAGGTAAAAGTCACAAGACTAAATCAGAAGTATTTTTTGTTTTCATACCTGACCATTATAAAGACCAAATTTGTAGATTAAATACACGATGCAGAATTTGATGTTCATCATGTCTGAATCGGAAGAGTTTTCACACAAACATTCATCTAGAATAGCACAACTTGCCTTTGTAAAAGCAATGGCAAGCCACCCTGCAATACTTGGGATTGCTCCCACTATTAGTGCCTGTATATAACATGGAAACCAAAGCTACAGGTTTGTAATATGTATAATGGAAATAACTAAATCAATTATATGCTATTGCTTGTCATCATCTGTAACAGAATCATAAATTTGTCCATAGTCTACATATGATATTCATATCACCATGAGATCCAAGAAAACCCTCACCCCTCTTCGCCCAATGGAATCAGCAATTTTCCCACTGACTATTGCTCCAACCATTTCACCAACATTGGATAGTGAACCAAATAAAGAGTACTGCCAATTATTTAAGATCACAGAATAAATTAATAGGCAATCTGCCAAGTAGATACCAGGTACCCCAATTGAATAATCAAAATTCAGAATTAAACCTGAGAGACTGTCAGGCTAAGATCATTTGTTAGGTCATCCTGAACAGGTGACGAATATCCAATCTAGAGCAAAGCAGTTGTTATCAGTAAATAATCCCGTCACTATAACTATAAGAAATGATATTAGTGCCCAGAAGACTAGTGTGATGCAGCCATAGCAATTGGCCTTCTGTATTCTATATATGCAAAGCAACTTGTTCATAAAATCTGATAACATTGTAACTGGCAAATAAAATCTTTACACAGAAATGTATCAGTTAGATGACCATCAGAGACCCTAATAATATGAAACCTAGTCATGAAACCTCACAGCACTGTAATAGCCCTATCACAAAATATATAAGCAGAAACTAGCAGTCATTGCACTCATGAATTAGCACGTAGTACTTATCAAACTAGTAGTCATTGTACTCATGAATTAGCACATAATATCAGTGGTCACAAGGGCTAAAATTCTATTATACAGGCATCTAAGACTAATGTTCAATAGAAGTCACATTGGTGCAAGAACTCGATATAAAACACGTCCAAAACATATCTTAGAAGAGAATTTGAATAAACTGTACAAACACAAAGATATATCTTACAGGAGAATTTGGATTACAACTTTGACATTAGTTCTTCCAGACTAATCAGAACATGCACAGAGTTAAGATGGGTACTGGTTCACAAGAAAACACAATGCACTGTGGCCGGCCAGTTTTAAGTATATAAAGACAAAGATGCATCTAGGGTTAAGGAATAAAGTAGGTCCAATGAGTCAACCTATCAATTAGCCCTTAGTAGGAGCAATCCAAACTGACCACTTGAAGCATACAAACACTAGTTAGAACTCACAAATGTAAAACTATATCTCAGAATATGACGAAGAACAAGAATTGAAAGCAGCTCATCTAAACATCGATCTATATTTTTAAAACGTGAAAACCTGATCAAATCAATGTTCCATTAAAACTATGAATCATGAAAATTTGGCGGAAGATTGTTTCATCCATTATTGATCCATCCATGTCAAACCAAGATGTGGCTGGATAAATATTGAAATTTTTCAGATCATTGCAATTAGCCCATCTAAAATGAGTATTTGCAAAACTAAACAGTTGCACTAGCCATCAAAATTACACAAACACCACCATATCCTGTAGACACATTGATGTTGAAAATAGGATTTAGCCCACTTGGGGTATCAAAGTTTTATGATAACTACTGACTGAGCATAGCAACTCCAACATAAGTTCTGAAAATATCTATAACTCCTTACCCCTCCCCTTCCGAAACTACACAACCAGGTCCTTCTAGATTAGGGCCTGCCCTCTCTCTTCATGAGAGGCAGAGAAGGACAGAAGTATTTTTACCTCTTACACCCTGTGACCTTTTCAGGTGGCTTTGCCAAGAATAAGTGGAAATGCAAATGGATATCCTGTGGATGATAGAAGATCGGTCTGGTGTGAACCACCCAATCCAATCTGAGTAATAAGCATGGAGTTACATATGAGACTTAAGACTTTGCTAGCTCAAAATCAAACAAACACACACACCAATACAAATAGGCCATAGGCCAATTGGGCATACTAGATTAACCTACATAGAATTGCAAAACCTCTGGCACATGAATATAGATCGTTAATCAAACAACCACACAATACCCTTCCAATGGTTTTGAATTCTGGTCACATAGCACACGAGCGATGAAGCAAAAAGAGTTTATTCATAAAATTACCTTCCAATGGTTTTGAATTTAAATGATGCTTTGATATGTACAGGTTCTGCAAGTTTTTTTGCTACAGTGAAGAAATATCTAAGGCATTGCCATCGATGGGTAAATCCTCTGTAATAATTGAAGAATGAGAAGTAGTTGCTTTTTTTTTCCAAAGGACCCTGTCATTTTGATAATTAAATCCTCACAAACATTAAACCTGAAATGCTAGGGAAAAGAACAATTCAAATTGATAGATGGAAAACTGTAAAAATATATATTTTTTTAGAAGAGGAAAATGTTGGCTTTCACAATGAGTTATAAACAATTTGAATAGCATGTGAAAAGCGAATAAAACCTGATTTCCAGTTTGCAGGCTTAGAAAATCAACAACATCGATAAAGCTTTCAATGCATCACAACATTTTGAAACAAAGTATGCATCACAAGGGTGCTTGCTCAGCATCCATAGCTTCTCCCATTACCAGCAGAACTGCCATTCATTAGAAAACCCTCAACTCGGGAAGCTCCGGTATCTACATAACCATCATCTTTGGCTTCATTATCTTTGATGGCCCCTATTCCATATTCTAGGCAGTCAAGCATTACATCTTCAACAGTACTAGCAGTATGATCATCAATGTGAGAGCAAATTCATGCTCATTTTTTCCCTCAATCAAATCCAAACTCTCGACCCCATTTGCATCCTCTAGAATGGCAGCTTTTGCAGAGTTTTAAGACGATGAAGACATGGCTAGGTATTCAATCGCAAAGAACTCAAATTAGTTTGTGGGTAGTGAGGAAAATGGGTTCGGGGAGCTCAAGGAATGAAGGCTTGAAAACCAGAGGAATAGAGGGAAAGGTTGACATCATGATTTTTGCGAGAAAGTTGTGGAGGGAAGGGTAAATTATTTCAAAGAAAAAAGTAAAACCCAAAGGCGGGAAGCTGCAAAGTGAAATATCCACCAAAATGTAATGATATATTTACAAACATATATTAAATATCGAGTTAACTCTCGAAGCCTCCAACCTCATTGGTTTATTTAGCCATGAAAATATTTGCGGTTTATTTATGTCTTAAATTTTTTTTAAAGATTTGTGATGCGTAGAGTTTTTAATATGATTAATTTATTTGGAGTTAATGTTTGTGGCTAGTTAGCTCTATCCTATGTGAATACTAAATGTAAGATAAAGGGTATCAACTTAAGGATATTAAAGACTAGAGAAGAACATGTAGTATAGGCATCTTAAGGTAAACAATCCCTTAAATAAAAGTTATGGTTTAATATAATATATTTATTTGAAGAAATATGTGTTTGCTAAGTGATAGGTTGTAAGTTAGTTATAAATATTATAATTTATTTAATATAATTTTGAATATAAATTTTTCTTAATCTAATTAAATTAAGTTAAAGTATAAAATATTTTATAAACTTAGTTAGGAGTGAGTGGGTGACAATTTATCATCGAGACTTTCACCAAGTAAGGAATTAGTGGATTTTCTGACAAAGGTTAAGAATAGTTGGATGAATCATTGGAACTTAGGCACAAGAACATAGATCACAATTTGAAAAGAATCATTTTGTTCAAGTATATGGGGGAATTTGAAAAGAATCATTTTGTTCCATAAATAGATAAATAAAAAATTATAATAGATATTCAAACCTAATCTCTTCATGTGATTTAAACTTGTTATGGCTAGATTATATACTACATGGATTCTTATCACCACTACACAACATAACTATCACAATTTTCATTTTCTATGCCAAAAAGATAGCCTTCATACTAATTATTTCCCAATAACTAACTAAAATCATGTATATACCTTTACATTTGGGTAACACTAACCAAAAGAGGACATTGATCACCAATATGACCACATTACTTCGAGATGAATGGAGCTACCTAAGTGTGGTTTGTGGGTTGTGGAGAATCTAAATCGTCCTTTCGAACTTGTTGACTTGGTGCTTCCGCTGAATGTACATTGGTAATAATGTGAGATTTGGGAACACCATTATTAATAAAGCATTGTCTTGATATTATTTATGCTTTGTTTGAGATCAAGTCAAGCTTCTTCACCTCTCGCTAGGAAAATTGACTTTTACGTCCTAGTGTTTGGTGAATGAAGGCCCTCAATTATCTAAACATGAAGAGCACCATCATATTTGTGGTTTTCCTCAATATGTTGTTGTATGATTTGACCAAGCATTGCAATTCCTACCCCCTATCTTCTAGGCGTGGATACAGCGACGGATAGGCATGGATACAGCGACAACTAGGAGTCTAGGCATGTATACAGCGACGGCTAAGAGTCCAGGCGTGGATACAGCGACGACTAGGCGTGGATACAGCGACGCCTCGTTCCTGTTACATCGGATTTTACACCAAAAAGTAAGAAACATGGAAAACCTCCGTGGAAAAATCTGCGCTTTTGTACTAGTGTATGAACCATCGATAAATATTCACCAAACCAAGAAAATTTCTTAGTTCATGGATGTTTTGAGGAATGGGCCAATATTTTAGGATCTTTACTTTTTGAGGGTCGATGTGAATGCCTGTAGAGTCAATTAAACACCTTAAATATTTGATGTTGTTCATTGGAAATGAGCATATTTCCATGTTCAGATATAGTAGATGTTGCTGGAGAGTGTCGATGATTTGTGGAATCTATTTAACATGTTCTTCCCATGATCAATTGAAAATGAAGATATTGTTGAGATAGACAATGGAATACTTGCCGATGAAAGGTCATAGAAGGTCATCCATATATCGCATGGATGTCACGGGTGGATTGGGTAAGCCGAAAGGCATGAATAACCATTTAAACAATCCGTCCTTGGTTTTGAAATCAGTTTTCCATACATCGATGGACTCGATAGGAATTTGATGGTATCCCAAATTGAGTTCGAGCTTAGTAAAGAATTTAGCACCTTTCAGATAGTCGATGAGTTTGTCTATCCTTGGAAGAGGGTATCTATTCTTTACCAAAAATTTGTTGAGAGCCCAATAGTCAATGCACATGCGCCAAGTCCCATATTTATTTGGAATAAGGACGAGTGGAATTCAACAAGGAGAGGAGTTGGGTCGGATGTGACAATTGTTGATCAAATATTGAATTTGTATGCAAATTTATTCATTTACGAGAATGGATATTCTGCGAATAGATGTGTTAGGTAATGAAGAACCAGGAACAAGGTCAATGGAGTGTTTTACCTGGAAATGTAGAGGTACTATGTTTGGATCTTGAAATACGTTCTATTATTCCTCAAAAATGTGGTCAATGTGTTTCTTTTGTTAGGAGTTGTGTTGGTCAGTGCACTAGTAGATAATGAGAAATTAATGACTAAAAAAATGGCTAAAATCAGGCTATAAACGACTATTTTTGAGTCGGTTACTAATAGTAGCAAATTTCCACTATCTTATAGCTAGTCATATTTCAGTAGTCATTAATAGCTTGACTTAGTAGTCATTGATTTCGTCATTGATTTAGTCATTGATAGACAATGATTTAGTCATTGATAGATAATGCTTTAGTCATTGATTTAGTGATTGTTTTAGTCATTGATTTAGTCATTGTTTTAGTCATTGATAGTTAATGATTTAGTCATTGATTTAGTCATGGATTTAGTCATTGATTGAGTCATTGAGTGAGTCATCGATTTAGTCGCTGATTTAGTCACTGATTGCAACCATTAATGACCAAATATATGACTAAATAAACTACTAGATGTTAACATATTAATGACTAAGCTAAATATGACTAAGATACAGGAAATTAGCTACTAATAGTCGTATATATGTGAATTTAGTCATTTTTGCAATCACAAATTTATGATAGGGCACGGAGGAATCGAACCACCAACCTCTTGCCTATAATTAGGCAGGCACTCTACCATTGAGCTAGCACCCTTTAAGAAGGTGTTATTGCTTGACAATGATTATATTAGAACAAATTTATGATAGATATCAATCTACAAACTACATAATTATTACTATTACAACTTACCAGTAACTAGTATTTATGATAAACTAATTCCTGAGAGCTATGTACAATTTTCCCTGTAACTAAAGCTAATAGAAATACTACAAATACTCTTACCAAAGAGATTTAGTGATGAGTACCTCTTCCCATTCTTCATCACTATCATTCTCATAGTCCAAAGAAGAGTCCCTTCTGAAAGGATATCGAAGCCCAATGCCATCACTGCATCAAAAACAAAGAGTCAAAAACAAAACTTTCCCTCTTGTCTACTGCATGTTACAACAAAATAGTGAAAATTGAACTGATATCATGGGAACTCAGCAGGACATCCTTAATATCAAGAAAATCCTTCAGAGACAGGACTACATCAATGAAAACAGTTTTACCATGATTTTTCTGAAAAATACTATACAAAGCAAGGAGCATGTGATCATCTCGTAGAACTCGGAAATCCTGGATATAGTCATGCAGCAAAGAAGGAAAATACAAGCCTTGGAGTTTGAGTGCTTGAACCTTAAATCCAGGATTGAAAAATCCCATCAAATGCACTTAGACTACATCATCAAATCATAGGAAGACTTGGGGTTCCACTACAACATATTTATACCAAAGAAGATGAAAATGTTTTACAACAGTTTGAAGATATCGAGCTCGAGAACCCAGGGATACAGGTTGTCGACGCAGAACCTAGAAGAGCCTATAGCCAGCATATTTTTCACTAAAGCATGATATGTAAAAGCCTTTTTGTGTTAGGTACTTCTATTAGATATATACTAGTAGGAGCTTTCTCGTTTACTTTGAAAATTTAATCTCTGTTTTAAAAGCCTTGTGAGAATTGAATATTTGGTGCTCACTCCTAGAATACTATCTACTTTTTTTATTACCTAGTTGTACAGTTCTGCTTTAGCCATTTTAAATTTCTAACACTATGCTACTAACAATTTTCTGAACAAATTGTCACTTCTGATTGGAGAAAATGGAGAAAAAGTGGCCTTTTAATACCTTCAAAAAATTCTCTTTGGCTGAATTTTGCAATCATGGATTAGTCCTATCCAATCATGGAAGTTGGTCCAACTGATCTAGTGGGTACTTGATTAAGGACTAATACTATCAGTTTGCATTTGTCTTATAATTCTTCATCGATGGTAAATCCATCACCTACTCATTCAAATATGCAGAATGAAGTTCTAAGGATGACGAAAACTGTGGGTATTGCAACAAAGACAATTGATCTGTCACTATTGTTGACCAGTTACAGCTATAACTGGCACATAAAGAATTTTTATGTCACCCAACTTAGCCTTGTTATTGCATTGTGGACCCTACATATTATTTACATAAATACAAAATTATAATCTTGAAGATTTGTTTCAACAAAAAAGATAAATATATATTAAATCTTTTTCATGAACTTTATAGTCTTACCAGTTCATTTAACATGACACCATGGAAAACAACAATTTGTGAGCTTGCATATTCTTACCTTGCCAATATTGTTCTTGTGTCATTGAAGCCACTCTCTAATACAAGAGATGCCAAACATGTGCCCACAGGTAAGGGAGCTACATTTTCATATTTCAAATGTTAGTCTTTGGACATTTAAGAATCTTATAAATAAATAAAAACATTTTGCTGTAAGAAAGATAATTTATCTGATTTCTGATAGCATGATATAGAGGACTAAAGAAACATCAAACAAATAGGAGACTAGCAACTGAATTTGGTGTATGCAGGATTTTCAAGAAACAACTGAGAAATGAGAGAATTGGCATAATCAGTCATAGGAAACAATATTGACAGCAAATTTCTTCCCTGAAGACTTCAATTCAAAGTAGTAGTCTCACAAAACTATTTTCTTAACTAAAGGTTCCATTGTCTATGATCATTGAATTGAATATGAATAGGGCCCAAAAAATGCCCAGATATGAGGTACATGGGCTGTTCATTTCCTTTCATTGTCCACAGGTGGCATGGATTTCCCAGAATTTGTTTTACAACTAAGAAAAATACAACATCATACTTTAGACTTTCCCGAAAAACTCAGAAACCAACCCATAAACCCTCATGAAAAATTAAGTGAACACCTTATGGGAAACAATGTGCATGATTCCTCAATGTCAAAACTAAATATCCATTCAGTTGATGCTATGACCCATTTAGGGCAGAGTGAGACAAATACAGTCCACAAGGTCACGAATCAATACTGTCAACCTCAAAACATATATAAAAAACAAAAAAATCTATTTGCATTTGCAGCAACTGACACAAACTAGCTCCTTCATCTTAGCCTCAAGGTATTGATTGGAATAGAATATATATGATTTTATCATATTTTTATAGGAGTTGTCTTTGCACTCCCATTTTGCACTCCTCACTGTTGTACTTAACAGTCACATTGACCTATTTGCAGCCATCTTTGCAGCCATCTGTTGGAAACTAATGTGTCTCATCTTATCTTATCTTATGGTCTATATTGTATTTACTAAATGCACATGTGATCGGCATATGTGTTATGACACAATCAATTTATTACTGTGTGGGTCATGAAAAATGAGTTAATCCATGTATTAGTCATTACGAAGACATCATTAGGAAGTTCTTGTCAGCTAGGTACATGGATCTCATGATTTATGGCACTATTTCCCTATTTGGAATTTGACAATAAAAGGATCTCAATGTGCTTGAAAACATTACTAAGCAAAAAGAGTAGGAAAACATATGAATATGTGTTTTTTATAACTTTATACCCCTTGAACATAGGAAAGTGAATCAAATAGAAAGACAATATACTTGGTTACTTCAAAAGATTTAGAACACATGAATCACTCATCTATGTGGGGACGATTTATAAATTAGAAGGTATCCATACCTTGTATTGGACAAGAACATCATTATATTTCATAGTCTATCTAACAATATTGCCATTCTCATATTCTACAATCAAAACCTCTTCTATCTTATCCATACGACAAATCATCAACATCTTCAGTTTTGACATTGCTCCATCATATAACTGCCTTAGTTGCATAAGTTGAGAACCTATCCCATCAACCATGCCTGAAAGTAATGGAACCTGCATGGGCAAGAAATTGATAATCCACTTTAATATTTTTGAAATATCACAACAAATAAAATAATCAAACTTCTATCAATGTTTTCATACAATTTAACATCATATAATTAGATAATCATTAGTGAAGTACTTAACCATTAGAAACTAGCAATTAGTGAAGTACTTCCCTTGTAGCAATGAAATGTTTTTCCCAGTTGCTCACAATATGACAAACATTAGCAATAGTTTGGACTTTTAACTTGCTTGCAATTGTGGCAGAGTGTAATCCTCCAGAGAAGTAGAACCACTGGATGTTTAATTGTATAATCATTCATATAAAGTCATTTGGAACTTTCTCTTTTTCTTTCCCATTTTTCATCATCCAAGTTGATTTGTTAGTTACATGGTCATCAAGAAAATAAATACAATAGTTCAATGATCTTAAATCACTGTTTGGAGCATATATATATATATTTGAAGGAAAACAACCCAATGGACTGAAATCCCTCAAAACTGTGGCCCCACCCTCTAGAATGTTTTATTAGTGAAGATAAGGTCATGGGTATTAAGCCAGCACAAATTACAAATTAACTAACAACATCCTACATCAATGATCTAGCACAAAGCCCAACAAGGCACGTATTCTAGTGACATCTTAGAAGGCATGTGCGTAAAAGGAGATGGCCCAGCTACAAGCCACAACCACAGATCCCATGCAAGGGAGGAGCAAGCCTGCCATGATTTGAGCCTGGGTCTTCTCACAACAACCACACCAAGTAGCCACCAGACAACAACTTGATGGACATGTATATGTGTTCTTTTGTGTGTGTGTGTGATACAAGGGAGGACTCCACACTTATGTAGCTGGAGAACACATGTCTCCTCAAAATTTGAGGACACCCAATGTGCATTGAGGACTGGGACTAACTCATGTCATTGATGCGAAAGGGAATATAACCTTCAATAGTCATATTTCCTATCACTTAGGGATTAGAATCTTACTGTACCTCAAAGCAAATAGGTCAACAAAACAATGGAGATCAACTTGTAGTCCAGGATTCAACCCAGAGAGGATAGTTCACTTGAAATCTGTCATTGGGGATGTGATGTGTAGCCTTGAGGGCTAAAACATGTGCTACCTACAATATTCCAAGTGACATATTGAAGCACATGTCGAACAATAAAGTCATAGTTAAACAGAGGGCACAGGCATATAGATCTGAGATCCTGATAAGAATTCAATGAGATCCCCTTAGCTTCCCGGTTTAAAATACACAATTTATTGAATGTGTCCTCATCAGGAAGTTTGCAAAAAAAGTAAAATATAATTCCTCCAAGCCCAAGAGTCTTCCTTTTTTGTTCATATTCCTTATTGTTGTTAATGAAAAAAAATTTAAGGTTCGTTTGGGGTTCAGGATGAGTTTTACAATTTTCTATCGCTGATTTAGCAGGGGATCTACATGGGGTATTAGAAGGTGACATAGCCATGTTTGAAGACAATGCTCGAGTCCCAAGTCTAGGATCAGGTTACTGACTTACTACATAATGCTTTCATCACATGCATGCATAGGATGGTGAGTCTTGGGTTGAACCCCACTGAACACAGCTGAAAAACCATCTTCCATTGGCTTCAGCTGAGACACACCCCTTCCAAAAATTCATGGATATTTGTATTAGCTCTAAGATACATAAAACCCAGCCTACATAACCTTATCTACCAGCAGCAGAGATTCGTTGTTGGTAGAGGCTGGCACATCTTTTTGGATCAGGGTAGAACTATCAATAGATATTAGAAAATCATCAATAGGGGACATAAAGATTGAACTAGCACTTGTAGTTTAACTCACAAAGCTTCTATCAAAACCAAATTAAAAACAATAGTAATAGTTGGCAAAACATTGGTTTCATGACAGGAATCCACTAACAATCAAAGAAAAGGAAAAATAAGTACTTGTAGGAAGTGATGGCTCTAAAACTTGAGTAGACTATTGTCACCATATAAGCCAAGAAATGACAAACAATGTCAGAGAAAGAAACATCATGGGTGTTTTGATAGGAAGGTGAACGGCCTCTGGTCATTTTGTGTGAAAAGATATTTTTCCATTAAAATTTTGTTATAACATGTAGTTATCTATTATCAATCACTGATACTAGAATACAAAGCATTGATACTGCTAAGAAGGAAAAAAAATACTCATCTTTGAAGCAAATTTTGCTCATTGCCTTCTTACAAACTAATTACCATAGACAATACATACTAATGAGCAATATGTTGAGCAATGATTTACTTTATCAATCTTTTCTTCAGGCATATGTTCCTCTTTCAGCTTTTATTGGCTGGGTTATTTGGGAAACATTACTAAAAGAAGATATTTTAAGCATTGTTCATAAATAGAATAATGTGTTTCATATTTGTTGTCTTCACTGACAATGTAGAAAGAAAGACTAGCTCCTTTCATCCTCAGTTTCTTCATCATCCTCATCTTTTGTTTCCATGTTCATTCTGTTGCCCCATCCTTCATCCTACATGTCCCCTTTATCTTCTTCTGTCTCTTCTCTGTCTTCTTCAGATTCTTCCTTTGCAAACAACCCACTTCTCCCTGTAGGTACCTTTGGATTGGCTTTGCTGTTCAGATCAATAGGAGCTACACTAGTATCTTTTCTTTTCAAACTTTATTTAGGTGACGGCTTCGAAATTATTCAAATATTCCCTCGACGAGAACTACTTATGATCCCAAATTTTCCCACATTTTCATCATGTTTTCTTCCCTCATCCATCTCATCTTCCACATCACTAGTCCGTACCTGCTTTTCATTTTCTTCATAAGCAGGGCCTGCATGCTCTCTTCTAAGATGAAGATTCAACTTGTACTTGTGTTTGTAGAACTTGTTACAACCTTCATAAGGGAAGGAAAATGACTGATCTAAAGTGGCAACACCAACATTTGAAATAAGAAGTCTCAGATTAACACTCTCCTTTCAACTAATGGAGTTGACTTCACATCGGGAATGCAATTCTGTATTGCAACAATTAATAACCATCACAAAAATAAGTAAATTTATATACAAGTTGAACTAATACTATTTTCAAGTGTCATTATAATCTTGAATCAGTTGTACTTGTGAATTTCAAAAAGGTTAAAGAACTAGAGAACTAGAAACAATACAACTAAAAAGCCAAAGAATTACAAGGTATTAATTATATCAATAAAGGGGAGTGCAATTGAACCAGTTAATACTAGAATTTGGCTTTCGATACTGCCCAAATAACACTCGAGAACAAAATTTAAATGCCAAGGATGTTTTCAACATTTCGATAGGCTAATAGTATTTGAATTGGTTGTCCCCGGTAACTCAAACATAGTTAAAGTGCTCCAAAATAAGAAACAACAAAACACAATAACCTTAGAGTTTAAGGCATATTGCACTGGAAAAGGTACTTATAGGTAACTTTAGCTAATATGCTAGAACAATAATCATGAAAAATTCTAGCATCTAATGGGATGCTGAATCTGGAGAGTCTGATATTGAAAAATTATGCAACTAATTGAAACATGTGTAAATTAACTAGAAATGCTATAGTCTTGAGAGAAATTTGATCAGTGAAGGTTTAGAAAGTCAAGAACCTAAAACCATTCTTATAACACAAGTTCAACCTTTCATGGGCCTTGTTAAGATGGGTTCCATAACTGACTACCAATATCAAGATGGTTTAATGAAAAAATAATTTTCAGGTGAGAGTACATAAGCTGTCAAAGCACATGCTTGGAAATGGAATTTGAGTTGAAATGGACTAATGTGAATCCAAAGTCTATAACCAAACACCCTATTCCAACTTCATAAATTTCAGACCTAATTAGAGTAGACACTAAAATGAGCAGTTTGAGATTACTTGCCTTTTCACAGTGAGACCTAATGTGTGCTTTTAATTTGGACTCATGTGCATATCAAACAGTGGGCACTGTTTGTGTTCACTATATATTGGATCAGTGGGAACTGTTTGAGTGCCCACTGTTGGATTAGTGGACACTGTTTGTGTTCACTATATAATGTTTCATTCAATACAGTGGACACTGTTTGTGTTCACTATATAATGTTTCATTCAATAAGTATATCAATAACAATATGAACATGGTCAGTATCTTAAGAAATCATGACCCTGTTTCCATAACAGACTTAGACATTTGAGTCATGAAAAATAGAAACAACACACAGTACTAGTAAAGGCGCTCATCTGAAGAATTTTTTGCCCTAGCAATCTCCATATTTTCTGTTGATTTTCCTGTTTAAAGTAAGAAAAAGAAAGCTAAGCTTCTTGAGAATGAACTTCAAAACACGACAACAGATTACACACATGTCTGCATATAATCAAATGAATTATTGAGGTCCATAATAGTGGAAAAATTGGATTATAGGATAGAACCTTCCTAGTTGGAATATCCTCAAGGGATCAATAGCTAAAATTGAGATTTCATTGAAAAAAAGCTTTATCTAAAGGGTCTTCTGGATTCTATATTGATTATCTAATCTGTAAAAGTATGACTGGGACCTAAATCTAGTTGATTTTTAAGAAATTCATTTTGATTGTACAAGCTGAAAATTGATGATGGATCATTGAAGTGCTACTGAACGAGTTTTAATCTGTCTGGCAGTAGGAAGTTGTCTTTACCAATGTTTTTATAAAGGAATATCAATTCCAATTAGCAGCAAGAAAAAGTTAAATCTGAGATTCAGATGCAAATTTTCTGGAAATGCAATGCATCTGTAGCTCCTCTTAATGAATATCTTTTTATTTAACTCTTGTCTTCACAAGTAGTGCCTAATAAAATCAATTTATCTGTTACTCGTTAAGGGTGAACCAAACATATCTTACATTTGTTCAAGGTATTATCGAGCTCTTGAGCTTATATTGGAGCCAGAGAGTATACAATAGCTATTGACATGTGGTCAGTAGGCTATTTCCTAGACGAGCTTCTTCTTGGTCAAGTTAGGGACATGGATTTTACTTACTGGAAAATGAACATAAATTATCTGATCAAATGATAAAAGTTTTGTAGTGTTTTTCTTTTCATTGGAATCCTATTTATATTTTTCTTAAATATTTTGGATCTTTTTCAGCCTTTGTTTCCTGGTGATAGTGTAGTAGACCAGCTTGTGGAGATCATTAAGGTGAAATTCATACGTTTATGAAATATATCTTCTGCATTTTCAAATGTGTTGTATTAGCATGAACCTTTATAATATGTGTGGACACTTCAAGAATATGGATAAAATGTATCGTTTATGTGTTTGTTCAGATCCTTAGGACCCCCACTCGAGAGGAAATTAAATGTATGAATCCCAATTATACAGAGTTCAAGTTTCCCCATATAGAAGATCACCCTTGGCATGAGGTCAGTATAATTCTTACTCATGCACTTTCATTGACTTGAATTTGAAGAGGGGTAAAAGAATTAATATGTCTACATTTTTAGGTTTTTCACAAGCGAGTGCCAGTAGAGGCAATTGATCTTATCTATAGGATGCTTCATTACTCACCCAATCTCTGTTATGCCCCTGTAAGTGGATATGATCAAATTAGGGTTTTCAAAGCAAGTCAAATATTTCAATAGTGCTTTTCTCTTAGTTTTGGTTTGTTCTAGTTTTGTAATAGTTGATCCTTGAACTAATTTTATGATGAGCTTTGCTTAAATGCAGTTGGAAGCTTGTGTGCATCCATTTTTTGATGAACTCCGTGATCCTAACACTCAGCTACAAAATGGCCATCCTTTGCCTGTTCTTTTTTACTTCAAGCCAGAGGGTATGACAAACAGCCTATTTTTCCTACTCTTGTTTCCTAATTTTTAGATATGTTAAATGATGCATTCTGTGACTGTTTCTTTCAAGGTTGTTTACCTTATATTTATCAAGGAAATTTGCACTTCACATATTAACATATTTGTTTGTCTTTCAGAATTAAAGGGGGCTACGCTTGAGCTTCTTCAAAAGTTGATTCCAGAGCATGCAAGGAATCAATTCCCACATCTTGGGCTTTAGATATTGTTGTGTATTTCCTATTGGTTATGGTGAAATTCTGGTATCCTTTTTGTCCTAAGCTAAGGAGCCTAAGAAGTTTTGATGGCTAGCACTAGTGTTCATAGATTGGGGGTTAGAAAGGAAACAAGGAATTTTAAAGCAATGAAACCATCTTTCAGATTGGTTTTGCCTATCAGTCTAACTAGAGCACCAAATCCCGCAAAGAATGCAGCCTTTATGTATTAAATTAATGCAGAAGTAGATCTTTTTACAACAATTTTTTTTAGCTTCTAGGTGGGATTTGGACTTGTAGAAGGTGGTAGGAGGCATGCACACCTACAATTCAAAGGAACATAATTCACACTTTAGTTTGAGATTCACTTGTGGGTGGTTTGACCCAATACATTTTTGTCCTAGTTTGAGAAACTTATAGTAACAAACTGTGACTGACATTCCCAACCTGCACTTCCTCTTGCTTTTTTTATTTCATATTCTTATTGACTAAAAAAGAAATAATTATTGGGAAATGACCCATAATGTCAAAGCATACTATAAACATGACTTATCTAGATAGTAACGTGCTTTTGTTATGGTGATCATAGGAGGAATGGTTAATGGGGAAATTTTAATTACTACAAAAAAGGTAGCCTACAACTTTTCACAGAAAGGTATGCTCACAAACTTTGCCACAAGGTTCATTGTATGTAGGTTAAAAGACTTATGTTATAGATATTAGTATGCCTTGTGGATGAATCACTACCAGACATGTAAAATATATTAAATATTTATGTCACAATATGAAACAAATATATTTTCTTATTGACTGAAAAAGAAATAATTATCGGGGAATGACCCATGGTAACGTCAAACCATAATATAAACAGGCCTTATATAGATAATAATGTGTTTTTGTTAAGGTGATAAGAGAAGGAATGGTTGATGGGGAAATTCCCATTAGTACAGAAAAGGTAGCCTGCAAGTTTTCCAGGAAAGGTATGCTCACAACCTTTGCCACAAGGTTCATTTTGTGTAAGTTAAAAGACCTATGTTACAGATGTAAGGATTCCCTATGAATGAAATATATTAGTCATTAATCCCAAAATTGGGACTGAAATAATAAAAACAACAACTACACTTGTTAACTAGCTTTTGATGATGTAACCTACTTGGTTCTTACAGAAAAGTGTGGAGAAAAGTTTTCAGACATATACTATGGAAATCATTATTTTCCTTCTAAACTTACATAAGCAAACATTGGGAGGCAACTTTGAATAGAAACAATAAAACAAAACATTTTTGCTTTGGGTTTTAGCAGTAAAGATCAAAAGCATTTTTTTGGTACCAGAGAAGAAGAAAGAAGTGCATGTGAAAAGAATTACAGAAGGGAAATATTGAGCCTGAATCAAGTAATAGGAACAAATTATAAAGAATTCTTACCTCCCACGATGCCATATCCCTTAACCATGATGGTGTGTTGTCATATTCAGCTTTGCTAACTCGTAATATGTAATCTCCAGTCATTCCCTCTATACTTGTCTCCACTTCTTGTAAATCCTCTGCTACAAAAATATGTATCATAGTCTCAGCCGATTTTCATGCCAAATGGCAGCCTTGTTACTACGGAATAATTGAATATTAGGTTCAAAGTGAGCTTCTGTAAAAGGAATTTCAGCAAGCACCAAAAAGGATACCCAAAATTCAAATAACCTGAAGAGTTTTGGCAGGTATTACTTGAAGGATGTAATTTGGAGGGGAAATATGGGAAATTCAGGTGATCAAAAGGAAACTCCTTATCTTGAAATTTTCTCCTGTGACTGTATGCATAGAAAAGTAGGGATAAAAAATAATGTAGTGCTTCATTTTGTCTATTATGAGTACAAAAAATGTTTGTACAACATTTCTATGCATTTTATTGAGCATTATACAAGATAAACTTTATACCTTGGTAGCATTGATAGAGGAGAAGGATACTTAGAACTATAAATTCCTTGTGTTGTAGAGAACATTTTAAATGAATGAGATTGATGCTCAAAATTGAGAAAATGAAATCTCAAGCAGGTAAGAGACAGGGTTAAAGTTAAGCATTCTTTCTTTAGCTGTCAAAATAATAGTATACATCCAAGCTCAATAATATCACAAAAAACAAGATATTTGGATGTCAAATTCTTCAACATCTTCTATTATAATATGATCTAGTTTTTGTCATAATCTTGTTACTATTGCTAATCCACTGAAACATAACATTATCTCTAGCAGACGTTATGGTACTAAATATTGCATTGCATTATCTTTACCAACAAAAAAACCTTTAATAAAAAAGCATCGTCATCTACAATTTAATATATTAAAAGATAAATGTTACCATGAGGAACATACATAACTAACCTATCTTTTGATTCCTAGTGGCATGGTGCATAACTGATTCCTGACACCCAAGATGCTTTTGCAAGAAAACAAACTCTAGGAACTAGGTGCGAAGGCTATCGTATAAATTCACAAATTCATATGATGCTACCTTTAACTAACATAGATTCTTGTGGCATGAGAAAAATTGTAAAATATAACTTTATAAGTGAATAAGAAAAAAAAGGAAGCTTACCAACGTGCTTCTAAATTCATAGTTTTGAATCCAGCTTGGACTGCTCCTTCAACCGCTTCTGGTCATGACCGTGGGTCAAGTTAGGGACATGGATTTTACTTACTCACAACTGAACATAAACTATCTGATCAAATGATAAAAGTTTTGTAGTGTTTTTCTTTTCATTGGAATCCTATTTATATTTGTCTTAAATCTTTTGGATCTTTTGCAGCCTTTGTTTCCTAGTGATAGTGCAGTAGACCAGCTTGTGGATATCATTAAGGTGAAATTCATACCTTTATGAAATATATCTTCTGCATTTTCCAATGTGTTGTATTAGCATGAATCTTTATAATATGTGTGGGCATTCCAAGAATATGGATAAAATGTATCTTTTATGCGTTTGTTCAGATCCTTGGGACCCCCTCTCGAGAGGAAATTAAATGTATGAATCCTAATTATACAGAGTTCAAGTTTCCCCTTATAAAAGCTCACCCTTGGCATAAGGTCAGTATAATTCTTACTCATGCACTTTCATTGACTTGAATTTGAAGAGGGGTAAAAGAATTAATATGTCTACATTTTTAGGTTTTTCACAAGCGAGTGCCAGCAGAGGCAATTCATCTTATCTATAGGATGCTTCAGTACTCACCCAATCTCCATTGTGACCCTATAAGTGGCTATGATCAAATTAAGGTTTTCAAAGCAAGTCAAATATTTCAATAGTGCTCTGATCTTAGTTTTGGTTTGTTCTAATTTTGTAATAGCTGATCCTTGACCTAATTTTATGATGAGCTTTGCTTAAATACAGTTGGAAGCTTGTCTGCATCCATTTTTTGATGAACTTCTGTGATCCTAACACTCGGCTGCAAAATGGCCATCCTTTGCCTGATCTTTTTGACTTCAAGCCAGAGGGTATGAGAAACAACCTATTTTTCCTACTCTTGTTTTCTAGTTTTCAGATATGTTAAATGATGCATTCTATGACTGTTTCTTTCAAGGTTGTTTACCTTATATTTATCAAGGAAATTTGTACTTCACATATTCACATATCTGTTTCTCTTGTAGAATTAAAGGGGGCTATGCTTGAGCTTCTTCAAAAGTTGATTCCAGAGCATGCAAGGAAGCAATTCCCACATCTTGGCCTTTAGATATTGTTGCGTATTTCCTATTGGTTATGGTGAAATTATGGTATCCTTTTTGTCCTAAGCTAAGGAGCCTGATAAGTTTTGATGGCTAGCACTAGTGTTCCCAGATTGGGGTTCAGAAAGGAAACAGGGAATTTTAAAGCAATGAGACCATCTTTCAGATTGGTTTTACCTATCAGTCTAACTAGAGCACCAAATCCCGCAAAGACTGCAGCCTTTATGTATTAAATTAATTCGGAACTAGACTTTTTTACAACAATTTTTTTTAGGTTCTAGATGGGAGCTGGACTTGTAGAAGGTGGTAGGTGGAATGCACACCTACAATTCAAAGGCACATAATTCACACTTTAGTTTGAGATTCACTTGTGGGTGGTTGGTCCCAATACATTTTTGTTCTAGTTTGAGAAACTTATAGTAATAGACTATGACTGACATTCCCAACCTGCACTTCCTCTTGCTTTTTTTGTTTCATATTCTTGTTGACTAAAAAAAGAAATAATTATTGGGGAATGACCCATGGTAACTTCAAATCATACTATAAACATGACTTATCTAGATAGTAATGTGCTTTTGTTATGGTGATTAGAGGAGGAATGGTTAACGGGGAAAGTTTTATTACTACAGAAAAGGTAGCCTGCAAGTTTTCACGGAAAGGTATGCTCGCAACCTTTGCCACAAGGTTCATTGTATGTAGGTTAAAAGACTTATGTTACAGATATTAGGCTTCCTTGTGGATGAATCACTTCCAATCATGTAAAATATATTAAAGATTTATGTTACAATATGAAACAAATAGATTTTATCAATAAGATGATATATTTTCTTATTGACTAAAAAATAAATAATTATTGGGGAATGACCCATGATAACGTCAAACCATAATATAAACAGGGCTTACCTAGATAGTAATTTTTTTTTGTCAAGGTGATAAGAGAAGGAATGGTTGATGGGGAAATTCCCATTAGTACAGAAAAGGTAGCCTACAAGTTTTCATGGAAAGGTATGCTCACAACCTTTGCCACAAGGTTCTTTTTATGTAAGTTAAAAGACTTATGTTACATATGTAAGGATTCCCTGTGAATGAAATATATTAGTCACTAATCCCAAAATCGGGACTGAAATTTTAAAAACAACAACTAGACTAGTTAACTAGCTTTTGATGATGTAACCTACTTGGTTCTTACAGAAAATTGTGGAGAAAAGTTTCAGACATATACTGCGGAAATCATTATTTTCCTTCTAAACTTACAGAAGCAAACATTGGGAGGCAACTTTAAACAAAAACAATAAAAACAACATTAGGGCTTTGGGTCTTAGCAGTAAATATCAAAAGAATTTTTCTGGTACAAGAGAAGAAGAAAGCAATGCATGTGAAAAGAATTACAGAAGGGCAATCTTGAGCCTGAATCAAGTAACAGGAATAAATTATAAAGATCTCTTACCTCCCACAATGCCAGATCTCTTAACCGTGATGGTGTGTTGTCATATTCAGCTTTGCTAACCAGTAATATGTAATCTCCATCCGTTCCCTTCTACTTGTCTCCACTTTTTGTAAATCCTCTGCTACAAAAATCTGTATCATAGTCTCAGCCGATTGTCATGCCAAATGGCAGCCCTATTACTACTATGGAATAATTGAATATTAGGTTCAAAGTGAGCTTCTGTAAAACGAATTTCAGCAAGTACCAGAAAGGATACCCAAAATTCAAATAAATTGAAGAGTTTTGGCAGGTAGGTTGTGATTTAGAGGGGAAATCTGGGAAATTCAGGTGATAAGAAGGCAGATCCTTATCTCAACATTTTCTCCTATGGCTGTATGCATGGAAAATTAGGGATCAAAAATAATGTAGTGCTTCATTTTGTATATTATGAGTGCAAAGAATGTTTGTACAATATTTATATGCATTTTATTGAACATTATACAAGATAAACTGTATACCTTGGTAGCATTGACAGAGGAGAAGGATACTTAGAACTATAACTTCCTTTGTGATGTATATAACATTTTAAATGAATGAGATTGATGCTCAAAATTGAGAAAATGAAAGCTCAAGCAGGTAAGAGACAAGGTTAAAGTTAAGCATGCTTTCTTTAGCTGAAAAAATAATAGTATACATCCAAGATCAACAATATCACAAAAAACAAGATATTTGGATGTCAGATTCTTCAACATCTTCTGTTATAATGTGATCTAGTTTTTTTCATAACAGTTTTACTATTTCTAAACCACTGAAACATAACATTATCTCTAGTAGAAACTACAATACTAAATACTGCATTGCATTATCTTTTCCAACAAAAAAACCTCTAACAAAAAATCATCATCATCTACAATTTAATATATTAAAAGAAAATTGTTACCATGAGGAACATACATAACTAACCTATATTCTGATTCCTAGTGGCATGGTGCATAACTAATTCCTGACACCCAAGATGCTTTTGTAGGAAAACAAACTCTGGGAACTGGGTGCGAAGACAATCATATAAATTCACAAATTCATATGAGCTACCTTTCCCTAACATAGATGCTTGTGGCATGAGAAAAATTGTAAAATATAAGATTATAAGTGAATAAAAAAAAGGAAGCTTACCAACGTGCTTCTAAATTCATAGTTTTGAATCCAGCTTGGACTGCTCCTTCAATCGCTTCTGGTCATGACCCTCGTTATGCTGATCCTACTGTTGTTGTTGGTCCTCCTTTTGCTTTTGGGAATGTTGGTTCCTCATCCTTACTGCCTTGGGAATTGACTTTGGAAATTCCTTTGGACTCCTTAGGGACTTAACCTAATAATCCTTGTGACCTTACACGAGACCTCCCTGAAACTACAACTACTTGGGAACCCACTTACACTCTTACCTGGGACCCTCAGACACCCATACCTATTTGGACTATCCTTTGAAAACTTATATTTGATCTCCGCCTTGGGGGGACTAGCCTAGGAAATCAGACTTGGAAATAGATCTTTGTAACCTATGCCTCTAGCCTTACCTAACCTAAGCCACGCAGCTTATGAACAAACCTTTTATCCTACCCCTTTCCTTACTACTATTTCCCGTTGACACCTTTCCTTCCCCTTTACAATCCACATTTCATTAAGAAACACTCTAATTGCATAACAAAGCTCTTCATCGGTAGGATATGATAGGCTCGCTTTCCCCCTAGATCTCTCTTTCCCTTCTAAAGGAGGTTTCATCAACAAAAGAGTTTGTTTTAGTTCAGAATTTCAGAACATTTGTAGTGTGGTCATGTTTTGAGATGAAGACACATTGTCTCTGCAATTGGTAAGGATACATAGAGGTTTATTGAATTCATTATAATACTAGACAAATGGAATCTTTAAACAATCATCTTTGACCCTCCCAAAAACAAGAGATTTTACCTGCCACTTCAGATGTCTACTTCTTCAATTGCCTCTTGCCACAAGTAGACTTGTATTCATATGTTGTATTCAATTATTTGCTTCTTGTTTTTATATCCATGAAAGTAGTATCGAGGCTAGTTGAAACAACAATCTCTATGTCAATAAAATAATTTCCCTGATGATTTGAAATATGTTTAGAAGGGATTTTCAACGGTTTCCTACTAAGGATTCCACCAGAATCCTCTTCCCTGAGGACAACCTTCCCACTTTTATGCTCAATACCACAGTCACTACACAAGAAGAAAACGTTGCCACAATAGAGATACTGATATAGGATGGAGAATACTACCTCTACATAAGAAATATTTTGCAAACCTCAGCAAATGTCCATAGATCTTGTTCAATCCTGCTTGAATATTTTTCCCCAATGAAGCTCAGCAAGACATTTTTCTTTTTCAGGCTTGGGACACCTCATTAATTACAATATTTTTGATATTTAAAGGGGTTGAGTCAATGCCACCAATCTCATAGCAAGTTCTTGCCCTAAAATTGTATCCTCTTCGTCATCAACCAAAACCCTATATTTCCTGCCAATTCCTTCATTTTCTCTTATGCCCCCAAACAAAGTTGGATCCTTCTCTAGATCATTCTTTGTCCTTCTATCATTATCTATGTCATTTTTTTCCTTTTTATCACTGATTTCGGGTTTGATAGACTTCACAATTTAGGGTTTTGCAGGAGGACCTTTGAACCTGGAATATCGACCAGCTAATTCATCATCAAGACCAGCGTAATCGAAGCCTCCCACATCTCCATATGAAGAATTCACTAATGAGTTTAAGGGTTTTACCAGTATGTTGGAGTTGAGATTCAGTTACAATGCACTTTCATCTGGAACTATGCGAGCAACTACCCTTCTCCTCTCACCAATCTACTCCAAATTTTGTTGTTGGAAGGCCTTCTGTCATTTTTTCAACGCATATGCTTGCATAGCCCACTAGTATCCCCATGACTTTGTGAAAATTTAATGTACATATTATTTCAACAATGCTGAGGGTTAAAGTCCATTAACACTAAGTCTATTTAGGTTAAGGAAAAAGAAAATGAAAAAAAAACTTTAATTCACCTATTGACTAAAAAAGATGGAAAATTAAAAACTTAATTCACCCATAATTCCAAAAGTTAAATAATGATTTTTTTCATAAAAATAAATAAAATTAAAAATTTTTAAATATTTTTTAATAAAAATGTTGAAAAATAAATTTACTAATTTTATATGATGAGCAAAAATGTAAAATTCCTAAACTTTTAAGGATTTATTTCTAATATGGCTATTGCACTGAGAGTTGCAAGGTGCTCTACAACCATGTTTATCAATAAGGTTTATCAAGCATTCAAGTGAATGGAGAGTAAGGTTCAATAAGGTAGTTTCGTGAATGCAAATGTAAGATTTCATGGTATTGGGTAGTCTACCTAGTGAGTAAACTTACTCGACTAGAATGTTGGAAATGTGGAGTGTTATAAAGTCATTAGGAAATCGGCGGTGTAAGGTTTTGGGATATTGGGATGTTTCCCAATGGCTTAACTCACCTTACCAATGTCGAAAGGCCTCGACCACTAAAGAATCACAAGGATTAAAACATTATCATAATTACAAAAGAAATCAACCTACCGAGGAATATAATGCTAAGAGTTTATAAGTTTTTATTTTAGAGAAAAATATAGTGTGTTTTTTTAGAATATGAAGTACCTCGTGGTCTAGAAATTGAACACATACAACCAGGTACATTATAATAACAGTCCCATATTCTCCCCTGATCATGACTCTAAATGTTTATCCCAATGATTTCAATTTGAATGTTGTAAGCATGCCACATTTATTGTAGTATTCCCATAACACGCCCCCCACTGATAACTATTTAGTTGAACATAGTAGTAGTGAGACAATGGATAATCCAACGAAATTTTAGAATGGATATAAATTGTAATTTTGACAATAAATATTTACAATTTCGTAAATTGTAATGTTGCAAATGGATTTAGAGGGGCCTCTAAATCTATCTTCACTGTTAAAATTTATGAAATTGTATTTCATTTTACAATTTCATAAATTTTGACATTGCAGATGGATTCAAATACCCCCAAATACAATTTCATAAATTTTAATGTAGCATATGGATTCAGGTACCCCCTTAGTCATTCCAAACTAATTAGTCATTGCAATGATGTTAATTACCCTCACTTCTACTCTAGTTGTGACCCACTTTATAAATGAATTTGATAGGGACTCTTTGACAAACACTTTTTGTGTGACTGCTCTAATTTCCTGTCAAATTTTAGAATACTATAGTACCCTTTTTATTGGTTTACTATGTGGTTTTAGCAAGCAAGAATGCATGGAATTTTATGTGGTACAAATAGGTAATTAACAGCAATAACAACATCCAATAACCAATCTTAACAACACTTTATATTTGCAATTTATTTGAAATAACAAGTTGCATGCCTGGAAAATGATGGAGCAAGGGTCGAACGATACCTTCGGCCCACAAATATGAAGTTGACGTGTTTTTTTGGCCATGCATTGGATGCATTTGGTAAGTCTATGTGGAGGAGGTGCATTCGAATGGTCGATTCTCGAGGGGATGTAGGGATATGATGCTTCTAGCTAAATATCGATATGGTACTGGTTCTAGTACCTAATTTGTAATTGACGTAGGAACCTAATTTTCCTTTGGAACGTGCTTAACCGAGTTTGCTTCAATGGTGCACCAGGGATAAATATGGTCAAGAGAAAATTAGTGCAATTGCTTTGTTGGATCTCTGAAGATCGAGGTGCATGGCACCAATATTACTAATAGAAGGTAGCCAATTTAAAAAAATTACACTTCATTGTCAAATTTACAATTTTCCATGACGTAATTAAAATTGACTAACATAAATGACTAATTCATATTCTTCTAGCTAGTCATTTTTTATGTCGTGACTAAATTAGTCGTTTATGTTAGTCATTTTTAACTCTGTCACTTACTATCTAGTCATATTTGTTAACTGGTGACTAAATTAGTTTTTAATTTTAGTCGTTTATAGTTGGGTCAATCAAAATTGCTCATATTTAGTAGTAAATCACTTGAAAAACCTGTGGTGACTAGAATTTTTAGTCACCTAGTAGCTAATTCCTCATTTTGTACTAGTGGTGAGTTGACCGGTTGCTGCAGTATTCCTAGAATGTTGAGGATTTATCATGATCAATGAGAATTTTTTAGCATGGTTGAGAAGATTCTTTGTTTCTTTGATAGAGATAGTTGCAACCGTTGGTGTAGGTTGTCGCTATGATATGCCAGACCACTGGTTCAAAATTTTAACAATCACCTATTGATGGAGTGACTGATAACTTCCATGTTGATCCCATAGGAAAGGTTTCCCAAACAGGGCATCGACTACGGAAAGCAGTGCCACATCACAAAGTACTTAATCTTCAAAAGGATTAATGGAGTAGGTGAGTTTGCATTGTTGGGTGATCCTTATTTCTTGTCCATCCTTCATCCAACCGTTATTGTAAGGATAAGGATGTGGGGTTGTGAGAAGACCAAGTATCTTCATAAGATATTCAGAAACAAATTTATTCTGGCTACCATTATACATTTATTCTGGCTACCATTATACACAATCATATGCAATGGATTTTTTGAACCCATATATTTGTATGGAACATGCGTTCTCAATCCTCCTCGTTGACGATAGTCGAGGCTATCAGAGTGTTTGATATCAATGCCAAAAGGTTCAATGCTTATGGGTAATATTCTACCAAGATTTTATCGTACAATTTGGATGTCAAAAATTTCATGAAAAAATGTCTTCTGAGCCTTGCATTCTGCGGTATCAGTACATGATGAATTGTGACAATCACACCATTTTGCAGCAGGGGGATTATTTCTATGGTCCCTTTTGTCTTTGAGAGAGTTCTTCTTGTGATAGTATGGATTTGGTGGAGTTGGATGAGAAGGATGTCTTGACTTGTCGAAGTTGGCTAGTGACTTCTTGTTGGATGTTTGACTTGTCGACTTGGTCACAAAATGTGATTTTTGTTTTTTTTAGCTTCAAGCTTGCTGGTGTAGTGGAATGCATCCACAAGCGTATTGATAGTGAGAAAATCCATCTATTGATGAATGTAAGGGGATAAGTCATTGACGTACTCTACGACAAACAATTTCCCTTCTTCTTGGACACCAAGTCTAACCATGAGTCGATGCAACTCATTGGTGTAAGTCTGCATGGGTTGGTATTTCCATTTCCTTAGTTTCTACCACTTATTATACTATTGTTCAATGTACTTGGGAGGATAGAACTCCTTTCATATGTACTCTAAAGATTTATCACGTGTGTCTATGGGTCTCCTTCTTGCTCCAATTTTGTCAATAGATTATCCCACCAACAATGCACAAAGGATAACATCTTTAAGGATGCAATGGTGAGCTTTTCAGCTTTTGAGAGTTGATCCATAGAGTAATGGAATTCTAGTTGTTGTACCCAATTATCTACTGACTTGCGTTAATCTTTCCTTCAAGATTCGGTATGTCCAATTCATTTGCACTTTGAATGGACTGATTTTTTTAGAATGCGATCTCGTTGAGGATCCTATGGATGTTGATGAAAATCATGTGAGAATCTCGTTGAACTAGGTGAACATTTCGGTTCATTCTCTAGCCATTTCCTTTTCTATGAGTTTCTTTATCTTGTTAGTTGCATGTCTTTCTTCAGCCATCTTCTCTGAAGTAGAAGGTAGTGTTTTCTTTAATTGTTGAGCTTGCGAGCGTGTCTAAACATGCATAAGTCATGTAACTTCGATATAAGTGTCTACACAGCTTAAGCTCTGAATATGCTCTGATACCTATGATCCAGGTTCCCAGGTGCATGAAAAAAGACAGCAGTTCGATTGAATGCATCAAGCACTATCATGACAAGAGCATATTAAGAATAAGAAAACAAGGAAATACACTACATTGACATAAAGTAAACACACAGGAAAAATGCAAGAATTTGAACCAAACTCTGTTGTTCTATTATTTCTTTATTACTTGCTTTTCTTCTATATTACAATAGTGTACATGCTTATATAGAATGTTGAGATGCTTGGGTGACAACCCATTACTTTCAATTACAAATAATATAGAACATTTCAGAAGTTCATCGGTTATAGATGATTGAAAGACAAAGACAATCAGTCGTGGCCGTGTTGAGATGCTGGAGCAATGATGCATGTCGAGATGGAGAACATGTCGAGGTTGTGTTGAGTTTTTGTCTAGGTTACCTTTTGTTTGAAGCTAAATAAAAAATAAAATAATGTTTCATGAAAAATCCGACATGTCGAACATCTGACATGACTTCACCACCCAACTCCGACAAGTCAAAACACCCTTCTTAGCCAATTCCACCAAATCTAGAATATCACAAGAAGCAATATTCAGAAGAAAAAAGAGAACATAGAAAGCATCCTCATGCCAAGAAATGGTGTCATTATCACAACTCGTCATGGCATGATACATTAGAATGCAAGGCTCGAAAGACATTTTTGGAAAAATTGTCGAAATCCATTTTTTTTGATAAAATCCTGGTAGAATATGACCCAGAAGCATTGAACCTTTTGACATTGAAATCAAACACTCTGAAATCCTCGACTATCGTCGATGAGGAGGAACGAGAACACCTAGATATGGGTTCAAAACAATTCGTTGCATCTGATTGTGGATAATGGTAGCCAAAAGAACTTCGTTTCTGAATATCTTGTGAAGAGACTAGGTATTGTCACAACCCCACATCCTCAACCTTACAATATCATTTGGATGAAGGATGGACAGGAACTAAGGATCACTCGACAATGCAGACTCGCCTACTTCATTAAAACTTTTGAAGATGAAGTACTTTGTGACATGGCACCGCTTTCCATAGTTGAAGCCCTATTTGGGAAACCTTACCTATGGGATTGACATGGAAGTTATCAGCCATGGACTCAAAAGGTGATTATCAAAATTCCGAACCAGTGGTATGGCATATAAGAGTGAAAAACTACACCAATGGTTGCAATGATCTCTGCAAAACAAACAAAGAAGCTTATAACCCGTGCTCAAAAATTCACAATAAAGCCTCAACATTCCATGAAGACAGTAGTGATAGTCAAATCACTGACCCATGCAGTTCCTGAAAACATCAAAATATTGACCACATTATTGAGAAATACTTGAATGTATTTCAATATCCAAACTAAGCACCTCTACATTGCTAGGTAAAACACCCCATTGAACTTATTCTTGGTTCTTCATTACCTAACGCATATGTTTACAGAAGATCCATTCTAAAAAATTAAGAATTCTGTAGACAAATTCAGTATTTGATAAACAAATATCACATTCGACCCAACTCCTCTCCTTGTGGAAGCCCATTCGTCCTTGTTCCAAAGAAATATGGGACTTGGTGCATGTGCATCAACTATCAGGCTCTCAACAAAATTTCGGTAAAGAATAGATACCCTCTTCTAATGATAGATGAACTCATCCACTGCCTGAAAGGTGCTAAATTCTTTACTAAGCTTGACCTCAAGTTGAGATACCATCATATTCCTATTGAGTCCATCGATGTATGGAAAAATGCTTTCAAAACCAAGGAAGGATTTTTTGAATGGTTATCCATGCCTTTCGGTTTAACCAATGCACCTGCGACCTTCATGCATTATATGGATGACCTTATACGAACTTTCATTAGAAAGTGTATCATTGTCTATCTCAACAATATCTTGATTTTCAATCGATCATGGGAAGAACATGTAAGACAACTTTGATAAGTCTTTGACACTCCAACAACATTGACTATATCTGAACATGGACAAATGATTATTTGTGATGAACAACATTAAATATTTTGGGTATGTAATTGAGTCTGCAGGAATTCATGTCCACCCAAAAAAGTACATATCCTCAAAGATTGGCCCATTCCTCAAAAAATCCATGAACTAAGAATTTTTCTTCGTTTGGTGAATTTTTATCGACAGTTCATACTCATCTTCAACACATAGTCTGACCCTTGAATCAATTGACCAAGGGAAATGGGAAAACTATCTTCAAATGGACATCGACACAACAACAAGCTTTTGAGCAACTCAAAAACAAGCTTTGTTCCACACCAGTACTTGTGTTACCTTATTTACATCATCCTTTTGAGATTGAGACGGGAACATCAGACTATGCTTTAGGAGTAGTGATCACTCAGTGTGTTCAAACCGTCGCTTTTCATTCTATAATTTTCAATGACACTATTAGAAGGTATTCAACGTATGCAAAGGATTTGTATGTCATTGTGCAATCCCTTAAGAAATGGAGACATTACATACTTGGGAAGGAAACGATCATCCTTACTGGCCATAAGCCCTTATAGTTTTCCATGTCCAGTCGAAATTACAGACAACTCAAAAAATCAAGTGGATTAATTACCTACAACAATTTCTGTTGGTAATTAAGTATCGAAAAGGTAAATCCAATGCTGTAGTCGGTTGTCTCAGTTGACCACCCATTACTCTACTTTATACAGTGATGAGTATGCAAGGTTATGAAAGAACCACTTGGTCACAATTGTATTCATTATACTCGCTCTCTACTATCAACTACTCCTTGAAGGACACCTTGCTATACAAGCTTGGACAACTTTGTGTACCGACCAATGAGCATCGAAAACAAATCATTTGGGACACACACTACAACAAGAATGCAGGACATTTTGGAGTGGCAAAGACTCTTGTTATCCTCCAAAAGTATTTTTACTAGCCTACGCTTAAATACGAAGCCAATAGGTACATTCGATCGTGTGTGGTTTGTGCCATTACTAAACCCCCGACATGACGACATGGACTTTATACGCCTTTTCTGGTTCTTAGTCGACCATGGGAATCTATTTTTATATACTACCTAGCGGTATATCCTACTACCAAACATCAGCATGAAACGATCTTAGTAGTAGTTGACATATTTTCTAGGATGGCTATCCTCATTCCATGCTAGAATACGACAACAACAAAACAGTCTGCTCATCTCTTCTTTGAACATGTTTGGAAAAACTATGGAATTTTGACAACCATAATTTTCGACAGAGATGCCATATTTGTTAGCATTTTTTGGAAGACTCTCTGGAGACAAATCGATATGAGAATTTCTTTGTCGAAAAATTTCCATCCTCAAACAGACGGAAAGACAAAAGTTGTGAATCGCTCGGTAGTACAAATGCTTTGAATGTAAAACCACAAGAATCGTTGGACATGTGATGAAACTAGCCCATACATGCAACAAAGTTACAATTGTGCTCAACATAGCTCTACAAGAAAGACTCCATTCAATATCTGTTATGATTTCAAACCTCAATGCCCATCGACTTGATCAGTTTATCGACATAGTTAAATGACACTGACTCTGACCAATGAGAAGTTGAAAAAGAATTGAGGTTTCAAGATCAAATCTACAACATCCATAAGAAAGCACGAGAAATGTTGCAGAACAATAATGTGAAATCCAAAGCCTAACATGATCGACATCGTACTTCTCATTCATTCCAAATTGTAGATCAGGTTTGGTTACATATTAAGAAGGAATGCTTCACTGGTCCATATAAAAAGTTGAAGCCTTTGTGATATGCTACATATAATATCCTTAAGCATATTGGAGAAAACAATTTCCATCTCAAAATTCCTTCATACTTGGGTATGCATCCAGTGTTAAATGTGGATTTACTTTGACCATACCATGCACCATTGTTGGAACAAAACGACTTGCAGAAAATAGAACCCGAAGACATCCATCCAGATATTCAAGAGCCTCTTCCTTGCAAAACCATCATGGGACGACGCATATGCCATATAAGGACGAACTCGATTCCCTTGTTTAAAGTGGCTAAATTTGGACAGCTCCTAGCCTAAGGAAAGTGGCAATTTTCTACTGAACTCACTAACATGTTTCCTCACCTGAGCGAGAAAACAATGGGGACCATTATTTCTTAAGGAAGGAGGAATGATCAACGCAAAAGTTTGCATGTTTGTCGAATTCGACAGGTTTAGCATCAACTTTGACAATTATGAACCTTGACACAACCTCTACAGGTTCCTCATCTCAACATGAATCATCAGACTCCAACATCTCAACATGACTACGAAATATTGTCTCTCTGTCTTCCAATTGTCTGTAATAGTTGAAATTATGAACTTTTTAAAATTCTTTATAACTGAACATAATGGGTAGCCACCCAAGCGTCTCAACATTATATATAAGTATGCACACTATTTTAATATAGAAGAAAATAAAGGAATAGAGAAGTAATATAACAACAGAGTTTGGTTCAAATTCTTGCATTTTGTATGTGTTTGCTTTCTGTCTATGTAGTGTATTTTCTACTTTGCTTATTCTTTATGTGCTTCTGCCATAACAATGCTCTATTCATTCAATCGAGCTATTGTCCTCCATCGTGCACCTGGACACCCGGATCACCAGCACTTCACCTCTCTACTTGAATCTCTACTAGATCCTTCCTTCTTGTAGAATCAAGGAGAGAACTTTTCGAATGTATTCACTACCCTATCTAGTTGAGAGCACCATTGATACCTACTATTGATGGTTGTTTTTGATAGATTCTTTCATATACCAATGGATTGTTTTTGTTAATGGACACTACACTCTATTGATGGTATATTTCATGCTACATGGGTTCATGTTCTAAACATGCATAGTTTTTGGTGTCAAACCCTTTAGAAAACTTGTTTTCCTATTCTTTAGCCAACTGATATTACCCAAATTCTTTCAAAGAGTTCAGTTCTTACTCTAATACCAACTATCACAACCCCAAAGCTTCATGCTAATGTGATACCAAAAATTTGATGATTATACAGCATTACCTGGCCATATCATCCTATCGGGTGCCATGGATTACATCCGTTCATTCTTCCATTGACCTATAAACCTTGAATGCATACACTTCCTGAAAATACTTCTTAAGCATGTTCTTCACCCTTGTTGTCTATATGAGGATGTTACTTGCAAACTTGCTCTTTTTCCTTCCTTGGATATCTGATATCTTTGATGATCTTCCTTGGTTGACATACCTTTTCCTCTTGGCGCACCCATATTTATATAGTAGGAATTTTTTTTGTTCATGCATGTTTTCCTTCCTAAGTGGGAACCCATGCAAATGCCTTTCTCAATGTCTCTTCTAAGGAACTTGATAGTCTCCATTTGGCCTTCTAGTGTACAATGTTTTTACCCTATTGGGTTTCCTTAGGGCCCTTTGGTCTCGCATGTTATTTCCCGATGTTCCTTGTCGATCAAGTATCCTTGGTCACACTCTTTATTTTTGTGTTTCCTACTTGATCGACCATGTTCCTTCTTTGCTCAACTTGTTAGCCCTTTCTGCACTACCATCAAGTGTTGTAACCAGTAGACTCTGGCCATAATGAGGATTCCTACTACCCATGTTGATGCCCATTGTCATGCATGCATGCCCAAAATACTACCCATTTATGGCTTACAGGAAAATAAGTGTGCCTTGGTTGTCGATCATTTCCTTGATCATGCATCGATGTATCGGTTGTTGCTGCACCCAAGCCAAACAAGAAACAAGTTGGTGGGCGTCATCACCTACCCTAAGGCATGGATGTTAGAATATATTTGTGTGTTATAATATATTTTATATGTATGATATAGTTGTATATCTATATGTGTGGCTACCCATGTATAAAAATACAAAAATATCGATGTAGATATATACATCAACACACACACATACAAATGTCTATAAATACACATACATGAATAATGGGAAAATATGAAATAAAGTAAACATAAATGAATCAATCCACACTCATTCACATGTATGTCTACTCACTACGAGCCAATTATATGGCATGTACTATAATTATCAACCCTAGATGTCATGGTTATGCCTAGAGAAGAGAGATTTTAGCATAGATATAAATTGATGTATATTTTCCCTTTTTAAGAAGATTTAATCATGTGATTTTTGCACTGCCCTTGTTTCATATGTGCATAGTGTGATTAGATTGATCCACCCAACAATTTTCATGTTTTATGACTTCAACAGGCTCAACATCAACTTCGACAAGTCTGAACCTCGACAGGTTCCGCATCTCGACATGCATCGTCGACTCCAACATCTCGACATGATTACGACAGGTTGTCTCTCTTCAATTCATCTGTAACGGTTGAGCTTCTGAACCATTCTAAATTATTTGTAATTGAACGTAACAGGTAGTCACCCAAGCATCTCATCATTCTATATAATCATGTACACTATTGTAATATAGAACAAAAGAAAGTATTAGAGCAGTAATGGAACAATAGAGTTTGGTTCGATTTATTGAATTTTGTCTATATGTTTACTTTATGTATGTGTAGTGTATTTCCTGCTTTGCTTATTCTTAATACACTTTCTCCATAACAGTGCTCGATTGATTCAATCAAATTGTTGTCCTCTGATGTGTGCTTGGGACCCGGATCAACTGGATAATAGGATGAAGTCTAAAGGGAACCAACTCCTTGGTAGAATGATTGACACAAATGTAAGAGATTTGGTTTGGCTATAGGTGGGAATCTTATCAATCGATAAATTGACTAAGTATGGAAGGGTACCTATGGTTGGTTTAGAGGGTGAGCCTATCTCACATCAAGAGGAAAGTGATGGTGGATAGTGCTCTAATTTCTCCAAGACCTCATTGAAAAATTTCAACATGCCTTATACGAACAAAAAGAAGCCACCAAATAGGTCTATTAAATCAACGATGGAATATATCGTGAAATTGTGAGATGAAGTGGTAGTGTTGAGTTTGGACACAACAAACTTAACCAATAAGTGAATGAGAGGTTGATTATAGTTAAAGACTTAGTAAAGTCAATGTTGGTGTAAGTGTAGAACTAGAAAGACTCAATTAAGCTACTCAAGTGAGATATTATCCATGGAGGTAGTTCAACGAGATTGGTATATATAAATATCAAAGATCCATAATTGTATTATGACACCCGCAACCTGGAGATGTTGGGTGAATTCTATTGGAATGTGGAGTAGTATCTTAAAAAATGAATGGTAGTTTGGATGAGTCCAAGGTGAATGTTGTCACCATGTTTTTGAAGAGTAGTGAAAATTATTCATTGAGAAACAAATTAGAGGATATTGTGGTGGGACAAAGTGTTGTGAGGACAGACAAATAGGTAGACATGAACGAATCCTTACAGACAAAAATTGGATTGGGTATCCAAAATTAGATCGTGAGGAACGATTTTATTTCATTGAGGCACACCCACAAGATCCAAGAGTACATCAATGTATTTTCTAGGCTCATGTCAGAGATCAAGGAGATGGCCAATGAAGATTGGTTGTTCCACTTCATGAAGGGTTTATATCCCTAGGTGCAAAGCGATCTATGACAGCAAAAATGTATAAAAAAATTCTGTAGTGATCACCATAGCATACAATATACTAGAATACCAAGTATACACAAACTCATGAGGTAGAAGGAAGTGATGCATTGCAAAAACAAGTAGGAAAGGGTAAAATAAAAATAAAGCGTAAGGAATTTGCAAATATGGGAGAGGAAAATTCCAAGAAGGTAGAAGTACCCAATGGAAAATCAAGGAGTAAACTAATTGTTTGTTGGATATACATGAAGGAGCATTGTGAAAGAGATTACCCAATCAAACAATAGAAGTTGAGTTCTACCAAATAGCAATCAACTCAGTCGCCAATAGGAGTCTTGTAAGTGTTAAATAAGGTATGAAAGGAAATTACTATGTCAAGTCAAGAGGAATAAATGGAAAAATTATGCCACATTCCAATGGAAGTGAATGGGAAAACAATTATTGTACTGATGGATAATGGTGCATCCCATAACTTCATAAAGGAATAGGTTGTTGATAGACACAAGTTGTAGGTTGAACTGTCAAAATCCTCCTTCAAGGTAGTGAAATTAGAGATTAAGAAGGTGGTTAGCATGAAGTAGGTAATTGCAAAGAGGATATGTGGATGGTGAGGAGAGGAAAATATGGCCATAGTGGCCATGAATGATGTTGATCTAGTCCTCTAGAAAGGATTCTTCTGGATGGCTTATGCAACATTAGTTTCACATCCGGACAACCTACTCTTCTTTTCGGGTAAACAATAGATCATCATTCCAATGGTATGAAGGAAGTTTGGGAAAATTTCTTACATGGCTTCCTTGCAATTGGTCACAACAACCAACCATGTTACCAACCTAAATTCTTTTATAGGGAGTGATTAATTCGTAGGAGGAAAAGAATATGTGGAGGTAGTTAACATGGTGAAGAGTGGCGTGGGGAATCCTATTAAATATGCAAGCAAAGGTACTGCAAGAGTCAACTGGAAGAGGGAAACCTTGCTGATAGTGAAAAGAAACCAGGTAGAACCAAATAATCCTTGGTATGTGGTAGCCATGGAAAGACGCAAATAGGACTTGGGAATACTTGGAAAAGAGAATCAACAAGTGGATCCAGAAGTATATTGATTTTTGGTCGAGGATTATGGGAAGATCGGTTTGAATGTTCCCTTACTATTGTACTCGGGTATGAAATATGGTATAGGTAGAATAGACACAGGCTCAAAAAGATACACAATTTGGGTCACTTGGAGGATGTGGCATCAATTTCCACTTATCTTAATTTCCTTATTAATATAGAAAAGTGAGGCGGTCCTTGTCGAGGGATAGATAGTAGGGTTAGGGCATTAGTAAACATTGCCAAATCAAGAAAATTTTAAGAGCTAATCAAGTAAATCAGTTATGCACAATGAAGCAAGTGAACCTAGATCAAAGGAGGAAGTGAAAATCAAGATCACCCTAGTATATTTGGAAATAGGTTGAAAGCTTGGATGAAAAATAAGAACTAAGCCCAAGTGAATAATGCATATAGGAGACTAATTTCCTAGGAACTTAGTACACAGTTTTGGTAGATAAGCACTTTCATGAAGAGAATGAGAAGCCATATTATCTACTTGAATACCCCCCTCATTATTATTGGGCATGGTTCAAAATAATAGTTTGAGTGAAGGAATATGGAAACAATGGTTCTCAGGAGGCATTACAGAGGGGTTGATGGGAGCAACCTACATGGATAAGTAAGTCTGAATGGGCATGGAAGATAAGCAAGAGTGAGTTATTTGGGATTTTCCAAGGACTAAAACAATTTTATTGGGGTGGGATGTAGCATCCCTAACTTTGGGTAGGCAAAAAAAATGACAAACTTAGTCCTGATTAGGCTTAGGTACGTCAACAACCGACACACCCGTGTGCAATTAAGACAAGGATCAACACCCTGAGTACACTCATTTTTAGGAAAGTAATTAGTGGGCACTAGATTGGTCATGCATGAATGGTGGTGAGTGTCATCATGGTAAGTAGTAAAATTCACCATTGGTAGAGGTATGTTGGTTACAAAACTTGGTAGTCATGTGACAAAAGGCTATAAAGTTTGACAAAGAAGGAACATGATTCACAAAATGGGTAAAATGGCCAAAAAGAGTGTGACCATGGATACCCATTGGCAAGGCACATTGTGTAAGAGAGTGTAATACCAAGGGGCCACGATTCCACTTTCCTAGGTATGCTGGTAAGGCACCTTGAGAGGGGAAAATGTTCTGCATTGGAAAGCACAAGTGGACATATTCAAGTACCTTAAAATATATGACAACAAATGATGTTGCATTGGGTTCCCACTTAGGACATATAATGTGCATGAATAGGAAAATCTCCTCCTATATAAATATGGGTGCACCAAGAGGTAAAGGGGTAATATCATTGAATATTTGAGAGATCCAAGGAAGGTAAAAGAGCAAATTCTCACATAGCATCCCTATGTCGACAAGAAGGTTGAATAATAGGTTGAGGAATTGTTTTGAAAAAGTGTTGGGTAAGCCAGTGGACATGGTAGTCTTTAACCATGGAATGGTTGTTGCCAAATATGTGTTATTAAATACCAAGTGTTGTGGGTATGCATGATTAAGAGGAGAAGGAAATTGTGTGATAAGAAGGCAATAATGATGACTTGTTTGGTTGTTGTAATTGGGTCACAACTTAAGTGCCATACTCCCTCTGTACCAAGGTTGCAATGGTTGGTCATACCGCTTCTTCTTTGTATTTTATTATATTCATCAATAATAATAAGAATTATAGACCTACCTTGTTTGGGTACCCATCACATGTGTTGTGTTTATGGTTTGCTTCCTTCTGTTGAATTGTTATATTAGCTAAGTATAATAGGGTAAAGTTAAACAACACATAACATAAGTTTAAGTCCAAAGTTGGGGATCCTTCTAGACTACTTTTGTGTATTATGTAGTTATGGTATGCACTATTCGCAACTAAGTTGTCATGTTTTGTACTAAAGTCTTGTAATTCATAAATGTATATGAAGACCCTTCTACAATTATGAAAAGATGAAGGAACTTCATTACACTACTACATTTGGGTGTGAATTTCAATGTGTTTTCAACAATTATGGTGTAAATAGTTTGTGTCGTTAATTTTTATCAAAATTATTATAATAATTATATATTTTTAAGTTATTTTCCCTGATGTATGTTGAAATCTTGATGAGAATTCTGAAAACCCCACCCTACTCACTCTAGGGTTGATTCCCTGTTGACGCATTACCGGTATGCAATGCTGGAAGATGCCGAGACTCATTTTGAACCTGCCAGCACTAGCTACGGTAGTTATGCTACGTCTGGTTTCCCTGCACATGATTTGACATTCCATTTCAAATCCGACTTTGAGCCTAACACTATGCCTTGGGGCACTCTCATTCCTTACCATGCGGAGAGGTTTGGGAGCACTAGTCACATTGCACCTTTCGTCCTAGTGGTGGAAGCTATATCGTATCTCCCTCCTAGGTCTAGGGTTAGCGATCTTATTAGGATACCAGATCCGAGACGAGTGACGATAGGTGGTATTACATATATTATTACTCAGATTCCTTCATCCTCGGCTCCTAGTTCTACAAATGTACATCCTCCACCTTATTCACGTGGTCCTTCGAGTCGGTATATGGCTATGAGTCAGGTATGTACTGCGGTTACTAGGCCGATTGTGTCTCAAGTTCACATACCGCCCACTGCTTTGGGAGGCTATGTTCACACTTCTAGAGGTCAGCTTGCTACTTCCGAGGTGTATATCCCTACTTTCGGTATGTATATCCCTACTTCCAGAGCTTATCTTCCTTCCTAGGGAGTGTCTCATGGGGCATCGCATGCGATGACCTATGGACCTTATTACGAGACGCAGTATGGACAGGTTTATTCACCTAATGGAGGCGGGTATCAACAACCTGCTTACTCTCCTAATTACGGCTTCGTAGCTCCTACTAGTCAAGGTCCACCATACTATGGTACTTCCACGCCACCCTATACAGGTCAGACAGGAGGAGGACACTATGGCCAATGCCATGGTGGTAATCAACCCTATATGAACCAGGGAGTGGTCCATCGACCTCATCATCCTAGGCTCCCTTTCCTCATGATGCTTAACCTTCCCGACTTATCGAGACTTACGAACGATCCTGTGGCTCATGACCCGGCTTGGCCAGCTGTCCCTACTAAGCTTCCTTTGGACATACCTAAGTTCGAAGGCAAACCGATAGAGGATCCGAGCGAACACGTTACTATGTTTCACCTTTGGTTCTCTTCGAATTCGTTACATCAGGACTCAGTCTGTTTGAGACTATTTCAATGCACCCTCACAGGGCCTGCTGTGAAATGGTATATAGAGTTACCTAAGGGAGCTTTCTCTTTGTTCGACGACCTTGCGATGACTTTTGTTAATCACTTCCAGCTACGAGTGTGCTATGATGTTGGTACTGAACTCTTGTCGACATTTCAGCAAGATAAATCCACCCATATTTCTGATCATATTCAAGAGTGGCGTAGACGGAAGAGATTAATTAAAGCCTTTATACCGGTGGAGTTCCTCCTCGAGTGGTTCCTCAAGTCGTTATTGCCATATATCACGAAGAATGTTTCCACATCCATAGTGCAGAATGAGGAACACATGATTTTTAGGGCACAGGAACTGGACTTGATCTATGCTCAGTCCAACTTGTTGTATGAGATTATTCCCAATGCTCCTCGTTCCAGTTTCGATCCCAAAGTCAAACCTGGACCACATGCCGATGGCATTGTGGGTTGTGCAAGTGTGAAACCTACGGATTCGATTGCAAAACAAGTTAGTCAGTTGTCACTCAACCAATCTACTTCAGGACAAGCTACGGCTTCGTCTCAACCCACCCAAACAGTGAATGTACTTTCTGTGCAATCGTCAGACCAGAAGGGTAACCAGCAGCCCGGACGGAATAGGAAAAAGGGTAAGAATAATAATCGAAAGGGTGGGAATAAGAATGAGAATGCTAACAATAATGACAAGAACGGTATAAATGCTGGGGGGGACAAGCAAGCGAAACATAAGGTTAAATTCCCTTGCAAATTATGTAAGGATGATCACCTCACTTACTTGTGCTCTCGGATTGAAGAAGCTTCTAGATTCTTAGCACAAGACCCAGCTGTGCTAACGAACCCTTTACCGCAGAATCAAAATATGAATTTGAAGTCCCATGACCAGTATAGTGATGATGATCCACCAGAGGGTAGTGGTCGTGGGTGCATTAACATGGTCCATGCTGCCAAGGTTGTGAATTGTGTGAAAGATTATAGTTCATCACAACCCAGCCCAGGCAAAAAACCTGATCCACTAGGAACCCCTTTGCGCATTGAGAAACCTGCGGATAAACCTGATGCTACACCTCGCATTCCTAAGGGAGTCCTTAAGCATTCGGGGCATAATCCAAATGCCCGAACCACCCAGAATTATTCAGTTGTCGAGGATTTGGGCCATACTCCTTTTGCGATGTCTGCATTGGAAGTGCTTTAGAGCTGTCCTTCACAAAGGAAGGCATTGCTCTCCGGTCTTGGTGTGAACGGTGATGATTCTTCCTCAGTGATCAAATTTGAAACCGCAGGACATCAGCCTCGATTTCCCTACTATGTGTCACTTTTGGTACATGTAGAATGTCTTGGTATGACCATCAAGCGCACTGCGATTGACGAGGGCGATGCTGCTTCTGTGATGTCTTTGTCCTGTTGGAAGGGTCTCAATTCTCCTGAGCTGTCTAAATCAACGACTATGTTAGCTGCGTTTGATGGGAGATCTTTTAAGTCACACGACATCCTTCCTTACCTTAAGGTCCATTTGCGGGGGAAGCCTGTTGCGATAAAGCTTGAGGTGGTTGATGCGCCCCTTTACTATAATCTCTTACTGGGTAGGAACTGGATGTATAGTATGCAAGCCGTTGCTTCTTCCTTGTTCCACGTTGTATGATTTCCACATAATGGGAAGATAGTAACGATTAATCAAATGACATTCAAGAATCCTTCTGTTACCGCATCTTCGGGAGCTTCAATCTCGATCGTTGAGCACTCCCAATCGACAACTGGGAGTGTGGGTGTAGGCATGTATCCATCCCTTATGGGAAGCTTTAGTTGTCTTGCACCAATCCTCATGATATGATCTTGTTCCAATGAGGCTTCGAATTCTACGACCTTGGTATCTTTTCACATGACTCATATGGAAGACCCTTGGATTATTCCTACACCGAGTACTTTGAGTGAGCCTGTCGAGACGAGCATGCCGTTTCCTGTAGCCATGATTGCTTATCAAGGTAATATTAAGAGTGTTGCAGAGCCTTGTTCTTCCTCTTCACGGACGGAGGAGGAAGACCTCTATGTGCTGCTGGCATGGGCAGTACAGTCTTTGTTGATGTATATGTAACTTCGGAATGTAGTCTTCTATGTATCTTATATATTGTAACCCGATGTTTATTCTGGGATGTTTCTATTATGTATTTGAGTCATGTGGTCATGCCCTGATGTTCCGATCGAGAGGATTAATAATGTAAACAAGTCATGTCAAGTCATTAGGTAAGTCCCCACAGTTTTGGGGCACTTGATTTATTATACACTAATTAAGGTGTAGGCTCGAGTAGTAATTATTAGGTTGAGCCTACGTGTGAAAAGGCAATTCAAGTGAACGGATGAATATAAATAGAGAGTGAGAGTATCTCTATTTATCACTTGTGACACACATCATTCACTCTCTTAAGTGAGGTGCACTTGTGGAGGAGGAAATATACTGGGACTAGAAGGCCACTGCTGTTGGGAGATCTCTTACTGTTTTGGTGCTGATTCTATCTTAGAGGAAGTTGCGGGGTTTTCTCCTTTATGGTTTCCCCGAGGAAAATCTCTTTGTGTCTGTTGTCTCTTGTGATGTGCTTTTGTTTTATTGCTGTGCTTGTTATTCTCTCAGTGAAAAGATCCTAAGATCATAATGCTAGCTTAATGTGATGAAAAATTAACAGTCTTCTCATGCCCATGACTACCTTGATACGGTTTTCCCTTAAGATGAAGCGATTATCGAGGCTATGTCGGGAGTTGAGCCACCATGGGAGGAACTTCATCAAAGATCGTACTTCCTTTCACCACTTGACCGTTTGGAGCATGAGGATTATAAGGAGATTCTTACTCAGAGAGTTGGTAGTCCTATGGTTCCATTAAGCTCTCCTGGTCCAATGGCTAATGGAAACATGGCGAACATATCTTCCACGATTCCTATCAACATCTCTCACAATCCTGGCACCATTGAGAATGTCTATATTGGGGCGGAATGTTCCCATGTTGATATTCTGGAATATACCGAGCTATTAAAGGAATTTCGTTATATTTTTGCTTGGTCTTACGACGAGATGCCAGGTATTGACCCTCAGTTTGTCGAGCATGAGATTAAGACTTACCCCAACACTAAGCCTATTCGACAACGTTTACGCGTCGTGAATCCTAGGAAAGCACCCGCCATTAAGGCAGAGATAGAGAAGCTATTGAAAGCCTGTTTCATCTATCCCATTCCCTTGACATAGTGGGTTTCAAACCCCGTTCCGGTGGATAAGAAGCAGGGAGCGATCTGAATATGCACTGATTTCCATGATTCGCATCGTGCCTATCCTAAGGATAACTTCCCCACACCATTTACAGATCAGATTTTGGATGAGTGTGCGGGTAGCGAGGTGTTCTCTTTCATGGACGGCTTTTCCGGGTATAATCGGAAACAGATTAAACCTGAGGACCAACACAAGACTGCATTTATTTGTCCTTGGGGAACATTTGCATATCAGAAAATGCCTTTCGGCCTTAAAAATGCCAGAGCTACATTTCAGCGGGCGATGACCTTGATCTTCCACGATCTCAAGTCTATTATTGAGGTATTTTTGGATGACCTCGCTGCTCATTCTCGTATGAGAATGTGTCATCCCTATCACTTGAGATTGGTATTCAAAAGATGATGACACTATTCAGTTAGATTAAATCCTCATAAGTGCATCTTTTGCATGAAGTCAGGTCATTTACTAGGATTCATCGTTTCGAAGGAGGGTATAAGAGTCAACCCTTTGAAGGTTGAGGCAATACTTCAGTTGTCTCCCCCAAAGAACATTCGTCATCTTCAGTGTTTGCAAGGCATGGAAAACTTCTTACGAAGATTTGTTGTCAACTTTGCCAATTTGACTAGAGGATTCATGTGTCTCTTGAAGAAGGATACTCCCTTTGAGTGGGATGAGCGAGCCCAGGAGTCTTTTGATGCACTCAAGCGAGCCCTAGCATCGGCCCCGGTGATTATTCCTCCGGATTATAGTGGTGATTTTCTATTATATGTGGTTGCGTCCTTAGAGACGATTGGTATGGTTTTGGTTCAAGAGGATGAGGAGCTCCAAGAGCATGTCATATATTATCTGAGCCGAAACCTTATTGACATAGAGATTCGTTATTCTCATGTCGAGAAGCTTGCTTTAGCTACTGTACATGCGGCTCAGCATTTGAGACATTATATTCTCCTTCGCCAGACCTTGGTTGTGGCCCATGTCAATCCGTTTCAGTTCGTCCTCACACGAAGGATGATTGGGGGAAAGTATAATAAATGGATTGTCATTCTGCAAGAATTCGATCTCGAATTTGTTTCGGCAAAGTTGAAGAAGTCGTTAATTTTTGCAGATCTTATATCGGATTTTCCAAGCGAGGCCGAGGAATTGGTTTGTGAAGATACGTTTGTTGATGAACAAATCTTCTTAATATCAACATCAAACCCATGGTATTGGGATATCATAGTATATCTGCAAACACAGAGGACACCTACTCACCTCTCGCGAGATGAACGACGACGATTACCTCATGTCTCTAAGAACTACCTTATAGTGGACAATACTTTGTACCGCCATGCGGTAGATTGCATTTTACGACGTTGTTTAACTCATGAGGAGGATGAGGTGGTGCTGAATGATTTCCACAGAGGGGCGTGTGGTGGTCATTTATCTGGGCTTTCTACAGCTCAAAATATTTTGAGAGCGGGTTATTTCTGGCGATCGACCTTTAAAGATTGTGTTGATGCGGTCAAGAGGTGCCACCCTTGCTATGTGTTCGCACGTAATATGCACTCAAAACCTGCCCCTTTACATCCCATTATCATCGCCAATCCCTTGACTAAGTGGGGGTTCGATTTTATGGATTGCAACCCAGCTTCGGCTGGGGGGCACCATCACATTATAGTGGCTATTGATTATTTCACAAAATGGGCCGAGGCTATGCTTACAGTAAAATTCGACGGTGAGACAGCCACTCACTTTGTATTAAACCAAATAATTACTCGGTTCGGGATTCCGAAAGAGCTTGTCACTGACCATGGCTCGCACTTTCAGAACCGTATGATGGAAGAGTTGGCATCCAAGTTAGGGTATAAGCAAGAGCACTCCTCTTCTTACTACCCCCAAGCGAATGGACAGGTAGAGGTAGTGAATAAATCACTCAAATCCATTCTCCAACAAACCATCACACAAAGCAGGATGAATTAGCATATTATGTTATATCCTGCTTTGTGGGCATATCGAACCACAGTTAAGACTGCCACTAGTTTTTGTCCATATCAGCTTGTACATGGAGTGGAGTCGATATTGCCAGTTAAATGCAAGATTCCTTCGTTGAAGCTAGCTATGGAACTCTTACCAGACACTTCACCTTTGGAGGATCATTTGGTTCACCTTGAGCAACTTGATGAGCAGTGTAGAGATGCCTTGGTGGCTCTAGAGTTTAATAAATGTCGCGTTAATGTCCAGTACGATAAGTCTATCCGTCCAAGAGTGTTTAGTGAAGGAGACTTGGTCCTTTTGTGGGATCAATCGAAAGAACCCTTGGGGGAAAGGAAATGTAATCCTATGTGGCGTGGTCCTTACGTGGTCAAGCGTGTATTAGAGAAGGGTGCCTATGAGTTAGTCGATTACGAAGGCACAGCTTTGGCAAAGCCTAGAAATGGGCTCTATCTCAAAAAATACTATGCATGATCTTTAGCCAGGGCTGCTTTTTGTATATTATTGTACAGATTTGCATGGTTAGGTATTTTCTTATCGTGATCAGGTTTGTGATTAGTTTCCGTTTCTTTTGGCAGATGTCAATGGAATCTTCCACCTACATAGGATTCGCAGATGGTGCAAGTCATCACACTCAACACTCAGCCTCTACTGCTTGGTTGATTTATACTCCTATGGGTCAGCTACTATCTTCAAGAGGTGTATGTCTATCGCCATCTTCCAACAATGTTGCTAAATATAGCACTGTTATTGAGCTTCTATGGGATGCCATTTTGCATGGCGTTCTATCTGTTGAGGTACGTCTTGATTCGGATTTAGTAGTGTCACAGCTCAATGGTTTGTACCGTGTTAGAGATCCGACGTTATTGAGAAGGTTCTTACATGTGAGATTGTTAGAACGACAATTTGACAATATAACATATATACACATTCCAAGAAATAATAATCAAGTTGCTGACTCATATGCTAACTACGTGTTAGATTGGTTAAATTACACGTAGTTAGCATAATGACAAGAACAGTAGAAATATTGGGGGGGACAAGCAAGCGAAACATAAGGTTAAATTTTCTTGCAAGTTATGTAAGGATGATCACCTCCCTTACTTGTGCCCTTGGATTGAAGAAGATTTGAGGTTCTTAGCACAAGGCCTAGCTATGCTAACAAACCCTTTACCGCGTAATCAAAATATGAACTCAAAGTCCCATGACCAGTCTAGTGATGATGATCCACCAGAGGGTAGTGGTCGTGGTTGCATTAACATGGTCCATGCTGCCAAGGTTGTGACTCGTGCAAAATATTATAGTTCATCACAACCCAGCCCAGGCAAAGAACCTGATCCACCAGGAACCCCTTTGCGCATTGAGAAACCTGCGGATAAACCTGAGGCTGCACCTTGCATTCCTAACGGAGTCCTTAAGCGTTCGGGGCATAATCCAAATGCCTTTGAATAGAGCACTGTATATCACATCCATTGGTTGGGTTATAGTTTGACTTTAGGAGCTGTACTCGTTTATCTGAGTTTATCTCCACCGACTGGTTAAGCTTCCAGTCCCTATGGAGCCTCTGTTGATGCCTCCTATTTCACAGAGATGTCCCAGTTTGTATATTGAGTCTATGCTGCTTTCATTCAGTCAGCATACGTCGTTATGCTCTTGTTTGAAGGAAGTTGAAGCCTGTGTCGGCCATTCCTCAGTTATCTTGACTTTGCATGTCGGTCATTCCCAGTACAGTTACTGGTTCGTGCACCTTATGATCGAGTCCTTCCACATTATACAACTTTGGGGTACCACAACAGACAAGTAAATGAAATGTAAGGTTAAATTACCTTGAAAGTTATGTAAGGATGATCAACTCACTTACTTGTGCCCTCAGATTGAAGAAGCTTCTAGATTCTTAGCAGAAGGCCCAGCTGTGCTAATGAACCCTTTACCGCATAATCAAAATATGAACTCGAAGTCCCATGACCAGTCTAGTGATGATGATCCACCAGAGGGTAGTGGTCATGGGTGCATTAACATGGTCTATGCTTCCAAGGTTGTGACTCGTGCAAAATATTATAGTTCATCACAAACCAGCCCAGGCAAAGAACCTGATCCACCAGGAACCCCTTTGCGCATTGAGAAACCTGCGGATAAACCTGAGGCTGCACCTCACATTCCTAAGGGAGTCCTTAAGCATTCGGGGCATAATCCAAATGCTCGAGCCACCTAGAATTATTCAGTTGTTGAGGATTTGGGCCACACTCCTTCTGCGATGTCTACATTGGAAGTGCTTCAGAGTTGTCCTTCGTAAAGGAAGGCGTTGCTTTCTCCTCTTGGTGTGAATGGTGATGATTCTTCCTTAGTGATCAAATTTGAAACTGCAGGACATCATCCTTTCTTTCCCTACTATGTGTCGCTTTTGGTACACATAGAATGTCTTGGTATGACCGTCAAGCGCACTGTGATTGACGAGGGCGCTGCTGCTTCTGTGAGGTCTTTGTCCTATTGGAAGGGTCTTGGTTCTCCTAATCTGTCTAAATCAGAGACTATGTTAACTATGTTTGATGGGAGATCTTTTAATATGCATGGCATACTTCGTTCCCTTAAGGTCTATTTGCAGAGGAAGACCGTTGCGATAGAGGTTGAGGTGGTTGATGCGCCCCTTGACTATAATCTCTTGCTGGGTGGGAATTGGATGTATAGTATGCAAGTTGTTGCTTCTTACTTGTTCCACGTTGTATGATTTCCACATAACGGGAAGATAGTAACGATTGATCAAATGACATTCAAGAATCCTTCTGTTACCGCATCTTCGGGAGCTTCAATCCTGATCGTTGAGCACTCTCAGCTGGCAACTGGGAGTGTGGGTGTAGGCATGTATCCATCCCTCATGGGAAGCTTTAGTTGTCCTACATCGATCCTCATGATAGGATCTTGTTTCGATGGGGATTCGACTTCTACGACCTCGGTATCTTTTTGCACGACTCATATGGAAGACCCTTGGATTCTACCTACACCGAGTACTTCGAGTGAGCCTGTCGAGACGAGCGTACTATTTCCTGTAGCCATGATTGCTTATCAAGCTAATCTTAAGAGTGTTGTAGAGCCTTGTTCTTCCTCTTTGCAGATGGAGGAGGAAGACCCCTATGTGCTTCCGGCATGGGCAGTACAGTCTTCTTATGCCCACAACTACCTTGATACGGTTTTCCCTTCAGATGAAGAGATTATCGAGGCTATGTCGAGAGTTGAGCCACCATGGGATGAAGTTCATCATAGATCGTACTTCCTTCCACTGCTTGACCATTTGGAGCATGAGGATTATAGGGATATTCTTAGTTAGAGAGTTGGTAGTCCTATGGTTCCATTAAGCTCTCCTGGTCCAATGGCTAATGGAAACATGGCGAACATATATTCGACGATTCCTATCAACATCTCTCGCAATCCTGGCACCATTGAGAATATCTATATTGGGGTGGAATGTTTCTATGCTGAGATTCTAGAATATACCGAGCTATTCAAGGAATTCCGTAATATTTTTGCTTGGTCTTACGACGAGATGCCAGGTATTGACCCTCGGATTGTCGAACATGAGATTAAGACTTACCCCAATGCTAAGCCTGTTCGACAACGTTTACGCCCTATGAATCCTAGGAAAGCACCCGCCATTAAGGTAGAGATGGAGGAGCTGTTGAAAGTCAGTTTCATCTATCCCATTCCCTTGACGGAGTGGGTTTCAAACCCTGTTCCGGTGGATAAGTATTCTGGTGGATAAGTAGAAGGGAGAAATCCGAATATGCCTTGATTTCCACGATTTGAATCGTGCCTATCCTAAGGATAACTTCCCCACACCATTTATAGATCATATTTTGGACGAGTGTGTAGGTAGCAAGGTGTTCTCCTTCATGGATGGATTTTTCAGGTATAATCAGATACAGATTAAACCTGCGAACCAACACAAGACTGCATTTATTTGTCCTTGGGCAACGTTTGCATATCGAAAAATGCCTTTCGACCTTAAAAACACTGGAGCTACATTTCAATGGGCGATGACCTTGATCTTCCATGATCTCAAGTCTATTATTGAGGTATTTTTGGATGACCTCGCTGCTCATTCTCGTATGAGAATGCATCATCCCTATCACTTGAGATTGGTATTCAAAAGATGCTGGCACTATTTAGTTAGATTAAATACTCATAAGTGCATCTTTTGCATGTGGGCATATCGAACCACAGTTAAGACTGCCACTGGTTTTTCTCCATATCAACTTGTACATGGAGTGGAGTTGATATTGCCGGTTGAATGGGAGATTCCTTTGTTGAAGCTAGCTATGGAACTCTTACCAGAGACTTCACCTTTGGAGGAGCGTTTGGTTCACCTTGAGCAACTTGATGAGCAGCGTCGAGATTCCTTAGTGGCTCTAGAGGTTAATAAACATCGTGTTAAGGTCCAGTACAATAAGTCTGTCCGTCCAGGAGTGTTTAGTGAAGGATACTTGGTCCTTTTGTGGGATCAATCGAAGGAACCCTTGGGGGTAGGGAAATTTAATCCTATGTGGCATGGTCCTTACGTGGTCAAGCGTGTATTAGAGAAGGGTTCCTATGAGTTAGTCGATTTCAAAGGCACAACTTTGGCGGAGCCTAGAAATGAGCTCTATATCAAAAAATACTATGCATGATCTTTAGCTAGGGCTGCTTGTTGTATATTAATGTACAGCTTTGCATGGTTAGGTCTTTTCTTATCATGATCGGGTTTGTGATTAGTTTTTGTTTCTTTTGACAGATGTCAATGGAATCTTCCACCTACATAGGATTTGCGGATGGTGCAAGCCGTCACACTCAACACTCATCCTCTGCTGCTTGGGTGATTTATACTCCTATGGGTTAGCTACTATCTTTAGGAGGTGTATGTTTACGGCCATATTCCAACAATGTTGCTGAATATAGTGTCGTTATTGAGCTTCTACGAGATGCCATTTCGCATGGCATTCTATCTCTTGAGGTATGTCTTGATTCGGAGTTAGTAGTGTCATAGCTCAATGGTTTGTACCATGTTAGAGATCCGACGTTATTGAGAAGGTTCCTGCATGTGATATTGTTAGAATGACAATTTGACAATATAACATATATACACATTCCAAGAAATAATAATCAAGTTGCTGACTCATATGCTAACTACGTGTTAGATTGGCGTTTGTCTTATTCATAATAAATTAATCACAAACATTTTGTTTACACATGTAAATAAATAAATCGATCACCATAAAACATTTTTATATACATAAAAAATGTGGTAATACATAGTGTCATATAGAAAAAGTGGGGCTTTTAAAGCCACCATCATATAATACACGGTCGTACAAAACATATACATTCCCAGGTGTATAATCCTGTGGAGGAGGAGGAGGGTTGTGATCATGGAAAGTCACCATGGCTCTAGCTAGCCGTCAAAACAAACGCACCCATGTGCGTGGTACACCCACCACTTATCGCTGCATGGCCTCAGGAAAGTCCTCGACTTGCGCCATGGGAACTCTATGAGTCAGTCTCACAAAGTTGGTATGAATGCTTTGGAGCATTTGCTTCGCATCCACACCCATGATGTCATCTCCTCTTCCCCTCTGTCTATGACGAGGGAAGCCCTCTGGCCACCGTGGTCCCACATCTGCACATAAATGGTAGATGTCACTATGTGTTTTCACGCAAAAACATGTCTTTTTGATTCCACATAATCAAGAAAATACAAAAAAAAATGAATAACTCAAATTTTTTTTTAAAAAGAGTGAGGGTCGAGATTCGGTACCTATATCACCATATGTCAATCCTGGTGGCAATGGCATGTCTGGATCCCCCCGGAAGTCTATCCCTGCATAGGGGTAGTCATCTATGGCAACTATTTGTCATCGCCACCATGGAAAAAAGTCAGCTGGATATGGGTTGGCCACCCTACCACCCCCCAGTCTAAGCATAGCATCTGCTCAATGCCGTTGGGCCAGATCTCGAACTCCGTGGAGAGGAATGTCCACTCTAGGGCTCAATCCTGGAACATGCTCAAAGAAAAACGTGCTCAAGATACTACTGAACTCGAAGTTCCATACCCTGCTTGCCTTACACTCACTGAGATGGTGTTTCATGTTTCTCAGTAGTGTGGTACTTCAGTCATAGATGGTCGGTCTCATACACTCCACTGCATAGAACATCAGTGGCCGTGAGGCCTGATGGAGTGATACTAAACCTGCTATCCTGCCTAGCATCAGTAATATGGCCTTTAGGCCCAGCACCTGTATAGCATTGGTGGGGACTTGACTCCCCACCTTCTGCGTATCTAGGTAGCAGTACACGGCTATGTACTCATCGATAGTAAGGCCACCTCCTAGCCCACCTCAGGAATGAAGGTTCATCGCCTCCCCTCGTCTAGAAAGACATGTGACACTAATACAAAAGCGCGGATTTTTCCACGGAGGTTTTCCACGTTTCATACATTTTGGTGTAAAATCGGAAGCAAAATGAACTTGCCGTCGCTGTATCGATGCTTACTCGTCGCTATATCGACGATGGTAATCTTCTCCGTCACTATATCGACGCCTTCCTCCTTCAACGTCGATGTATCCACGGAGCTCCATCGCTATAGCGACGGCAATGTCAAGTTGACTTAGGGCATTGACATTCACTAGTCCTAGTTTTGATCTTGGACTTAGTCTTGAGGTATTTAAATTTCCTGAGTTAGGATTTGATTTAATACTCTAAAATATATATTATTTTAATATTAGGGATATTAAATTGTTATGAGTGTATGGTATTCTAAACCTTTCACAATAAAAAACAATACTAATTTATAACTCGTTCCTTAAATTGTTTAAACATTATTATATCATATCCCTCCGACGCCTTGTTTAAAATTTCGATTCCAAAATTTATGTGTGATATTTAAAGGTTTATTAACATATGGAAACCAGGCTCGCGGGGATTCATCTATACCAGGCCATTTACTGCCTCCATTTTCGTCCCTCACAACCCTCGCATCTCCTCACAATTTCGTCAGGTTACCCAAAGTCAGGAACAGAACACTTGGAGGCAGATTCAGAGCACCCGTGGTCCTAAATCAGCATACAAGGGTTTATTTGAGGCGTTGAGGTTTTTGACAATCTGCTACAGG